>KZ613939.1:292230-349411 GCA_002865655.1 Hyaloscypha variabilis F | reverse complement strand
GAGGGTCATATGGGAGGTCCAATGTAATTATGTACTTATATCTGCACGCAGATAAACTCTTTCACTACCACAGCACAAGGTCCCAGATTCCCTTCCTTCCCCATCCAACAAGCGCAAACACATCCATCCTCTCGTAACCCTCTACTCTAGCTAACATCTTCCTTTCAGAAATCCAAACTAAATCGACGATATGAGTCCACACAAGTGAATCACACATCCCAAATCAAGCCCAGTCCCCACAAATCTCCACCTAGTCTAACCTACACCTCCTCCCCATTCATCATCGTTAAATACTCTCCTCCTCACATGCAATAGCATACCATTCATAACCTCACAACCATGGCCTCGAGTCATTGGCTGTTCGGCATCTCCTTATTCACAACCTTACTCATGCATTTAACCGTGTTCTTTCACCCCACTTTCACTTCACACTTTCATTCCCCCTGCTTCAAAGATATGCCTCTAGGTATTCTTACAACAAGATCGTCTGGACGTCGTCCGAGCACCGGTCGTCCGACAATCATTGCTGCATGACAGTTCTTTATTATTGTTTCCTTTATCTCGTTGTCTAGACAATATATTTGTATGCAAGACTTTGATTTAGTTTGAATTATAATGATGAATTTATGGAGAGAGAGATGGAGGAGTGCGAAACTAGAAGCTCTAAACAGGCTTCGGACAGCCTACCTTTAATAATCCCTGGCAGCATTATCTGGCCAATCATGTCTGCGAGTCTAGGTACTGTGCCTGGATTAAGGCTTGATTATATAGGAGTAATTAAGTGTGGAGTGAAAGATTATGGGCACATGTGTGGGTAGGTGTAGAAATAAAGAGATGATTTCTATGTGTGTTTTATGGTATTGTGAATGAGTTCTGTGAGAAGTATTTGGTCTTGACCGTCTTGTGAACAGTGAATAGGATTGCACTTTTTATAGTCAGGGGGATGTGTAAGGGTAAGGGACCTAAAGAGTGTTTGAGAGGTATAAAGTGGAATGTGCCACTAATAGACCTCTACGTATGGGTTGTGCGAGTCTGATTGGGGCTTTTCAGATGTTTCTAGATATATCCACCAGGTTTAGTAAGGTGGAGTCAATACGTGGGGAGGTGTGGATCCCTGCTGTGTTGGAGGTGAATGGTAAGTAATAAGGGGACCCGATGGAGCGAGATGAAAAACATTATCAGGGTGTGATTTGTTGTCACTTGGGATCTCGCTGTCATCTCATTTTCTTGAAGTCGTTGGTTCTAGTGAACGAGGTCATGGCTTTTATATGAGCGTGGTATACTAGCCTTCAAGCACATGAAGATTTGCATAGACCGAGCTCGCTCAACGATCGTGATCTCCTAGTGCTAGTATAGACATGCCGCTGGCAATGTTTCGCATACATTTACTGGGTTACAGAGGCAGTAGGGACTATGTATAGCCACCTGTACTACATTTTGATTAGTGGGAAAGATTTACTCTTCATCTTCCAAATTCTCTCTACTATATTTCCTACCCTTCTTGCTAACCTTAGGCAATCGGATCGTTCTAAGCCTTTTAGTTTATTAAGCTTAGGTATCTATGTCTTACTCACGTATATAAGTATTTCCTCTAACCTGCAGTGCACGATCTCCATGGAAGCGAAGAAGATTGCCAAGGGTACTTCCACAGCCAACGATATCGAGAGATGACAGATCGAAATCCCGGTGCATGGCTAAGAGCGCTCTGAATGCGCGCTCGGTTGGGCAGCTACGGAACATCAGCAATGCTTGTAGGTATAGCTTCGAAGTTTTCTTCGCACGGAGGGTATCCTGTAGCATTCGGGTCTCTGAAGTGATCCCCAGAATCTTCTTTGAGCCGTTTCGTGCTTGGTGACGGTGACCACAACGGTGGTGATCCTTGACACGTTATAATATTAGTTTTCTTCCTTGCCAATCACTGCCTTGCAAGGAATCTATACGTGGGACCAGAATTTTTGGAGACTTTGGATGAGGACAAATGGCACCATTCAAGAATGGGCATGTGCTATTCGTGAATGGGATAATTCGTGGTTGGGCCAGAACACATTCTATAGGGTACAAGGAGCCGAAATACAAAATTATGCTTACCGTATTATTTAATTTACAAGACCATGGTCTTGTAGGGTGGGTGCACGATTTTAATTCGTCGGGGAATGATCTTATACTAAGGGGTGGTCTAGTAGGGGGTTAAAGCCACTAAGTGGCTGTAGCCTTATGTACCTTTTTTCTCAATTCTCACCGAACTCTGTAGATGAGAATATGTAGGATGTACTAGTATTGGTTTTTTGTATTGCGTTTACTAGTTATTTGGCAATGGAATTACCTGCGAGTTATGCGCTGAGATCCCTGAGAGTAAAGCTTAAAGAGAATGCTGAAAGGCCTATTCGATAACACCAACCGCTTAGCTGATTATTGATATAAGACCATGGTCTTATAAAAAGTGGAGCCCACGGAGAATTTTTTAGGAAATGGTCTTGTATTTAGGGGGGGTCTTATACTAAGGGGTGGTCTTAGAAACCAGATAATACGGTATCCGATAAAGTGATAACGATAAGGTTACATACCGAGATGTGTAGACAAAGATCGCGAGAAACGCATAGGAAGAATGTGAGAGGCAGAAGAAAAGAATTATACTAGGGTAGATAGGAGGGGTTATTCAGACGCACACTTGTAAATATCCTAGTAAATTGCTCTTTAGCAAATCATCGTGATACTTGAGAACCCGTCTCAGTTGGCTCCCTGCCAAAGACACCGTCTTTTGGCCGAATCAGACCCGGGTACTGCAGCTAGAGTAGAAGTGTGGCGATGAATTATTTGTGCAATGGTTGCGAAAATGGTACGATTAAAATGGCGACCTTTTGGTGAGGCACTCAAGGCACTAACCAGAGTGACTTGACCCGACTAATCTCGCTTTTAATCACGTGACGCTTTTGGGGAGCCAATTAGAGTATCCTGGACCTAATTACTCCTAATGTCGCTCACCGCAGGGCAGCGAATTGAAAGATGCTGCATTGTTTGCGCCAGCTCAGCACAGCCGGAGGGCCAACATGCCAAATCCACAAGATGAGGCTCTCCTCAACAACTCGAACTTTTCATCACAACATCTATCGAGCATCCAACTTGTCGCTGCTCAATATGTATGAAGCTTTCGAGCCTAGATCTAGACAGTTCCGTTATTTTCTCCTCGAGCCCGATCTCGAAGTTGCCCGGATTAGAGGCACGCTGCGTATTTTCAAAACACCAAAGGGAGTGCCACTAAATGTTGAATTGCCACAACCGAAATTCGAAGCCATATCTTATGAGTGGGGAGATCCTGATAAGCCAAGACACGAGATCATAGTTGATGGCCGACCTTTCGAGGTCCGGGAGAATCTTTTCTACGCCTTGAAGTGCCTTAGACCGGTCCCTTTGAGAGATAATCACAACCCAAGGATTCTGTGGATTGACGCTATTTGCTTATATGCCGATCGATACCAAAGGATATACCGCGGAAACTTGCGGTTTAGCCCTCTATAGTCGGAGGGTTTTGTTGCACGGTTTAGGCAATGGGTGGGCAGTAGCGAAACCGATGCAGCGCCAGGGAGCCAGATTTTGTCCCATCCCCACGCTGGTGTTAGGGAGCCAATTTCTGTCCCTTTTCAGCGCACCGTCACAGATGCACCAGCATTAGGGTGCCGAATTTTGCCCCCCAATCCCAACACCGGTGCCTTGGGACCCAATTCGGCCCCTCTCTAACTCTAACCTTCCCATGCGACGCCGCGTCATTAGTTCCATAAGCGCGATGTTCCAGACCGGCAAACCCGGAAATCACACCAAATGAAGCATAACCTAGTAAACGAAGCCCCTGTAGGTGCATAAGCTTAACCCGAAATATTTTTAGATTCAGAGTACTACAACTGCAACTACATCGGTTTAAAACACTATAACTCGAAGTAGTTACGTACAAAGCAGGATAACTAAATATATTACCAGGTTGCGTATATGCCTTATTCATATTTGAAACCAAGTAATCGGAATTTTACTACCGGAAATTGGACTGTTTTAGCTTGTAGTGTAGAAATTCAGCCTAGTAGAACTTGGAGTAAGCTGAAAACTTGCACCAAAGCCCTGACTAGTCCGACTAACAATATAAATATCCAGAGCATTCCTATAGCTTACAGATACTGACGATGACCTTCTTCACATTAAGTGTCTTTTCAACGTAAGTGAAGAGTACCTTGGAGTATTGGCTTCTTTAAGATTAAAGCATGCGCTGTAACTATAATATTCTGGATCTAAAGCAGACTATTAACTAAGGAGACTATAGATACGCTTTATATGACCCTGGCCGATCCCCGTTGCTGAAGATTAATTTATTGAACTGAACAAGATTGCTTCTCGAAGCATCTTCTCTGTAGCTGGATCTACGAGCTCATCCGATCCACCGACGGTATATTGAAAAATCCTGGCAAAGGATGGGTCTGTGAGCTGTGCCTGGGCAGGCTTAGACTGAGTCTCTTCAGGGTTTTCATCGACTTCCTTCCTCGCTCGCCCTACCTTATCCTCCGCTTGAGTATCCAAACTCAGATTAGCCAGGAGTGGTTGCTTGGTCACGAGTTTGACTCTGTGGAAATCCTCAGGGCCTATAATTGGGCTGGTGGATCTTCGTGCGGCATTGTGTGGTTGTGACTGTTGATCGGAAAGTCGAGGGACCTCAACTGTCTCCTCAACTTCTTCGATTTTAACAACACGCTGGAACCACTTATTGCAAGATTTACTAAATCATTTTAAGCATGAAGACTAAGGACTTGCTTGGAGAAAGAATGTTACCACTGATTTCTAGTTTCAGATGATGCTTCAGATTTGGCCTTGCACCCTGGACAGTGGTTACCAGCACTCATCTCATTGAAAATGACACTCATGTCGATTTTTTGTCCAGGAATGAGACACATAGTCAGTTCTGTCATTCGACTCAGCTCCCTGCCTGTGCTGTCTTCCTCGATAGCGAATTCGCGTCTTTGGATCTTTCCGTGACTAGGATGTTTCTCAAAGCGCTTCGCGATGATCGTATCAAGCATCTGGTAGCGCTTAGCAAGCTCTATATACTAGCATGAAAGCTGGATCACGAACATCCCAAGAGTTGACCAACTCCAAAGGAATTGGAACCACAAAGCCTAAAGCGTCTTCTAGGGTGACTGGAGCTTGCTGCCAGCACCCACCAATTGTCCTTGATATAGCTTGCTGCCCAAGCATATGACTCTGCAGCAATGATAGAAAGTTTTTCACGTCTATTACAATAGTATGCACTTGATTCCTGTAGTTGCTTTCAGCTTAGACTATCCATACTCATACAGCCAGAAAGTTTTTAAATATCTCTCTTATAAAAGATGCTCAATTAATCCACAACTAATCGAAAAGCTCTCTCACTGCAAGATTAATCGAGGTAGAGAATTAACAGATAAAAAGCCTGTAAATATCTCTCCAACTAAAGAGACACTGCTACCCTGTGAGCAGTTCATTGGCAGACTTCCTGGGTGCACAAGTATGACAGACGAAGGACTTACAGATACATAACCCCGCTCTTCACCGTAGCCAGTATCATATCTGATGTCCTAGCCTGAGTGTCCAGCTTCTCGTCCATAAGCTTGAGTAGCGTTGTATGCTCCTCAGCAAGCTTGATGGACTCTTTCAGCAGTTCATGAACGAACTGCACACGCACTGTCTGCGCAGCGCTCTCCAGCTTATTCGATTTCCTATGCCCTTACTCAGTATTTTTCTCTCTAAATGCAGACAAAATTACCCCATAGCAGCCAACACCAATATCGTGATCGTATTATTCGCCGCCTGCAGCTTCCTCCGCAGTTCCAAAATATCCTCCTTTTCCTTCAGCCAACCCACCTTCTTCGCGGCATCTTTAGCCCAATTTCCCGAGCTGCCTGCCCCAAGACTCGCCCCATACCTCTTGTCGACCTTCAGCCGGAAAGCAAGCATCATCTCCCTGAACTCCTTCACTATATCCTTAGTTATAATACCCATCTCGGTCAACGCGGGGCTGTCTTCGTAATTCTGCCATAATGCTACGACCTGCCAGAACTATCAGCGCACATCGCCAGTAGAATAAGGTCTCTTCTCACCTGCAAAAGCCCATGATCAAACGCCTTCAGCTCTCCCATTAATGCACGGTATTCGCTCTCGGATCTCCGCGAGTCGGACAACGCTTGTGCGAGGTTCAGTGCGATCTGCCCCACCGCGATGATGTCTCCCACCGAGCCAAAGGTTATTCTTGACATTGGAAGCTGCAGCTAGTGTTGCTTATCTCTCATACCTCCGTATCGAAGCGATAGATTTGGTATCCCGATGCAAAGGGCAAAATATTGTGCGAGGCTAAGCACCTGCGTTAGTTACTACGTCTGGCGATTGCGCCAATAGAGCATGGGTTCAGCACAGGAAGTCAGGTGATCAGTTACAGACCGTATCTCCCAATCGCTACTTAGATTCTCTTCTTTTCTTGGACTCAGACAACAAAAACTGATACAACCCCTCTTTATATCATCTGACCTGAGGTATAGTGTGACCTCGCAAGTTACAGGTCAATATATAAGTTATATTATTTGCTCCAAAATTACACGGCCCTGAGAAACTTAAAGTGCGCAGCCCACAGACTGCTGCCTGACTACTCAAGTACACATCGTTCGATCGCTCCATGGGGTTGTGCTAGAGCTATCGCTCTGGCATATCCCCTTCTTCATGTATTTGTAAAGCGTTCCTCCTTTCTTCCCTCCCTCTACCCATCTTTCTTTGGCTTATTCTCTTTACGAGATGGTTGATAGTTTGATAGTCTGATAGGTCGAACTTGTCTTTCCTGAGCCGTCATAAATATAGTTCTATACAGTAACTGAATCAATGAAATGGTATTTTCTATGATGTAACTACAGTACGCAATTACGCAGTGCGTAGTGGGGGGTAGAGACCATGAGGACCCTGAGGTGGGCGACGTAAAGGGGTACCACTGTTCAACAAATCCGCCAGTCCAGCCTAAAAACAGTTTAGCTGTTACATATCACAGCTCGCTCCGAGTTTGCCCGTGCACCTCTTTACCATCGTGCTTTAGATGATAGAAAATGTAGATAAACTCTTGTCTTGGAGTAATCCATAGCTTTTATATCTTCTCAGCAAAGCTATTCGTTGCGCACTAGGAAGAATTGCTGGTCCTACCATGTGGTAGTCATTCGATCCTACCACTCGACGGCCTCGCTGTCGCACCATCGCCGTCTTCACAAGACAATGTCTCTTTGGTGTTCATGCTGCCCTGCTTCGGCCCATGGGCCTCCTCTTCCAAGCGTTGCAAGCTGCCCGTTCTTGCACAGGCAACCGTTCCGAGTCTCTCTAGAAGTCGTTGGATTCGAGTGCGGTAGAAACGAGGCTAGCCAGTCCGGTGGGAACTAGCATGCGTAGTCGCTTGCGGCGGGCATTTTTGGTATCATCTCGTCAGCGACGAGGCCTCGATACAGGGTCGTTTGTCAAGCCTGACTGTTGGAGAGATGCCATAGTTGGGCCCGACTGTGAGGATTGAGTGAAATCGTACTAGCTACCCTGTAGCTCGAGAACAGAAACGGAAACGTTGCTATCGGAGGCTGGATTGTTGCAAGAAATAGTAGACGACATTGATCGCTTCGTAGAGCGAGTGTCAGCATTGTCTTCATCATCTCCCCTAGCGAAGACATCAATACCCTCGTCTTCCGCCTCCTTGGCGACATCGAGGTCAACATAGCTCGCGTTCCCTTGTGTGATCTCGGTATTCACCCGTATGGGGCTGGCTTGGTGTGTGACGGACACGTGGCCAGGGGAGGCTGAGCTTGGAAGGTTAGCAGCGAGCTGGAGCCTTGCGCCATCGACTATGCCGCTGTCGTTACCGTCGACTTGGTGGGGCCAGCCCTGGTTACCAGCATTGTGAGGCGTTTAGGTTTTTTTTTAGTTTGGTGCAAAAGGTCTGGGGAACACTGAACAGGTTAGACAATACGAATAACAACACGCCTCGCATCCTCTGACGCCCATATAAAGTTGTCTGAATCTTGTACGGTTACGAGCCCCTGCCGGACAAATTTACCGTCCACCAACAACTGCAATAGAAGCCCGATGGACCTGCCGTAACTCCGACCCAGATGCAAGTAATAATAATCGTCGCTGACAAACGTTGCCGTAGATTGTACCTCCGCATCTGAAGAATCATAATCCAACTCAAGGTTGATAGCGCTCACGGTTTCCACTGGCAGTTTCGTCGACTGGATAATTGTGGCCATGAGCTCGAGTTCTCCTCCTAAGACATGACCGAAGGGTGATGACGCATCTGCCAAGTTTACCGACCATGAGACAAGCTCAGGCTCATTGCCGTCGTCCAAACAATGGCGGGTGCACACAGGTCGATACACGGAAAGCCAAGACCAGGATGGAGATTGGCGAGGACCACGCACCCCATGATGATTTGGAATGGTGTCATTATACTTCCAGGCAAGTCCTTGCACAATGTAGTTTTTCCAGATTCCGGCAATGTAAGTATCGTTCGAAACCCTTTGCATCTCTTCGGCAATACCACCAATAGCTCGAAATCGGTCTTCCAAAAGGCGTAGATGGCGGCTGGAGTAAGCTCTCTGAATATGCCCCCAGAAATGATTGGTTTCTACCGTATCTAGAGAGTCAACGTTGAAAATTCCCGACGGAATGCGGGCCTGTAACTTTGGAGGCACTGTGTACAACCCGTAACTTTCAAGTACAGGCTCGAAGATCTTCTTTTGGCACTTCCATATCAACCCCGTTGATCCGTAATGCAAAATCCGGGGAGAAAGGAAAGACTCTTGTAAAGTCCAACCTCTTGTGTCCAGAGGCTCGTGGAGTGGGGCGGGGCATGCTCCGCCAACCCACAGTGCTCCATATGTGCCGCCAGGTAATACAGTGGGCAATGAGATCTTTGCAACTGGTCGATCCTCGAGGAAACCTCTGTTAACATTAGGAGAGTTCGCAGCAGCAATTGTTATGGTTGCACTTTTATATATTGCCCCCATACGTTTGATCTCTTCTGCTTTGTCCACTTCGTCGTCTTGAACAATGCATAAAGCATCGACCCAAAGATAGCGTATGCCCAGACTCCGCGTGACAAGTACAGCGTCCATGATTGTGGCTGGTATTAGTGTCCAATCAACTATTGATGGATTCTCGAGCGTGATTCTGGTTGTAATAAATGGATGAGGAGGATCTCCCCAGCAATAGCTTAATGCGACGTATCTTGCATGCTCGTCGGAGGAGTTGATATGAAGACTCAATCCTTGCGAGTTTTCTTTCGATTCAACGTTAATCACACGTCGAGGTAGTACAGGGCTGTCATTCGACGGACAAGTTGACAGGTGGCCGGTGAGACATTCGCCCAGATGTCGTTTAATTCCTTCCGCTATCTGTGTACCTCTAACAGATTCTGAGAGTGATGGCTGCTTGGCGCAGAATAGGGCTAGCTCTTCTATGATCTGTTAGTTTTGGATATATTAGGTATTTAGATCGAAGAACTAACCAGTTAATGCAGGTAGCGATAAATTTGTGGGAGCTGCTGGGTCCGCGAAAATGGTAAGCTTGAGAAAGCTTACAGGCACATTTTCATAAGCACTATAATATCTTCCATGTTTTGAAATATATCCAAACGCCAGAGTCGTCTCTGTGATTGATGGTACTTTGCTTCCATCGCTGTGGAAAGATTCATCTTGTTCACAACATGCAGAGATGAAGATCGACTCCATTTCTTCTAATGTCCATTCAACCTTGCTTTCCAGTCCTTCACATTGATAGAAACCTCGAGAAACCACATTGGAGATGAAGGCGCAGAGTGCGCAGCCTTTTTTGGCCGATTTGACCAGGTCCTCGACCAGGTGATGCTTGTAGCCAGGCTGCGAGACCAAATCCCGCAAGCCTTCTGTGGTAGCTGTCATCGATGTACACTTGCTACAAAGCTGTACAGGCCATGAAGAAACCGGCCATTTTTGGCAACTTTCTGGCGAGGCCGATAGTGATATTTCATGGCAGCTAGGGACTCCCTGTCCATCATCTGATGGTGAAGAATCGACGATTAATGGGACGTATTCTTGTCGTGGGGAAGCGACCTCTCGCGCTGTGGGGAGGATCCGCATGCTCGTTATCGTGTCGAGCGCCGTTGTTGGAGAGATTTCCAGGCAAATCTTGACTCAACCCGATGGCTATAGATAGCAGGTTTTACGGAGTTGGTTGGGTTGGTGCGAGAGGCAACGAAAAGCCGATGTTGAGACGATGTCTGATTCGAGTGAGGCTCTGTTGTGTATTCAGTACTATGAAATTCTCTAGAATGCAGGTAGAGATTGTCTCTATAATGGTAGTGAATCCTTCAATGACTTCGGTACTCTAGTTGATCTCGATCAGCCGGTCTAGAACTGCGAGACTTGATCATATGGCAATGGTAGAGACTTCCTTATCGCTTGAGGAGTGTCCCAAAACCATTCTACTTAGAGCAGTTGCTGTAAAGCGAAACGCACGCCGACCGGTGGGGCAATTTGCAGTCCAGGCATAGGCGGCAGGTCAGATAACGTTTGGGTTCGAAGATGTCTCTTTGTTTCCCGAAAAAGTCGAAAATGGTGTTTCTGCCTTGGCCGCAAATATAGTCCTGGCCGGGTAGAACAACTGAGTCATCTGTTGCCCACCACTTGGAGGGAATCTGATCAACTCGAGAGGTTGATGACGCTGTTCATTTGCAAAAGGAAGTTGTGGTCGCGGGGCTTTTGCAAGTGGGGTTCGATACCATGTGATTTGCTCAGCAATCCGGCACTGACCGAAAATACCCCCCGGGCGCGCTTAGGCTTCAATGCCTTTTAGGCTGCAACCGGTGGCCAAGGGTCGGTCACAAATTCCAGAACCCCAACCATCGAGAAGTCGTGTAGCACATCTAGCACCAATCCATCCAAGCCGTCACCAGAACCCCGACAATATAGTCTTGCGAGCCGGTATAACCTCCCCAGCGGTCTTGCGGGCCTGTATGGCTCTCTCCGTCGTCTGTCGAGCCCTCCCAACTCTCCTCTCAATCCGTGGTCCTCTCCTCCCGCGGACCCTCCAAGCTCTCACTCTCACGCGCAGCTTCTTCCCAACCATCTGTCCGCGGGTCTTGACTCGCATGTATAGCCTCTTTCCAAAGCTCTCGTCTCTTACGCTCCCACCACTCACACCTCTCCTTTGCCTTTAACGAGCCTGCCAAGATAAGATTGTGCGCTTCGGGCTACTTTTCGGGGACCAGAAAACCAAAGTCACCCACTTTACTTAAAATTCTCTAAATAACTACCAGGCATTATTACTTGCTCTTTTACACTACGAGTAAGAAGAAGCTAAAGTGTATTATCCGATAATCATTTGCGTATTTATTATAAAAATTTAAAAAGCGAAAATTTCTTATAGGGCTCGTTAGTGAGCAAATGGCAGTGAAGCGCAGAGACTTATCTTGGGAGGCTCGTAACGCCCGCTCGTTTGCCTTCTCTCTCTGTATCCTTTTCTTTAAAGCCGTCTCTACTACCTGTCGCGCCTGTGCCAACCGCCGTGCCAGTCCCTCCTTTGAAACCGGCTCCCCCTTTCGCTCGCGGTAAGAATCACGTCGTCGCTCATGGCACGTGGAGCACGTATTCGCCCGTAGATTCGTCCGGTTGAGAGGAAAGCCGATTATCGGCCGGATATGCTTGCACATCGAGCAACGGTCTGTAGCGCGAGCCGACAGTGGGATCTGCCTCCGCGCCTCGCGACGCGTGCACAGGGATTCAGAAGTTAGAGGGATCAGGCAGGTCTGGCACTCGTGGCAGTAACATGGGCGAACCATTGTATAGGAAGAGAGCAAAGGAATTATAAATCAAAAGAGAGTAAAGGGAGCGCGAGCGCGTTTGGTGTTCCTGCACGTGTGAATTTCAATTACGCTTTTGTACGTAAGCTGTCTTGTCAGCACTTAGTCAGCTCGATCTTATATGGACCCATCGAGCCTTGGAATAGAACCTCACGTCCTTTTTACCCTTTCCAATTACAATAAATTTACAGTAGGTCACGTGCTGCTGATCCAGTGGGGATCCACATTCGCTGCGCCTTGCATATCAGGCCGCAAATCGGACTGCGCCAACGATCATTCCAGCCATTGTGATGTTTGAAGCACTATGCTGCATTCCATATTTCTTTTAGGCTATATAAAAGATTAATTCAGTTGCCGTTTTAGTCTTCGATTTAATATCAAAAATAAAGCGAGGGAGAAGACCGCACGCCGCGTCTTATGAGCGTTGTTGCCGAGCTTCCTTCTATTGCTAAAGACTCTCTTTCATCCAGTGCCTGCCTTGGATTTATGTAGATTGAAAGCTGGGGTAATAGGCTGCTAACTGAATCGATCCTCGTTGGCAAGTGTGAGTTCCATGTAGAAGCAGCATTTCGAGTTTGCCCAAAATCTCCTCCGGCTTCCTCTTCTCCCCCCTTCTCCTATTTTACTTTACATCGGAATTTGTTTAGAGCTTTATCTATATTTCTCATCGCAGCCAACTTTGATATTTGAACAAGGAGAATATGAATATGGTGCTTCATGCTTTCCCTTTCTCAGATATGAGCCACATCATTGGTTAGGCGAGCAGCCCCTGAAGGCGGGAGGCCCGGCCCTGCCCTGATCGGGTCTAGTTCCGCTGTAGCGCGCTGTGCGCCGTGCACTTCGGATCGTCCTCTCAAATTTCCTTCGACATCAAAAAAAATTGCCATCTACATGGTGATTCGCCTTGAGTGTATACTTTCGCGCGCTGGATACTTCATTTCTTGATGGCCCAGAGAGTAGGGCTCACTGCTACAATATATGCTACACTACTTATCGCGAGGGGATTCTCAGCCCCCACTACACCAACCAGCACTGTCACGATCTCCGGGGTCGGTATCTCCGACCACGGGGAAACAAATCTGCTCTGCGTCCCCACGAAGGCTTACGATGTGCTTCTCTTCTTCTTTTCTAATTACCTCGCCCATTCCATAACAGTCAAACTCCGCCCTGGCGTCTCAATGCGAGAGACTCTCTGGCTCAGCTTGAATGCTCTTCTCCATCCTGCTGGAGGGATCAACACCGCTCTTGAGTCCATTCTGGCGTGGAGCTGGAGAACCTCGCCAACATTTCCGTTCTTTAAAATGGATCCCGGGAGTCTGGAGACGGCGAAAAGATCAGGGGCACTGGTCACGGCGATGAGAACTGTTGATTGGGAACCGGCCCCTTCTGATGAAGTGCTCAGAGATCTCAGACGATGGGAAGACCAACTCAGAGATTGTCGAAAATCTCCGTTGAAGGGCGAAATGAACGGGAAGTCGCCGATCAAACGTTATACTGTTCAGCCTCTTCCCGACTATCCAGATCCGGGTATCGAGATGGTCATGTACGGATCCCAAGATGTCCATGGAGGCTTTAAATTGCCTCCAGGCTATTTTTGGGGAACGGTTCTCCCAGATGCCAAACTACTACCATATGGGAGGGCAATCAACTCGCAGCCATCCACTGGCGAAGCGGAGGTCCACTTAACCGCCTCTTTCAGCATTACCCAGCCGATCGTTGCGACATATCAAGCTTTGAGTGCTGCGTGGGCTCTGTACAAGACTCGAGGAGATCAGTTACAGCAGTATGGATTCACGGCTTTTGGGCTCACGGTCACTCCATATCTAGTCATGAGCGTGGTTAATTTCGTGGCACAGTACGTATATGCTTCCAAACCTCTGCTCCCACTGACCGCCAACTTAGACTGGCTACTCCGCATTACGATGCAGCCTATATCGTCTACTCTGAAGTTTTGGCAGAAGCGGCAGCAAGAGTAGGGAATCCTAAGGTCATGGGAATTGTAGCCGCGCTGGCGCCCGATTCCTCAGTTTCTGAGGAGTATGTGTTATTCGATGCAAAAGTTGAACTGGGTGTCACTCCAGATCCTCTTGCTCCAGAGGCTAAACAGTCTGGGAACAACGGGACAGTCGCGACGCAGAGTGTGCCGGGAGCGAAAAGTAGCCTTCAAAAGGTGCAAAAAACGACAGAAAGATCTGTCGAGGCACCTCCATCAGGTCCCGAAGTCGTCGTCCCATGGCCTCCCGGGCGACAACGATACAAGACACAGGAGCCATCCAAAAAGGTGAACGGAGAGCTTAAACAGAAAAAGGTTCTCGGACCCCTCCTCAAGTGCCTCCAGCTTCCAGAACCAGTCGGAGAACTCATCATCCCTTTCCACCCACGCTTCGAGCGCGAGAAATCCACCTATACCGGCATCTGGAGGATCTTCGACCGGACAAGTGACGCATCATTCGCTTTCCAAACCTTGCTCGCTACGATCATCGCGCTCTTCCCTCTCCCAATCATACTAGTTATCTCGAGATGCAAAGTCGGGACCCAAACTACGACGGCCCAGAAAGTAATCATCATCGCATGGCTCATCTGCAATTCGCTCTCTCAGATCCTTATCTTTCCAGCCGGAATCATATTGGGACTATCGTTGTTGCCTTCGTGGTTGGCGTACATGGGATTGTCGAAGTGGTTTCGCAAGTCATGGGATGGATGGAAGGCATTTATAGATCCTCGCCATTTGTCTTCTGATTACTTGGCTGCGGCTCTTCTCATGTCGACATTCTTGCTTTTAGGCGCTTTCTCGCTGGCTATGTTTGTGGTTGTGGGGCAGGAATTGGTTGAATATGGAAATTGCCAATATTATGGCTGAGATTGTACAAGTCGAGACTTGTTTTCTGTATTTAACAGGAGTGGTAGGAGTCTCCTGAGAACTATACCTTAAGCCCTAAGATAACTGACCTAGCTTCAAAGTGGTAGCAAGCAGGGCTTAATTCTGAGGGTAGTCTATCAAAATGCAGAAATGTAAGATCATCGAATTACTAAAGCATTTATCTAGTAAAACCATCGCACGCCCCCTAAAACCACTGAAGAGACTAACTTACCACTCTCAGCTGGCTTCAGTGTCATCATAAATCAAAAATCAATAGAACCTAGAACTACTTCAGATATGCCTCAATAGCAGCATAAGTAGTTCCGTCCGCCTGGTAAGTCCGATGTAGCTTAAATCCCGCTTCATCGAGCATCTTCTCCCACTGGCTCCGTGTTCTCTCGCCTCCACTAACAGCCATCATCATGATGTCCATCCACGCACCCTCTATGTCAACATTTGATTCTGGTAGAATACTGTCTGATATGACCAGACGAGAGACTCCTGGCTTCACCGCTCCAGCAACTTGCTTGAGGATCAGGACGCAATCATCGTGAGACCAGTCGTGGAGAACGTGGCGGATGTAATATATCAGAGCTCCTATAAGATAAAATTTTAATTATGAAGCTTATTGAGGTGGGGCAAACCAACCTTGAATCGGCTGCGGAGTGAAGAAATCATATTCCATCAACTCCCGGTCAGGGATCTCCTCCTTGATCTCCTCCAGAACCACAGGTCGATCTTGTAGTACAATCTTGCCTTTAATACCCGCAGTCAATTCTCTGATTCTCTTACTGACAGAACCAGTGCCTCCTCCAATATCAACCACGAGAACGGTATCTTTCGTCGTTTCGACCTTTCGAAGTTCGGACTCGAAGGGGAATAATCCTATAGTCCAGGATTTATGCTCGCCGTTATCCTTGTTTGCATCGTTCATTGCTTTGTTGCGAGCTGGGAATTGCGCAAGGTTTTCCCAGATGTCTTTGCCTCCGGTTTGGTGGGCGAATGTGTAAGGGTTGTCTCGCTGCGAGGTTGGGGACTTGAATCCAGTGGCGCGGAAGTACTCGTGCATCTTGGCGTTGACGGGTGCAAATTCATCAAAACTAGAAGCGATTAAATCTCAAATATTGACAAGAATGCAACAAGAAGGTTGTTGTATCAACTCACCTGGTTTTGAAGAGATTCGATATTCCGGGAACCAGGTAGATCATTGAGTATGGTGTGTGAGCATATTCTTCTCTGCCTACTTCCGCGAACGGGCCGTTGGCAGTAACCACTCTCATGAGACGAACTTTACAGGTTGTTGTGATTAGCATGATCATAATATAAATCGACGTGGGTTGAAATGTACCGAGTAGATCTTTCTCAACACCTAACCTCTCAGCAAGTGAAGTGGCAGTAACAGATGTTCCATCAGTTGGCACAGCTTGGAAAACACCCATTTCCAATACCGTTCGAAGACATGCATGTCTAGTTCCCTATTTTTGATTCACCTTAATATTTTGAAAGTGATGTCGCTCCGTCATTGAAGACTTACATTCTCGATATTCGATATCAGCATATCAACTGGTCCACGGACGGTGGACATAAGCGCCTGCGTCTTCAGGAACAGAGCTTTGTGTGACTCGCTGACCTCTCCTGAAGCTTTGGTACCTGTGTTTCCGACATTTCGAGCTGCAACCTCGGCATACTCGTCGATTGCGGTGTTGACCTCGGCCAGGCTGCGTTTTAGAGCATGGATCTCTGTTGTGACGGAATTGGCTGTCTTTTCCATATTGGGATCTTTTAGGTTCTTATCGATGTAGCATTAATATCCTGAAGTTGATTCGGTAGCAATATGTTGGTGGCAATGCACGATGTGGGTGGGTGAAAGATGATGGAGGGCAGTCAAAAACCAGAGAACCAAACTGTCGGAATTTAGCTTTTTATTCAGGCCAATGAGAACGCTACACGTTTTGACTCGTGTCTGAATTCACTCAATATTTCGGTGCAATGAAGCTCCATTTGGATCGGAAGTGCAACGTGCCCAAGAAATGAGGTTACACAGCAGCAGCGGGGTAATTAGTGAATGGTACATTTTGCTTCCCACTCGGGACAAGGTCCAAGTACCTGCCAACATTCCGTCCCACCTTCCTTGCTTTATGGCGCATTACAGAGAGCGAGACTATGTTCTTGGTAATGTCCCTCGGGACTGGGAAAGTTGCACTGTGCCTCTCACCTGCCATCGACGACATGGGTACGCTGGAATACATGTGAGGGATATACTTGCTGTACCCCTTTTGACCGCTTCTTATTTATGTTTATATTATATAGGTACGTTATCTCCTCTTTCATATCCACTTTGTGCTACGTACCCGGAGTTCTACTTATAGCAATTGACCCCGCGATTGCAACCCCTCCGTACTCCTCTAGCGCCACACCCGCTGATCAGGGGGCAACCCCCACGCCAGCATTACAGCCAGTCACTGTGACTGAAACCCAGGAGAATAATTTCGTGGAGATAATCTTTTAGTCCTTCTCTACAACTTGAACAAATGTTAATTTTTGCCATAGGACGATCGAGATGAGGTCGACTCAGCCTGTGGAGGTGACGAAACCACTACCTACACTGCCTCGTTCAGTTCTTCAGTGCTCAACTACACCTACGAAAATGGCCGCCGATACCATGCCTATAAATCCGGCGAGTATCGCTTCTCGAACGACGCCAAGGAACAAGAAAGCAAAGATCTCAAACACCACATTTTCTAACTCGTTCTTGGTGGCGACCTACACTTGTCTCCTCTTCCTGTAAACCCACAACGAATCCTCGACATCGGGACAGGAACGGGAATCTAGGCTATGGACATTGCGGAACAGTATCCAAGGGCGCAAGTCTGCAGCATTGACTTAAGTCCCATCGAACCTGGATGGGTGCCACCGAACTGTTCTTTCCTTGTGGAAAATGCAGAGAACGATTGGATCTACTCGCTGGCTCAGGCGTTTGATTTCATCAACTTGAGAGCGCTAGCAGGGTCTATAAAACACTGGCCAAAGGTGTTCTCACAAATTTTCCAGTATCTCAAACCCGGAGCTTGGGCTGAGTCGCAAGAGAATGATTCATCGTGCTTTTCTGACGATGACTCGCTGTCCAAGGCTAAACATTGGACGAATTGGATGGCGCCTGTAAATGAAGTGACAGCGCACTGAAGTTTGGAAAGGTTTTGGATGTGGGCCGAGGCAGAAGCAGTGGATGATTGATGCGGGATTTGTGGATGTGCAGGAGAAGGTGTGCAGAGTGAGTTGCTCCTTCTCTGTAGAGTTTGATACTCATGAATATAGATCCCGGTTGGTCAGTGGGCAAAAGATAAAAAGATGAAGGAACAGGGTATGTATGCCCAAGCTTTGAGTGCGGATGCACTGGAGCCTATTAGTATGGCGCTTTTTACTCGAGTTCTAGGCATGAGTGCCCAAGAAGTTCAGGCAATTTTAGTTGGACGGCGGAAAGACATCATGAACCCGAACCTTCATTTATATATCAAATTTCGATTTGTACGGCAGAAAACCACTATTAGATGGAAAGTGATTCGGTGACGAGAGGCTCATAGCAAGAGAAGTACAGAATAGAGGTAGTTTCATCTTTACACATGAAATTAAGCACTTTCATCTCAATCCATGATCGGTTTGCCGATAATCTGTTGTCAGTCGACACAAATGGATGGATTTCGTTTCTAGTGAACATTAAGGGGTTATCGACCGCAAGGGATTGGCCGTACTTATTCCGCATCAGGCTCGGGCCAAGCCGGTTTCGGAGCTGGCCTGTGAGAGGCTGCATGAAAGAGACATAATCTTAGGCATCCAAAGTCAACCTCGCAAGGCTGAACGCCGAACTACACGTCGCAATTTCACATCTTCAACCCTCACTACAACAACGTCTTGATGAGCTGTAATCTCGACACAGTCGACTTAAACTCGAGTTCCTACGCGGACCGCCACATCGGACGTCCTGCGAGCTTGTTATTATACCAGGAGCAGCCTTCGGCCCAACCCTTCCAGGGAGGAGAGATGGCCAACTACAAATACCACCCCATCGATCTCGATAGACCCGGCGTTCGACTCCTCCAATTGTCCAGAGGGAAACGTGGGGACGATATCCATTGCGATCTTTTCGATGGATGGATTAGCCAAGTCGAACAAGGCATTCCCTATGAAGCTTTGTCGTACACATGGGAGACCACAGAAAAGTCAGCTCAAATCACAGTCAACGGCTGCACGATGCAAGTCACCTCAAACTTATATTCGGCACTCCAACATCTACGCCTCGAAGCTGTGGATCGAGTATTATGGGTCGACGCAATTTGTATAAATCAGGAGAATATGGAAGAGCGAAGACATCAAGTTCAGCTCATGAGTCAGATATATAAAGAGGCTGAACGTGTTCTCGTTTGGTTAGGGGAAGGTACCGAAGAGAGCGATCTTTTGATGGATGTCATGAAGCAACTACATGAAATCAGCGTTAAAATCGAAGGCGACTGGAGACCTTTAGCTCAATTTTGGTTCAACCCACGAGCTGGGAAAAGAAACATGACACCTGAAATCGACATATGGCATGAAGCAATGGAGGAGATGTTGGGACGGCCATGGTTCCGAAGAATTTGGATCCTGCAGGAAATTGCGAATGCCCGAGTTGCTACCATTCACTGCGGGGAATGCTCCGTCTCAGCGAGGACTTTTGCTCAAGTTCCATCCATAATAGGATTCCAGCCCGACACTCATTCGCAGGCTGTTCTGGATATAATGCCAGGTCCATCACGCAAAGAGTCTTGGTGGGGCCAGAATCGAAACCTTCTCAACCTGTTGATAAAGTTTCGTGGAAGCAAAGCAACAGATGATCGAGATATGATCTATGCCTTGCTAGGTATATCGTTGGATGCTTGTCAAAGCGATGTCTTGTTTCCAGATTACAAGAAATCATTGCAGCAGGTGATTCAGGACGCTACTTCATTCTTACTATCTCATACGGGTGCGGTGGACCCGTCACTTTCCAAGTTTCTTAATTGGACTTTGGCAGAGTTCTTGGGGAACTTAGATTCATTGAGCAGTAGCATTCTCTGGAAGAGCAGTAGCATTCTCTGGAACGCATTTAAGATGGGACAACGGGTAATGGTTGAGGAGCTGCTCGCTACTGATGATATTGATTTGAATTGGAGGGATACGTCAGGTAGAACGCCACTGTATTGGGCTGTCTGGAATGGGCATGAGACTGCTGTACGGCTGCTGCTTGCCACAGGTCGGGTTGAGGTCAACGCGAGGGACTACAATCAACGCACCCCACTATCACATGCTGCCCAGCGCGGGCAACTGGCAATAGTCCAGCTGTTCCTCAAGAATGGTGCCGAGATCGAATTAAGGAGTGACACGGACAGAACGCCGCTGTCGTACGCCGCTGAGAACGGGTACAAAGCTACAGTTCAGCTGCTCCTCGAAAATGGTGCCGAGATCGAATCAAAGAGTAACATCGACAGAACGCCGCTGTCGTACGCTGCTGAGAACGGGCAAAAAGCTACAGTTCAGCTGCTCCTCGAACATGGCGCCGAGATTGGATCGAGGAGTCTCGCCGGTCTAACGCCGCTATCATACGCTATGAGATGTAAAAACCATGGCACAGTCCAGCTCCTCCTCCAACATGGTGCATGGATGGAATTTTAGGAGTTAGAATAGGTAGGACACCGTTATTTTGTGCTGCAGAGAATAGAAACGCAGCTATATTCCAGCAACTCCTCGAAAATGGGGCTGGTGCTTCCCTCATCTAGCTCATTGTCACAACAAACCGATGCGGCCGCGGCGACGGAGATATTTTGAGTTCTGCATGTCTGTCAAGATTCGAGATCCGGTGCTGGATATTTACCACCTCCCAAGAAAAATTACACTATATTTTCCAGGAATACCACGGGTGCACTGAAATGTGTCTTTTTCATTGTTGTTATTCCGTTCACAGAAATAGCGAGGACCGGTATGCTGACTAGCTTCATGGACGGCTCGTGATACTGGAAATTGTGACATGTCTGAACTCCTGATCTTCGAATTGTTTCCTCACTAAAAATTCATTCTGTGCTGGATATATTGCTCAATCGTAGGTCTGTGGAATCTTTTACCCTGTGCCAAAAGCTTAATGTTGTTGTTGCTTGGCGCATGTATAGTTCTCGATCCCCCTCGAGAATCCACCATCTGATTGCTAGTACGCCGAAGCGCACTCTTTTTGCAATCTATCGATTTGGGTTGGCGACTCGGCGATCCCAATTTGTATCTGTCTTTGCGTTCGTGAGGCTGGTGGATACTCAAGATCAGCACCGAGTACGCTTGCCCGATGCACCTGGCCCGACTTGGAAATCTGATCAAGCCTGAGGGTAGCATCGAGATTGAGATGAAAGTATTGAAATTGCTTTTTAAGTCTATGCCATAGATTTTCCAAATTGGGGAACAATTCACCCACGCTTACTCGGGGCCGTTTTGTCAGCACTCTAAAATTAGCTAAACTTATTTTTAAAACATAATCTCGAGCAAAAAGCTTAGGATAGTAGAACAAGCGCATTTCACCTCAATTAATAAGTTAAAGATATATATTCGTAGCTAAAGTTTGAATCTCCCACTCTCCCTTTTGTCTTTCTTCTAGCTTTAATATAGTTAAAGAGTTAGAAGAACAGAGGATTTAGAGTAAATAAGATCGTTACCACTCCTCTCAGATCACTGTAATCACGGCAATTTTCGTGATCGAAGCAACGACTACTATTCGAACTCCGTCAAATTATCGTATTGGTTCTCAAAAACCAAAATGCGGTGTCATTCAAATGAGACTGTTCAGTGGCTTTGTTTACTTTAACCTCGCTTAGACTACCTCGCAGTCGCTTGGAACAGTTCGAAGAATTATAATATCCCCGAAGATTATTAAGAGAAGGATATCAGTTCTCATAATTGGTATATTTATTAGTCAATATGAGATACAGATTCGTGAATAAATCTGCTTCTGTGTGTGTCTCTCAATAGGAAGCGTTTAGAGCTGAGTTGTAAATAAATACGAATACGGAAACGACAGGCAAAAAAGCCGCACCCTCTAGAATGACATGAAAATTCATGTTTCTTAGTATTCTACAGGCAAAGCTCTCGAGTTCTAATTTCGGATTAAATGTGTGCCCCGAATGTTTGAAGTGAGCAAACTTTATTGACTTGGAAACATAGATTCGGAGGGCCCGAGTCGCTAAATTTCAGGAACATCCCGCTACGAGGCAGTGCTGTAGCGCTTACCCCGCCAGCTTCGCCACAGTCAACGGAAGAGAAAGATGCCGTCATTACCGCTTATGACTAAGCAGCCTCGCAATGTGGCCACCCAGTTCACCCTCGTAAATGCCTCATCGTCGCAATCTCATAATAAAGCGCAAACGCACCACATGCCAAGTGCAGCCAACCATTACGACCTACTACTCCCTACCCCTTCGAGATCTTCATAGCACTACACACTCTGATTACCATGACGCCTTCAGCAGACGATATCACTAACTTTCTCGCCTTTGCCCCAGAAGCTGGTGAAGGGAAGGCGTTCCTGTTCCTAGAGGTAAGCCACGTCAACCCTTGGAACCTGCATATCGACCTGGCTGATATATATCAAAAAGGGGGCAAGCACGGTAGAGGAAGCCGTTGGTCAATTTTATGAGGATCCAGAGAAATACACCCCCAAACCAGCGCCTAGCAAGACAGATTCAGTGAAGCAACCACCTATGGACACCAAGACGCAGTCAGGACCTCCTCAATATGCTCCTCCCCAATATGCGCCACCTACGAACACTGTGAGCAGACCGCGACATCGGCCTCATACGAATCCGGTCATAGAAGCTGGCAACATTCGAGCTCGAGATGAGGTGAACCGCCCCGTTTGTCCCGACAAGATGCTGAGCTAACGTCTCGTGACCTCACAGCAAGAAATGCAAAATGAGCTACAGAGAGTACAGCTGCAATATCGCATTTACAACAGCGATATTGAGCCAGAGCATGACACCGAGTACTACTGTAGTTGTGCCATCCATCGGTATCAGCAGCGAAAATGGAATCGGCTCGGCGTCCAGGAGATGTGGGCAAAAGCAGTAATGTATCCAGGTCAGCGCCTACCACGTTCTAGAATATCCACTGTGAAGATAGATTCTAACTCATTTCTACTGAATAGGAGAAAAATTCTACCATGATTGCTATCAGACAAATTTCTTTAACAGCAATCCATACAGATACCGTGTAGTTTCGCCCTTCGTTGGCAACCAACTTTCCCCCTTCTCCGGAATGCGTAATGGTTACGGCGCCTATGGAATACCTAGTCCCAATCCAAGATACTACACGCAGTCCGTTCGCCAGACCATAGAGCTGAATGCGGCTCTCAACGCGGAAGCACAGAGGGATATTGATTCCAAGGAGCCACGTGTCAACCTTTGGGAGGCCGAAAAGCTAGAATCATCAATTTCTAACATGACTCTTGAGGACGACCAAGTTGATGACAAGAAGCGACCGATTGACGAGAAGGGGTATCCAGTTGAGAAGGGCTCCGCTGGAAAGCGACAAAGTATCGCTGGCCCGTCTTCAAACGGCAACTCCACGGCTTCCAAACCATCCAAATTCGCGGGCTTGAAGAAGGCTCTCGCTATCAAATCGACTGAGGAAAAAGAGTCGGACCGGAGAGCCAAGGCGATTGCACGTGGCGGAGAATTGCGAAACTCGATTCTGTACGAAGAGAATGGTAGATGGCCAGACCAGGAGTGGCGACAGATCGTGGCGGCGTACCAAGAAAAGGTTGGTATGACTCGAAAGATTGCTCACCTGCGAGCCCACCAGCCTATTCAATATCTCCACCTGCTCCGAGCGGGATATTTCGAGCCTATTCCGGTTGCCTGGGCAAACCAAGCTTCGAATCCTTTAAAGTTCAGTATTGAGGCCGCAGCTGGATGGAGAGGAATCACCCCTGCGTGGAGAGGTTATGAGGATACCGCCGAGGAACGTCTGTACTGGGTCTTGAATCATAGGGAGGGAAGTGCTGGCGTGAGGATGAAGCCGGATCTCATCTCAGCGATGAACATGGCACGTGCCAGAATGGCCTCAGCTGTTGAACCGCCGCCAGTCTATTATTCTCCCAACGATATTTGCCACGTTCAGCATACATCTGAAGGCTACTCGAAGCAGGTTATGCCTGCTCCTTTCAGACCATTCGATGCACCGGAAACACCTACAGATGACACCATGATCCTGCTGGATGTGTCTGGCTCTATGGACTTTGATCCCGTTCGGCCAAATTATAACGAGTATCTCATTACAGGCTATTCCAGATCCACTCAACCAAAGAACAAAGGTAACGATTCCCTCAATTTTTCTGAGATACTCCACTGACCAGGAGACAGATATTGCGAAGGCAGTCATCCGTCGTTTCACCGATGCAATGGCTAATCACGACCACAACTTCCAAGGCTACCAAATGACCACCTTTGCGAGCCAGGCAAACTACATCGGTGTCGTCAACCACCGCAACCTCGACAATATGTGGCGAAACGTCAAGCTCGGCGGCGGAACCCGCGTCATGACCGGCTGGCAAAAAGTCAAAGAGCTACACTTCCAAAAGCACTCCGAGTCCGCAACCCACCACCCAGTCTACGGCTGGCAGGCCGGTCCACAAACTCCGATGCTGCGATTGCTCCTCCTTCTCGATGGCGAAGCAACCGACATGGACGAATTTGAGCTCGACCTGCTTAGTCTCTCCTGGGTCCACGTCACCATCTTCCTAATTGGTGTCGACGGGTGCCCGCACCACCATCGCCACGCCAACGAATTACAGCGTATCAGCGAGGTCAACCACCACGTTGCGTTTGTTGATGCGCAGGGCAATACGCCCGAGCGATTCGTGACGCATGAGCTGCTGAAGCGACATCTTGGGTACGACGTTACGATGGCGGAGTTCGAGGAGCTGGAGCAGCCGCCGCCATATGTTGAGTGAGCAGTTGTCACTAAGGATGCGTTTGTATGATTTTTCCGGTTGATGAGAGACGCGTAATTGCTTTGGGTGGTAGATACCATCTTCGTTGGCTTTCATTGGCAGGCGTTAGACTGGGTCCTCGGGAAGTCATGGGAGGCACCGTAGCGAGTAGTGACAAAACTTTAGCATAGCCACCACGATCGCTGTTTTCCGTGGTTTCGAATACAAATCTTTTCTCATAAGTGGCGCAGCGCCATAGCGAATACGCCGAAGTGTAGACGGAATGATTCCAGCTCATTTCCAGTATCCTGGGTAGTGGGTAGGACTTCGCTTCTGACAGGCTATCAATGTGTTGTCGGGATGACAGTCCCCTGAATGACCCCCTGACCAGCACCTGAGCGAGGTCGCTAATTAGCTACCATGACGTTATTCTTCGGAACTGCTTGGAGACCTGCAATCCCATGAGAGAGTAATATTATGAGCTGTAATCCCTAATTATCATGTTATTTTCCATGTTAAAATAACAGAATCGGATTGTAAACTCCAAAATGACGTTCTCGAGCAGTTTTGTGGAGACGTGAGGCTGAGACTTCCCCGTGGAGATCTGCACAGGCACGTGAGGATGTCTCAAATCTGCCTTGGTGGCTGAAATATAACCGCTTTGTCAATTGTTTCATAGCTTTCTCGCACATTTCGCTCTCATCCAGCTGCTTGAGGGGTCCATACTAGCTCGATGAATTTGATTGTTTGCTTCGTGTCACTCACTTGCAAAATTCGTCGCTCTCTCTTATCTTGGAGTGTCAGAACTGAGTCGAAGCTGCTCACACTTCTCATAGTCAGCCTCGCCTGAACCATGACCTCAATCTGCAACTACTCCCATCCAGAGCTACAAATCACAACAGGGCTCACCCGGCAAACAAGCGGCACGCTCTTCCCCTACAACCCCGAATTCTACCAGCTCGCCTCCGGGCTCTACGGGCCTGGGACGATCTACTGCTGGTACCTCCTCCTCACCTCCGTAATAATAAACTGGTGTTTCCACGAGAAGAACGACTCAGGCTACCGAACACCCGGAATCTCCAACGACCTCCTCGCAGCCCTCGCCTATCCCCTCTTCGCAGCAACAGACACCCTAATCCACAGCATCCAATTCCTCGGGACCCCCTACCGCGCTCTCGCCATCTTCTGCCTGCGCAATCCCAGAATCGACCTCCCCGGCTTCTTCGGGACCTTCAACCACACACAGCTAAACCTGCACTCCATTCCGCCCTCAATCGTGTATCTCGGACAGCGGGCCATCGACCTCACGGGCCCACTGCCTGTATGCTATACCTTCACGGGCTTGATGTTCGTTGGATTACTTCTTGATCTGTGCTTCAACGAGAAACTGCATTGGCGCCCAACAACGTGGGCGAAGTGGCTGATGTATGGGACTTACGGATATGTAGTCTTGCTTATGGCGGTGTTCCATTTTAGTCTAGGGAACGTAGGGATCAGCGCGTTCATCAGCCTCTACGAGGCGATCCTGCCTTTCTGGCTGTTCGTGCTGTTCGCCACCTGTCTCCTGGTTCCGCTCGCCGTTTTCGGCGGGCTCGGTATGCTGGGCACTGCGCTGTGGAAAGGAAATAGGAAGGAGATTAGAGAGGGGGTGCGGAATTTGGTGTCTTGTGTTGTTCTGGCGGTGTTTATGGGCGTCCTGTGGCCTGCGATGCTTAGCGGTGGTATTCCGCTTGCCCCGGATGTGGGCGTGTCGTTGAGGGAGAGGGATCAGATTGCGGCGTTGCTAGGGGGTGTTACGACGCTTTTGTTTACGGTTGGGAGGTTGGTGAGGAAGTTTGTGCAGGAGAGGGAGGAGGAGAGGGAGGGTGAGGTGGAGGAGTTGGAGACGTTGGCTGGACATGCTCATTGATGCGTAGGTCTTGTGCTGAACTGCTACAGTATATTGCACCTATAAATCAAGGTTCATTGGTATAATTAAAACATTTTTTGTTCCTGTGTTAACCTAGGTTTCCCCGACCCTTTGTGCGACTTTTTGATTTCGAGGCGGGCGCTTGACATATCCATCCAATTTGACATCTCCGACGAGTGATTTCACATTTCTAAGTCGCATTAGTCACTGTATATCTCGAAAGTGTTTCGATCATTTGTACTTGATAAGCTTTGCCAAATCCTTGTTGACCAAAGAGCTCAGTACTTCCAGGGATGCAAATGCAGCGAACGCAGGATCCTGGGAATTCTTCCTGTCCAATATTCCATTGTTATGGGTCCGTAACTTTCGAGCAAATGGGAAGGGCTCAGGTGGAGACAACTGTGGTGGGAGGGCCGTCCCGGTAGAGACTGCGGCAGACAAGTGGCAAAGCAGTGATGTGATGATGTGGGAGTTGAAATCTTTTGATTCGATCAAGGCGGCAAGACGCCGCAGTCATTCTTAGTCCATTAGTTCAGGAAATGTATTACCGAGACCTTCTAGGATCTTCGCTATCAAAGCCATGTTTATGAGAACAGATTGAATCTCGGAGATTATGCTGTCGTAGGTAGATTTCGGAAATTTGCCGCCAACTGGAGGCTCGTAGATTGACAATTGACTGAAACTCCACATTGCTGTAATGAGTGTCATTTGTTCTGGGAATAGCTTCTTTCTCGTTTCGGCTAGCAAGTTTGGTGATGACTGAATCCCGATTTGTGACCCGTCAATCCAGACTTCGATTGTAGTTTGCATACAGCTGTAGAAGCTTGCGAGAATGAAGAGGCCCCGTCCAAGAAGTTTACGGACTTGAGAACGCGAAGTGATTGGGTAAGGGAAGACAGTGCATATGAAAGCTATCGTGCAGCCAACGATAACAGCCAGTAGCTTATACGGGCCGAAAAGGTATACTAGGTAATAAGGCTGCCCGCTAGACTCAGTTTCGGCGGTAACGCCGAGTTGATCCACCTGAAGGGGGGTTAGTGTCAGTCACCAATACGTAGAGAATAATACGAATTCATACCTGCAACTCGTATGCCATAATAACGTTAAATGTAACAATGGCAATGACGCAAGGTCCAATGAAACGTGGATACTTGACATAAAAGTAGTACTAGACATATTAGACCTAGAAATAATACTTGCTAGGAAATTAAACAGAGGAGATTCCTCAACTCGAATACGTTCGCGATATACAAGAAGACGATTATCCCAGCGGCATGACCATCTACAATATACCAAACAATTAAACTTAGCACCAATGAAACAATAGTGGCTAAGATACGCACGGTAAAACTTGAAGAGACCCGCACCACTTGTGGGACTCATGCCAAAGGCAATGACAATGAGAACCCGGATTAATCGTTGCCTATTAAAGAAATCTTGGGTTTGCTATACGAGTTCTGAGTCTTCAGTTTCGCAGTCCATGTGTCTTGTCTTACAAGCCATGAGCGAAACAAGAGTTAAAAGTCGATTTTTAGCCGAGAATACTAAAACGCGTTTTCTAGAAATCGTGATCTAAGCTGCCTATCGACCACGTAACTACTACTTAACTTAAGGCTAACTCCTCTTATAAAACTAAAGAAGGGCGTTGCCCGATTAATTTAAGCCCTAGCGCATACCCCCTAGAGCTATAGTTATAGAGTTATTTAGAAAGGCGCGGGAGCTCGATTTTCTAGCCTCGTAATCGTCGAGCCTCGTCTAGCCCCTCGATTTCTAAGCTCGTGAACGCCCCTTCCTAATTTACTTAAGAACTACTCCTCTAGGTAATATGAACTATAGCTTAAATTAATTAGGCGATATACCCCCTTATTTCTATAAGAGGGATTTTATTTAAAATAAGAGATGGTTACGTAGTCGGCGAAAAATTAAGAATTTACACCAAAATTTAGCGGTCGCGAGACGAGAAAATCGTTCTAGAACGGCCTTATAATTTATTATATAACCACGTGTCCAGATTATAAGCGCTATAGTATAAGTTACTTAGGATATATGCCCCTATCTTTTTATAAGAGGGTTAATGAATTACTAATAAATTAGGCTTATAGTCGGCGAATCTTTGAATCGTAGATTTGGTGTTCTCGCACGCCCGTACTATAAAACGATGCTTCTCGCTTAATTTTTTTAACTCTTGTTTCGCACATGGCTTGTATCCCTCCACACTGGCTCGTTTATTAGCGTCGGAGTAAACTAACTCCGATTGATGCCCATTGATACCTTATTAAAAATTGTCGTCATTTCAAATTTAATGCACCCTTGAAACCGGCACGCTAGCATTGATGGACTGATGCTAATGCAACTATATGTCATTTTTTGCAATACATTATTATAAAGTACCTTATTATGCCTCTGTGTGATGTTTGTGGACGATTTGATATACGCGCTTTGATATCTGCGGCGGCAAAAAGACTCGACACCCCAGACTCATTTGACGATAGCATCGAATTTTCCGAACATCTTCCATTTTACAGCCACTATGAAAGTGTTCATGCTATTGGGGCCAAAGCCCAAAGGTTTGGCTGTGACCTCTGTGCCCTGATTTGGCAAGGCTGGGCAGAGCAGAACGGACTGAAGCAGTCATACGACTTTTACGACCGTTGCGACCGTCACAAGTCCCGCCGTAAAGGAAATTCTTCTCGGCTAGGCGTGGAAGAGCTTACTAAGTTTCGACAGTCGAGGCACAAGTCCGTTCGTCTGTATGTGCTTAGACTTAAGGAACTCTTCTACTCAAGCGGTCCTGCAGTTCGCTTGTTCGCGCGGTTTGGAGTACGAGGATTGTTTCCGCGTGAGTGTGTTCAATATCATATATCAATATCCTCCGAAGGTGGGTCTAGCTACTTCGCATCAAATGATCTTAAATAACGTAGCCGCATTTCAGGTTTGGGGACAGAATCAGACAATGACGAGCTTGGCAAACTCCTTCTTGACCCGGTTTATGAGAAGCCCGACTCACCGGTGTGCCTAGCAAAGGCGAAAACCTGGTTGGCATCTTGCTTATCTAATGATGATTCTAATCAATGTGGGTGCCGGCGTGAGAACGAAGGGGGATCCCTCCTGCCAAGCCGAGTTATACGAGTCGGAGACACAGATCATGAGCCGTCGCTATACGTATCCGCAAAGGGAGAGACTGGACAATGGATTTCCCTTAGCTATTGTTGGGGAGGCGAGTCTGCTTTCAAGTTGACACAGGATACATTCTCTATAGCAACGCGAGGTCTGACCCTAGAATCGTTCCCTCAGACAATCCGCGACGCTATTTACATTACTCGAGCCCTTGGAATTCCGTTTCTGTGGATTGATGCGCTGTGCATAATTCAAGACTCACTTGGGGATTGGGAGGAAGAAGCACCCAAAATGGCGGAGATTTACAGTAATAGTGTGTTGACAATTATTGCTGCTGCTGCACCTTCAGTGTCGTCTGGGATTTTCCAACAGCGCCATCCGCCACCATGCACTTTGGCCTGGAGTATTCCGAAGAAGTCACCGTCTAGCGCAGATGAGCTTGATCTGAAAGGTCTCCGGATCCTTCCGAGAAAGAATCGAATGGGCGTATGTCTTCGCCTAAGAGGAAAGGGTCCACCTCGAGAGGAGGTACCAAATCCCAAAAACTCGACATGGGCAACTAGAGGATGGACTTTGCAAGAATATTTGCTGTCCTATCGAACGTTGACCTATACGCAGAATCAAATGCTATGGCGCTGTCCAAACATGGCGTGCTGGGAGAATGGCCAGTCTGCACAGAGGGAAGCGATGATGGAAGACGATCTTCCGAGCATGCACAAATACGCTTTGGATACATCAAAAACACGTCAACAGACTGATTCCATTTCGCCGACCAACACCAACGAGTTTTACATGGACTGGTATACGATGGTGGGCGATTTTACAAAACGTCATCTAAGCAAACGCTCGGACGAACTCGCTGCGATAGGAGGCATTGCAAAGAGAATGCAAACTCATACCAGCACTGAGTATTGCGCAGGACTGTGGATGGATGACCTTATATTTGGCCTCTTGTGGAAATATGCAGACGACGCACGCCCATTAGAGGATGCAGTTCTCTGCTTGGAGCAACCTTCATGGCATTGGATGAGTCTCAATGCTCCTGTCTGGTGGTGTTTCTGGCTCCCCCGATGGGACGAGACCTACGGCTTCACCTACAAAGAAATCGCACAAGTCGAGGACGTGTGCATCGCCTTTTCTTCGAAGAGCCTTTACGGATCGATTGATAGGGGCGAGATTGTCCTCACTGGCCCGTGTTACTTCACCGATCGAATTAGTCCTTGGGGACGGAAGCTGTGGGACAAGAAACTCCAAGGTTTTGACCAAATCATAAGCGATTCCTTGAGAGATAGCCAGGAGTTCAAGAAACGCCATCGATCTTACAACGGACAGACATTCGCCATCATTCAAGTTGCACAGATTAAGTGTTCCTTGTATTTAGGAGAAGACGTCCCTAGGACGGAGGTAGCAGTTCTTGTTCTAGAGTCTGTCGAACGACCGATTGGCCCAGAAGTAATGTATAGACGGGTAGGTTTGATCATACTGGCGGATCCAGTGGGGCGGGAGGCGATTCCAGCGTGGGGTCCGCACGGGTATCCAGAATCGAGCAAGACACCGGTGTTAGAGAAGCAAGAGAACCGGGCGAAAGAGCATTTTACCTGGCCACAGAGAACGATCAGAGTTATCTGAGAGTGGGGGTAGAGAGGGGTGAACTTGAGAGCGTGAACATGGTTCTCGGTTCTACCATAGAGCCTCTACGACATGCTGGAGCGTTTAGAATGAACTATTGAACTATTGTCTCATAGAACTACAGTGGTTTTCAAAGAATAACGATTCTATTACAGAGAGCGAAGCTTCAAGCTAGAACTATCAACCTACGCCGGGGCTCTGCTGCCTCCAATCCGCTTCAAACCCTGTTGCTGGTGAATGTGATGAAGATTTTGCAAGCGGCGTAAGCTTGGCAGGTTTTGTATAGGTGCGCTTGAGATGTGGTCAGTAGGTTCCAATCGGTTCCAATAATGAGGTTAGACCGTGCCACCCGGACGCAGGGATCAGCTTAGCAGGTTTTATAGGTGCGCTTGAGAGACTTCTGTCCCATATTCGGAGTTTTGTCAGGCTGTGCCGCTGTGGCCAGTAGGATCCAATAATGAGTGGCTTAGACTGTGCCACCCGGACGCAGGGACCTGGGACCCAATTCCTCCACTTAGAGACCGCAAGCCGGGGCAAAGTGAAGCTTGGCCCATTCCTAGGTGGGAATACTCGCATGCGACACGTGCATTGGACCATCGGTAAGAACGAGAACATACGAGAACACGCCCCAGACCATGAACAGTGTCATCGCCGCTGGATCCAGTTGGATCTAGCTAAATCGTGCCAGGTTCCCCTCCATTCTTCCTCAAGCGCGCTAATCACATGAACTTCAGGGTGGTACTAGGAGTATGGCCGTGGAGCCGCCGAGCCAAAGGCGCTAACTCACCCCGCACTGGATGCCCCAAGTTCTCCATCTTCGCGCTGACAATAGACCGAGCTACAGTATTATTCGGTGGAAAAGGTCCTCGGTTATTATCCAAAAACTGGGACTGAATCCCAGGCCGGAATCCTAGCATCATCATCATCCCATCAATAGAATCAAGAGATATCAGATTACTCCGCTCGACAAGAACCCGCCATAATTAAATTACCCCGTTACACGCAGGCCCGAGGGCGACTCGGGAGAAGATGCACCGACGTCCGAGATGTTGGGGTGTGGAGATCAAGGTCCGGGAGCAAGCTTCACTCAATTGAGCCAAGATCGCGGTTACCATCACGAGCGTGTTGTCGCAAGGATAAAGATTTAAAAACCTAGTCGTGCCTGCCTCTCTTTCGTTCTCACGTCTCTCTCAGAAATCGTCAATCTCAGAAATCGTCAACATGAATAACCTCATCGAGAAGCCGACCTCCGACGCGGTCGAGGCGCAGCCCTCCTCCACGGGCGGACCTATCTACGATGACGGCGAGAAGGTCGACTACAACAGAACAGGCGCCATCGATGCCGAGAATATCGAACATAATATGACTGTGCTCCAGGCTGTCAAGGCCTATCCCTCTGCCAGTTGGTGGGCATTCGTCATGTCAGCCACCATTGTCAGCTCTTGCCCACGATAGGCAGATCATTTTTCTAACGCTGCGATAGATCATGGAGTCATACTGCGTTTTCTTGATGGGACAGTTCATAGCCACACAAAGATTCGCCCGGGATTTCGGTGTAAAAAGCAAAACGGGTGAATATATTATCGTAGCTTCATGGCAGTCAGCATTCCAGTGTAGCGGACCAGTCGGTGCCTTCATCGGTGTCTTCATCGCAGGTCCCATTACCAGTTGGATTGGATATCGATGGGCAACCATTGGCGGTCTCATGTTCTTGAATGCCTTCATCTTCATCTTCTATTTCGGCAACAGCCAGGGGATGTTTTTCGCGGCCCAGATCCTGGAAGGCATCCCGTGGGGCATTTTTATCGCCAATGCACCCGCCTACTGTTCCGAAATTGTGCCACTGAGATTGAGAGCTCCAGCGACGCAGATGTTGCAGATGTTCTGGGCTATTGGGTCGATCATTGTCGGCGGTATTACTTACCACTACCAATCCAAGGATAGCCCCGAAGCCTACAGGTTCGTCCGCTCCCGTAGATGCGATCAAGGAGCACTGTACTAACAGTCATACCAGAATTCCCATTGCACTCCAGTGGATGTTTCCTACCCCTCTCGCTATCCTACTCTTCCTTGCGCCTGAATCACCCTGGTGGCTCGTACGAAAGGGCCGTCTGGAGGAGGCAGAGAAGGCTATCAAACGCCTTGGACGCGCGAGTTCTGGTGAGAATGCCGCTGACGCAGTCGCAATGATGCGTCGCACGATCGAGCTTGAGAAGAATGAGAAGAAGCCCAGTCTCATTGAACTGTGGAAAGGTACCGATCGCTACCGCACATTGATTGTGTGCGGTGTGTACGCATCTCAGAATCTGACGGGCAATCTGATCGCTAACCAAGCGGTTTACTTTTTCAAACGTGAGTCCAACCATTTCCTGCAACCTCATAGCAAACTAACACCAGCTCAGAGGCCGGCATGGCAGACAACACCGCATTTGCACTTGGTCTCATCACTTCTGCCCTCCAGTGGATCATGGTCATGCTCTCTTGGATCCTCACCACATACCTCGGCCGACGCACCATCTATGTCTATGGTCAATTCATCAACTGTGCATTCTTGATCGCGCTCGGTATTGCGGCTTCATGTGGCACTAGCAAGGCGGCTAGCAATGCGCAAGCATCACTTGGCTTGCTCGTCTCCGTCCTGTTCTGCTTGGGACCCGCCCCTGCCTCATGGGTCATCATCGGCGAGACATCTTCCGTTCGTCTCAGGCCACTGACAACCGGTATCGGACGAGGTGCCTACTACTTGGTCAATATTCCTTGCATCTTCCTCGCCAGCTACATGCTCAACACTGATAAGTGGAACCTGGGTGGCAAGAGCGGCTACGTCTGGGCTGGCACCGCCTTTGTCTGCACCGTCATGGCTTGGATCTGGATTCCAGAGATGAAGCACAGGTCCTTCCGTGAGATCGACATTTTGTTTACGCGTCGTGTCCCGGCTCGCAAATGGAAGCAGACGGTCGTCGATATCAACGACGATGAGTAGATGGAAAATTGCTGTTTGGAGAAGCCTGAGTGGCACTGCTTGTGCAGGAATGGGCGGCAGAGACGAGTTTCTTACTAGATACTTTTAGGTATTATTTTCAAAATGAGTTGAAGGGGGAGGATCACTTCGAAATGTACTGCATCCTCTACCCTCACCGGTAATGGCTGCTACAGTACCAGGCTTGCTTTTGGTATATCTGATTTAAGAGGCCAATATACATGAGCCTGACAGAGCAGGATAGCCGAGTCTGGTTTATGTATATTCCTATACTATCCCGAATAAATTGCAAGCGTTATCGTCATCCTTAACATGTAGGAATGTTTTCTTGTCGCGCAGAGAGAGCAAATACGACACCGATTTCGACTTCAGGTGTACAGCTGTTTAGGTGCCTTGCGCATTAGTACATCCGCGCCACCGGTGTCCGCGCCACCGGTGCTCTCCATGGCCCTGGAGCTTCGGTTATCCGTGCCACTTGTGGCTTTGGTTCTGGCTCGTCTGGCTCATTTGGGTTTAGTGCAGCACTCTTACGCTTCCGACCACGAACCCCCCTTTAATGCCGAGACAGCCGGCAAGAAAAAACGTCAGGCACGTGATGGAGTTTGCTATACTTGGTATCCTATATTATTTCTACGTGCGATACTACTAATCACATAATGTTTATTACTTAAACTCGAACCAGGACCGTCTAAGCTTAGATAGCAGAACGCTTCGGTCAATAGAATTTAAGGTAGTATTAACTTTAGTATATGATTAGAAACCCCCCATTTCACTCACCCAAACTCAGCGGCCAGTAATACACAGCCGTAGAATTTGCCTCTATAGTTCCTTAGCAAATTCGGTTCAATGCCTATAGCGTCTTCCTTTGATTGGGTCACTCCCAATTTTGTTCGTTCTCAGCAGCTTCTCTTCGTCATCTATTTCCATCGCCACTTTTCCAACCCCTTCTCCCAAATATTTACAGAATTGAAGAATATTCGACACTCTAAAATCTTCCTTTCCTCACTTTACTCCGCCAATTCCGTTTTCGAGGTTATACAAAATCGCGTGCATTGAACTCCTTTCTCTCACCACCACTTTTAATCACCGAGCAAACATCAGAATCCCTTCATCAACTTCATTAGCTGTTTAAATTCCCAATAATAATATCCGCTGCCATCTCCGCAATCCCATATACAGCCGTTTGCATGTGCGCCGAAATGAGAACCGGTATGATGCTGGCATCAACAACTCTGAGATTCCTGGTCCCATACACCTTCAACTTCGGATCTACAACTCCTCCATCCATCCGTGGCAGCATAGCGCAAGTCCCGACTGGATGATAGATCGTAAGCGTAGTATTGAGCACGAAATCCTTCCACTCAGCATCCGTATTCACATTCTCCAGACCTGGCTCATACTCAGAATCCCAGACGTCGCTCAGCGGTGGCGTAGTGGCGATTTGTCGACACTTCTTGATCGCGGCAATGGCGGCTTGGAGATCATAGCCGTTGCTGAGATAGTTGGGATCGATGATCGGCTTCCCGAGTGGATCGGAGGAATTGATGTGGACGGTGCCGCGACTGAGAGGGTGCATGACGGCTGCGAGAAGAGAAAAGAATCCTTTGCCATACAATGCAGTTCCAATGGCGGGGTATCCTTTGACTCCGGTATAGCCATCGCTCATGATGACCTCGAGTTGAGGAATGGTGGGGTCGGATAGCCACTCTAGTTTCTTGGTGTCGGCGGGGTGTTTGGATGATCCCACTGCAGCCTGAGCCAGAGCTCGAAGTGTCGAGTCGTTGCCAATTGCTTGTTTCCAAGTCATGAAGCTGTATGCACTGCCAGTGTAGTCGTATATTGAGTACTTGCCCTCGAACCATAGTTGTAACTGCTCTGTAGCATATGTGGTGTTGTATCGGAGAATGTCGAAAGACGTGTAGTTCTCTTTGACTTGGTACGAAGTTTGGATACGAATATGATCTTGGAGGTTCTCGCCAACGCCAGGGAGCTCAATAAGCTGCTCGATACCAGCTGCTGCAAGGACAGTTTTGTTCCCAATGCCGGAAAGCTCGAGGAGGCCAGGACTTTGAAAGGACCCAGCCGAGAGGATCACTTCTTGAGTGGCGTTGATAACGGTTCCATTGGCCAAAGTCACTCCAGTGGCGTAGTAGCCGTGATGGTCTTGCTTTAAATTGACTTTCAGCACGGTCGTGTCAGTCATCACTGTAAGTCTTGGTCCTGCGAGTGGTAGATAAGCGTTTGCGCTGTAGGACCTGTTGTAATGGGTTGGATCAATGCTGCTTGAAGAATACATTACTCCCAGCGGATTTCCACTCATATATTCTTTGTTCGTTTCAATACCAAGGCTGTTCAAAGTAGGAACCCATCCGTTCTGATGGGCTGGAATAAAGCGGTTTATGGTACCTCGCACAGGGCCATCGGTATTGATTCCATCGTTATCATCGTCGTACCATTCCGTATCTGCGCTTGTGAAATTTTCTGCTCTATCCATCATGTCTTCGAAAGTATCAAAGTCCCAACCGGGATTTCCAACTTCTCCCCATCCATCATACTCGCTGGCCGAAGCTCTGTCATAAGTCAAGAGATTGAGAGCCGAGGACCCGCCCAGAACTTTTCCTCTGTTTTGTGCTAGAACTCTGTTCTTAAGCGCTGGCTGGGGGATGGTGGTGAAGTTCCAATCATATTGAGTCCCGAGAGTCGACCCTTTCTTCCCGGGCACATTGATTCCCAGCTCATCGAAAGCGGCTGGTCCTGCCTCAATGAGCAGTATCTTAGAGTCTGGAAGTCCTTGACTCAATCTAGTTGACAGTGCCACACCGGCTGTACCTCCCCCAACAATGATCTGTATCAGAATCAGGATCAGCAAATTTCTCCAGTACAAATGGTCCCTTGAGGACCAAAAGAATGGATCTTGGTAACTTCACTTACGTAATCGTACCCCTTTCTCCACGATGCATCTTTTCTCTTTACAGTCGCTCCATTGCCTAGAGTAGCATATAATAATGCGACGAGGAGAATTATCTTTACGAAGAAGTTCATAGCCCTTCTCTGAATGTCACAGCCAACTGCTTAACTTGCACTCCGCAGACAACTTTCAATTGATGACAGAGTTTCTAGAACGAACATGGAAGAAAATCTTTTAGGTAGCAGATGAAACGCAATCTGTACCGTTGGTTTCTTTAGGTGTCTTCAAATTGAACCTCCGGAGAAACGGGCATGTGGGGTATTTGCACTATATTGTCCGAACCAATAGCAGTCCCTTCTTCTCAAATTGTCAATCTGTGCCTGCATCGGAAGTTTTCAGGGTACAAAGATTGGACGAAAATGTACCGACCCCCGTTCAAGGCGTGGACGGTTAGAAACATTTTGGGTAAGTCCGGCTTGGTATTGTGGACGTCAGCCTGTCGGAAACAAGCCCTGAGAACCTTGTAGTGATACCGATGCTGACTTGCATACAAGTGGACGCGCCCTGGAAAGTCGCCCCGTCGGAAGACACGTGCTTTTAATAAGTCTCTTCTAATTCAAGTCGCTATCTGGAAGGAATGTGGCAAAGAAAGGTCTCAAGCTCCAAATGCGGAGAATTGTTTCGAGTGAAAATATGCGATTTGTTGAGGTCGCAGGTCGCATATGGATAAACTCTCCAATCAAGGCTGAACAGCCGCATCATTTGTTCGGCACAGAAATGGCTATTTCGGGCCGTTGCCGATTGCATCTCGAGGAAGATCTCGTCTACGATGTTGGCTTTTTGGGGTATGCCGTGCTCGGCAAAGGAGGACGAGCGAGCTCCTTCCACCTGACGTTCAAAGCACATCCGAGCGGCCCCCGTGATTTCGTTCTTCTCCAGATTTTTTTTCTAGTTTTCTTCTGATTCGATTCTTTGTATGAGTGGGCGAAAATCGCTGGAGGTACCTGTTCGCCAAGTCGCAGACGCCAATCGTATTGCCCTCACTCTATTCTTCCGTTGAGGCTAAACGATGGCACGCCCAAAGTTCCCCATGGGGCCATCCGCATTTTTCATACAGGGGGTTGAGGGCAGATCGAGATTATTTGTCGCCGATGTGACTCCGCGTATCTCGATGTCCCCAATCTGCCGATTACATTGACGCCCTGAGTTGCAAGTGCGTTTTCCGCACAGATGATCTACAACTTCATGTTCGTTCTTTCTTATAAGGGTTCGGTTTTACATATCCACCTCAAAATTAGAAACCTCTCTCTTCTCGTTCATTTCTTGTCTTTCAATTAGAACAGGTGGCTTGTAAACTCCATGACACGGCAAGTCTTTAAGTGAAGTGGGAAACCCCATTCGTTGTTAGAAACGGAGTTATGCTGCACTCCCCGCCAGGAGAAGAAATAAACAAGCTGTCCGGATCAATTCTGAAAGCGTGATTTGGGTTTCTGAACGATTACTTTAAACGGATCTACAATGCATGCAGTTCTCTAATCAGGGAAGCTTCCCCGCCAAAACCTTCTCCAAAACTGTGTGTCTGAGTGCCACACTCCATGCAACGGAGGTGTTCTGCCTCAAGTTCATGCATCCGAGGGTAGTTTTTTATATTGCTCTTTAAATTTCCAAGCGAATAATATACGCACTTGAGGTAAGGAGCCGTCTTGTTTGGGTCGAACGCGAGGTCCGTGTCGACTCGGGTGTTCCACCGTGCAGCATCCCGTCTACTTATGAGGGGAAGATCCACGTCCTCCACGTTTTCTGCTTCCGGAATTCCAGCTTTTAAGCTTTGATGCTACGTAGTTTTCCAACGGCTAAGTTATAAGCACGTTGACTGCAGCTCTCTCCAGTCTTCGCCTTCCTGACACTTATCACACGACGTTAAAGTGTACCCACCACCTCAGCTCTACGTCGCCTGTACCACGACTACACCAGCATGAGATTATAACGCAACGGAACCATGTCCAACTACACCACCGTCACAATCCCCATGATGAACCACCTCCCGCCCCAAGACGGCGCCGGTCCAATCCTAATGTGGGTCTCGGGCGTTCTCATGACATTCATCATCCTCACCACCTCTCTCCGCATATACGTCCGCATCCAAAACCACATCCTCGGCTGGGACGATGGCACCATCCTCATCGCAGTCGCGCTCGCCATCACGCGTCTCGGCTTCCAAATCGAGCAATCGAAATACGGGAACGGCAAGCACAGAATCTACCTCACGCCTCACCAGTACACGATGATCAACAAGTATGGCTGGACGGCTCAGACACTTCTCTTCTGTGCAGTGGCGTTTCTGAAAGTCTCGATTTGTCTTCTGATTTTGAGGATCAAGGATACAAGGGTGTTGAGGATGGTGGTTTGTACTGTCATGGCCGGAGTGTTAGTCACGAATTTCGGGTGTGTAATCATTTTGTTGGCGGAGTGTAGACCGGCTGGTTTCTGGAGAGGTGCAGCGGCGAAGTGCTGGACGCCTAGGATTCGGATTTATTCGATTTATGCTACGATTGGTATATTTTTCCCTCAAACCAGTTTGCTGAAGCTAATTAGGATAGCGTATTCGGTCGTGACAGATATGGTGCTCTCCCTAGTTCCTCTCTTTGTGGTCTGGAAGGTTAGGATTCCGATGAGAACGAAGGTCAGCGTTTGTGGGTTGATGAGTTTGGGTCTCGTGTATGTTACAATACTATCTCCCTTCGCTCCTGTCCCGAAAGCTAATCCAAAAAGTGCCACGGGCTTCGGCATCGCGCGCGCCGCATCTCTCGGAATCCAAACCACCGATCTCTCATGGATGTACTGCATAGCAGCCATATGGTCGAACATCGAGCTCTTCCTCGGGATCATCGCAGCGAACCTGACGCTCTCGCGGGCAGTGTATCTCTATTTCTTTGCACCCAACCACAATCATCGAAAGGATTCGCAATACACACCAAATTCGGAAAGGGAGATATTGAGTCCGAGGTTCTCATGTAGTAGATTGAGGGGTGATTGTGTGAGTAGAACGAATACGATTGTGGAGTGTAAAGGGAAGAGGGAGAGGAGCGAGACGCAAAGGAGTAGTAATAGTGAGTTTGAGCTTGTGTCGGGCATTCAGAAGAAGACGGAGTTTTGGGTTAGTGAGGGGGAGGGGGACAAGGTTTAGATGTGTGGAACTGGGAGCTGGAGGAAGGACCAAAATAAAGCATGCGAGATCGGACGGAGGGAGACGTCACGGAATTTCACCGAGCTCGAAAGTTGTTCGGAGACCACGGAAGTGGCAAGATGTCGAGATGAGCTATTAGGTGAAGGGGAAAAGAGACCTGGAATATAGGTACTGTGCCCCAAGGTGCCATCTCAAACTGAAAACGTAAGGTCGTGACCCGTGACGAGTTGGAACGGCTGTCTTGAGAAGGAATGACTGCTCAGTGGCTTGACAAGTTCCTAGAACCGTCAATTGCTGCGTACTCGAGTATGATGGCCACGATCCTCCAAGTGATGGAAAAGTGTTGATCAATGGTGACGTTTGGAAAGTCCTTGAGTGTGGAGAAACGGGCTGAAATAGAACTCGATTATACAACGATTACTTCCTCCCTACTATCGTATTTGCTGCTGTTGGCATCTCTACTGTATCGAGTATTATGTGTTATCCGCCCACAAGGTGAGGGAAGGGTTGACCTGATATGCCGCATGGTCCCGTTGATGTAAAGATCAGAATGAAAGAACTTCATTAGTTTCCCACTCCCAAAGCCACTTCAATCGCTTCACGAATTATTTTCTCCACTTCGGCAGCATCATACGCTTTCCCTAGGTTCAATCCGTACTTATTCAACTGACCCTCAATCTGTGCAGACAGTAGTATTCTCTGTCGACTTGTCCGAAATTTGTGAATTTCATTATTCACTTGTTGAGGGCTTAAGGGAAGTATTTTTGACTTCCCTGCTCCACTAATTCCTCGTCCTTCACGGACCGAAAACGTGCTCATCTTCTCGATCTGAGCTTTTTGGTACCAAAATAGCCGTTCATGGATGATGGTCACGCCCGCAACTGTTTTCATAAACTTGACGGCGTTGTTGGCCTGCGATAGCGGGCCTGTGATATCCAATATATCCCAGATCTGGCTTGCGACTTGTTGCACGATGTTTTTGTCGAAGATGGCATCCCTCATAAGCACCTGCGTATCTTTGTCTGCACGAAATAGGAATTCGTCCTGGTTCCAAATTCGGTGAATGTTCTGGAATATCTTATTCGAGGTGATCATTTCTACCGCGAGATCTTTCAGCGGAACGAATGGTATTCCGTTGGAGAAAGAGGCAGCTTTGAAATCTTTCAAACCGGCGGTAATGGAGTCTAGTCGGGGTGTTAGAAGTAATCTAGTTTCGGATATATAACTGCTTACCATCGATTTTGAGTTGGGCATTCTGCCTTTGTGTACGGACCCACATTGGCTTTAGACTATATGCGAGGCAGGCCAACGTCTTGGCTATGAGATCGTTCGTCCCAGTCTCATTATGCGGGTCACCTAGAATAGCATTAGTGATGCCTTTGAAGGGAACCGTCGAACTTCACGAACCAATATCAGCCCCTCCTCTCTCTGGGCTTTGTAGTCTTCCAACCACTTCCCAATCTACTTTCTTCTTGGCATTCTTCAATTTCGAGATGACTTGCCGGCGATATTTTGCTTCAAAATCTTTCAGGGCTTCCCCCTCCGCGTATTGCTTCGTCTTTGCGTAGGGCCAGTCTTGATTCTGTCGCCCAATGATCGATTGATGTTGGTCGACCAGCTTGTCGAATTTGGTAAAGATAATTAGTACTGGTATTTCACCAGTGATTTTGTCGATATTTGAGAAGAATTCTTCGGCAAATCCCTGGGTTGGTCTATCACCTTCACATGCAATGCAATACCTAAACAGAGACACTTGTCAGCATTTCGCTCTGCCGAATAATTACAGAGAAACCAAACCCACTTACCATATGCAATGAATCTGATCCTTAACCTGTTTCATATTCCTCCGGCTTTCCATGAACTGGGAGACCTTCTGAACTCCCGCGGCCACTCCGCTTTCGAACCCGCCGCTATCATGCACTACGATGCTTCTGTTCGATGGGTACGGAATTCCTACGTTAATGTCATGGTCTCCAGGAACGTCATGACTAACTCGTGCCTACGATTTCATGTTGGCATAATACTCTTCATCAGAACGAGTTCATGACTCACCTCCTCCTCTGGAATTCCAAACACGCGGCTGACAATAGTCGATTTCCCGATTCCCGAATGGCCAAGAATCACAAGACGGATCTGGTCGTGCTCGTCCACCGCTTCTTTGTAAGTGTCGCGTTCGATACGCGCATTTTCTGCGCCATTTTCAACGTTTGCCATTTCGCCTGACAATTAGAAGATTTCTAGCAAGTTGGAAGGGAAACAAGCTCAATATATATGTTCCGTTGATCCAATAGCAGTGTGAACGGAAGGCTTTCGCCTTTCGGGCAGGCCAATCTCCTACACTACACAGCCTCGCAAACCGAGTCAAGCTTCTGGTCAAGATAAATCACAAGAGCGACCTATGACTGCAGGGCAAGGCAGAATTCAGCTTCACCGATTTCGGTACAGATGATTGGGGATGTCTTAGAATTCCAGTGGCGATGTCTCAAGACTAGATTGGGTGCTATCCGGACGAGGCTGCATGTGGCTGGGGAAGTTTGCCAAAAATCAAGGAAACGCAAGGCTATGCTCTTATCCAAAGCCACCACCTACGAAAACCAGAACACTAGGAAGAGGTCCCGATAAATCATGACACTAACCTTCAGCTCATTCTACCAGAGTATGATTCTGTATGGGGTTCGTCTTTTATTTCTTCTTACAAATCGGAAAGCGCTATCTATTTGCCAGTATGAGTGGCATATCGACTGTAGCTAGTGCTGAAAACGAAGAATAAATACAAGCGCCCTAAGGTAAGTACTTGCCTACCCTGAATACATCTGCCCCTCTAAAATTGCCTCGAGACCTATTGGTGCAACCCCTGAAGTTTAGCGAGCGAGGCTTATATTTATAGGGGCTTAGAGCCTGGCACCTGCGCTCCATGACTAAGCGAATCTTGTATCTCGCTGCTTTCCAAAGCCTGAAAGCTTTCACCCTCTTGTTACCCACGAGCCTTTCTCGCGCCACAGCAAGTGCGGTCTCCGCGTGGGTAGCAATCTCTATCAAATATGCGCCGCGCATATTGCTAAGTGGTCGACGGAATCTAAGCATTGTTGGGCAGAAGCAGGCATGTTTTGCGAGCAACATGGTGAGAGTTTGACACCTTGGACTCCCTTCCGACTTGGACTGACTTCGCGAGCAGATCTGCGAGAATTCTCCTCCGAATACACGTTTGTCGAACTACCTATCTGCGCCGGGACCTCCAGTTTAGATCCCAAGATCAAGTCTCCGGATCCCTCTCTGGAGGCCCTTCGCGCTTGCTGTCACCAGAGCCAGCTCCAGCTCAATACGACAGACATACAGGGCTGGCAGACATTTGAATGAAGGCACGGAATACATCGCAGACTCAATATCCGACCAAATGGAGGACATAGAGCCTCTGAACTGGAACGTGCAGTGCCGCTTCTCGCAAGGCAAAGAAGGAGGTCTAGCAAGAGCGCCCCCATTCGCAAGTTCTTGAGGTGCAAGTGCCGGATGGAATTTGAGGCAACTCATTCTTAATTCGCTCAGTGACTTTGTACTGTTTCTGATATTGAGGTGAAGACCGGATTCATCTAGATAGTTGGAGATTGTGGTCTATATTTCGCCATCTTCATTCAAGTATTCCTCCTCCCGTTGCAGTCTGATTCCGACCCGAACCGCATGCACGAAATCCCCAGGGCGCAGAATGCGATTGGGCTTTCTAATGCGCTACTATTCCGTTCAACGGTCATCTAAAATAGCATCCTGCGGATGCTAGTCAGTAAGATAACCAGGTCTTTGCGAGTCCGCTGAGGCCGCCGGTGCAGAGTGGTGCCTTACAGGCTGCCTATTACGGCGTAGCCCCGATATTAATCGGAGCCACATGCCCCGCCTGCATGCAAGGGCCTGCCAAGGAACACAGCTCGCTGTCTGTTGCCTACAGCAGTTGCGAAGAGAGTAATTGAATAAACATCTATGTTGTTGAAAGATGTAGTCGAAAGAAGCTTTCTGTTTACACCGAGTCGCAGGTTCTCCAATTTGGATAATTGTGTGCAGCGGACAGTCCCGCGAAGCTTCGCTTCTCCTTAATCTCGATAAAGTTGCCGATCTCCGCCTTTACAGGGTTCAACCCCATTGAACCCCATTGTTAATCTCCTTGTACCTGATAAGCGTTGTGGCTTTCCGTACAAGGCGCATCGGCCTGCCAATTACGGGTCAACATGGGCCTTCTGCCAAAGCTTGTCTTGATGTGGCAGTTGGTAACAACTCCCTGCTGCGAATGGCATCTTTTTGCTGGCCTACTGGGCCCCTAGACACTTATCATGTGCGCAAGGTAGAGCTGAATCTGGATCGTTCAGAGCTCCCTGCCCCGCTATGACAGCTCTGCAGTGAGATCCACGCCGCGTACAAAAGGGCAAGTGCCCCAGAAAAATGTTCATCAAGGTTGGCAGCCACTTTCAACCTCCTTCAGCGCGCGTAGATTGTCCTCAAGATGAAGTCTACGTTGTTTACGGCGGCTTTTGTTGCCCTGATAGCTCATTGCGGTGCAGCCCCGACTCCAGCAAGTTATTCCGTCCACGAAAAGCGTACCACCTCCCCAAGACTTTGGAACAGAGGGGAGCGCGTCGATGGCGATGCTATCTTGCCAATTCGCATTGGCTTGACTCAGAATAGTCTGGAGAATGCTGAGAGGCATCTTATGGACGTGTAAGTCTATCTTTCTTTCTATTCTCATAGCATTACACAGCTCAAAGTGACCACCCTAACACTCCACAGTTCTCACCCGTCCTCTCCTAACTTTGGCAAGCATTGGACGCAGGAACAGGTTCACGATATGTTCGCTCCATCCGAGGAGGCAGTTCAATCTGTGCGCGCCTGGCTTGTTGCGGCCGGCATTGAAGACGATGCCATTGTCCACTCTGACAACAAGGGGTGGCTAGCTTTTGATATTCCTGCCTGGCAGGCTGAGGATCTTTTCCAAACTGAATACCATGAGCACATCCATTCAACATCAGAACAAGTCAGAGTTGGTTGTGATGAGTATGTTGGACCCTTTCAGAAACTTCTAGCATGTGCTAATTATTTTCAGATATTCTCTACCATCTCATGTTCGAGAACATGTTGATTACATCCTGCCCGGTGTCAAACATTCCGCCTCCTTGAGAAAGACGGAAGTCAAGAGGTCCGCAGTTAAGAGGAACTCGCACAACCACCTCGGCCCTAAGAAGGCACCATGGAATCCTTACCCTTGGTCGATTCCATCTGGAGCTGGTCAACTGCCAGCAGACCTTCAGAACTGCGGCGTGAACATCACTCCAACTTGTATCAAGGCGCTTTATGACATCCCAGATGCGACCATCAAGGACGATGTCAACCAGATGGGCCTCTACGAGAGCGGTGATGTGTATGCGCAGGAAGATCTCAACAATTTCTTCGCTGCATACGCACCAAATGTTCCCCAAGGCACGCACCCCACGCTGGACTCTATTGATGGTGGAGTGGCACCGGTACCTGTCACCAGCCAGTATGTTACTGGAGAATCAGACATTGATATGGATCTCTCTTTCTCTCTAATTTATGTAAGTTTTGGTATGGCTATTTTCTGATTCCGGAAATTGATATGTGAACAGCCTCAAACCATCACCCTCTATCAAGTCGACGATTTTGTCGAAGCATTCACGGACGGCGGCTTTAACACCTTCCTTGATGCTCTCGATGGCTCTTACTGCACATACACCGCCTATGGAATCACGGGTGACAGCCCAGGCGTCGACGCAGTCTATCCTGATCCAGCAGCAGGAGGATACAAAGGCCCTCTCGCCTGTGGGACGTTCAAGCCTACCCGGGTAATCAGTGTCTCTTACGGTGTCTCCGAATACGACGCTCCCGTCAACTACACCCGCCGCCAATGCAACGAATTCCTCAAGCTCGGCCTCCAAGGCCACACCATCATGTACGCCTCAGGCGATTACGGCGTAGCATCCTTCCCCGGCGACGACTCTGCAAACGGCTGTCTAGGCAACGACTCCACCATCTACAGCCCCTCGTTCCCTACCTGCCCCTGGGTCCTGAACGTAGGCGCCACACGTCTGTACGCCGACCAAACAGTCGACGACCCCGAGTCCGCCATGCAAGCCAATCTCGGTCCCGGCGCTGAACTCTTCGCGTCCGCCGGTGGCTTCGCAAACTACTTCCCAGTCCCCGCCTACCAGCAACTCGCGGTCTCCGAATACTTCGCCTTCCACGATCCTGACCTGCCGTACTACTATGCCAACGACCAAGCAACAAACATCGGCGCCAACGGCGGCTTCTACAACCGCGCTGGCCGTGGCTTCCCAGACGTGTCCGCCAACGGCGCGAATCTGCTCGCGTACGTAGGCGGGGAACTCGGACAATGGTACGGCACTTCGCTCGCGGCGCCCATCTGGGGGAGTGTGATCACGCTGCTTAATGAGGAGAGGACTCAAGTTGGCAAGGGACCTATAGGCTTTGTGAACCCGGTGCTGTATGCGAATCCGTGGGCGCTGAATGATGTTAAGAATGGATCGAACCCGGGCTGTGGGAGTGCGGGGTTTAGTGCTGTGAGTGGATGGGATCCGGTGACTGGGCTGGGAACACCGAGTTATCCGAGATTGTTGGAGTTGTTTTTGAGTTTGCCGTAGAGGATGGTGGAGAGTAGTGTTTAATTGGAGATATTTTAATTAATACTATTGTGGTTAATCAAGATATGAGCAAACTGAGTCGATACTAGCAAACGGTTGGCGGGTTCTTGTCTCGCTTACGGCGAGGTAACGGTTCTGTGCCGGCATTGGCTTAGGGTAGGGTCTTAGGAGGTGAAGGGCCCAAATCGCGAAAAGTGAAAAAGCGAAAGCTAAGAATACTAGAGAGACTTTTCTAACTCCCTTCTCCTTTATAAGTACTTATTATTTCTTTACTTATTTTTATTATTATTACTTATAATATTATCTAAATAACTTTAGGTTATTATTTTCAATAATAGTATTATAATAAAGAGGGAGTGTAGTTAAGAAAGGGAGAGGATTTCGAGGATATGGGTAAGGAGGGGGGCCAGGGGACACGGGCCGCGGGCTACAGATTTTATCCCCTCGACCGGTGAGACATTACTAGCGTCGCAGACAAGTGTGGCATCCAATGAAATTATAGATAAAGCCACTGAATTCTGCGAGTTCATTGGGTGCCACACTTGCCTGCGACGCTAGCAATGTCTCACCGGTCAAGGGGATAGGTGCTTTCAGCGAGGCGATTTCCCTCCCCTCCTTCGCTTTCCTACTCCTTCTACTTGTTATCTTCTTAGTATTCTTTTATTAGATTTTATAAAAAGTCACTATATAAATCTCTAAGCTATTCTAGTTATTAAAACTTTAAGGAGGCTATAAATTATCTTTCAAATAAAGGTTAGAAAAGTCCCTTAATACTTTAGGATTTTCGCTTTTCGCTATTCTGGCCCTTTACCTCCTAAAACCCTACCCTAGTTAGCTCTTGGCAAGCCCCGCCAAGGTTTCTGCTTTCCGGAGCTCCCATACGGCGAGCTTGCAGGCTAGAAGGTTCCCGCGGGCAAGCTCCAAGGGGTTCGGTTATTAGGGGCGGGGTTTTTTCAGCTCTGGGTCGATCCACTAGTCAATAGTTGAATACGATGCAGAGTGGGAAATGTAACCCGGCGCATCAGCGGATAAAGCCACACAAGGGGGACCATTGGTGCCGTTGCATTTGTACGCTGCATTGGTTGATCAGCCGTTCAAGCCAAGCCACACAATGAGCATTGAGTCCATTCATTCATTGTTATTGATGCTACGCCCAATAAACAAAAGCTATGCCTCGCCAGCAAAATAGTCTTGGCACATGATCGGTTAGAACTTGCGCTTCAGCTTTCAGCTATCTATCTATCTTTGTTGTTCTCGTTCTACTTGTATGAAACTTCTCTCTTGGCATGTCACAACCAGACGTATACGACGGTGTGGCAATCGAGATGGCGTTTAAGCTTGATCTTCTTTCTTTCTCCGTTATGCGAAATCTTCGTGAAATTCGAGGAATATAGGTTCAACGAATCCTAAGCTACGTATTGTTAATATTTCACACCACATGCAATATGTTGAAGCCTCAAACTTTTATCCATCAACCCAAAAATTCTCTAATGGCTATTTGTGAGTTATCTCTCCTTACGTTATTGCATTTATGGGTTATGCCAAACAGTGTACCTCCTCGCTCGGTTGTGATGGCTGGCTGGGGCTGAATCGGCTTGCAATACGAGGCTCCAGTCATGTAACATAAATTCTGTCTCTATGCAAGTTCTCGGGGTCTCCAATACCACCTGATCCCCATTTATTTAATTTGATTAAAACATGACCCAGTGAACGGTAAAGCTGCCCTATATCAACCTCACACATCATGCATTTTGCTCTGGCAAGCTCCGCGTCTTACCATCGGAACAACCCTTTTACGAATGTGGCCCTCGATACGAAGAGTTCAGCTTGAGCAAAAAAATTCCTGACACCCTCAGAGTTGAGGGCATGCAGATATTTATGCGTGAGGCTGTTTCGGGGTGCATCCTGTGTCGAATGTAACACGAAGAGCTTACTTTGTGACACCTAGTTCAGCTATCTCGTTTTTCATGGCTAATATCTAAAATTCTATTTAATATCATTGATCTCCTACCAACCCGTTTACTTCTCTACAATCCCAACACAATTCACTTTTTAAACCTACATCTCAAATTCATATCGCAAATTTCTTTCAAGGACACAATGGCTAGCGGAAATGATCAAGTCATTGACGGCAATACACTCATTCTACCCCAGAGAGGCGGCAAGCTCAATGAAAAGGGTCCCCTCATTGCACCCATTCTCTTCGCTGGATTATTCACCGCAGGAACCGGCGGTTACATCCTTTGGAATGTATCAGATTGGAATTCTTTTGTGAGCAAATGGTCTGAGGTTGCACCTCAGAATCTTCGCTTGGTGTCAGTCGAAACCTATCAGCAAGATTCGTCAACTACTTGGTACATGGGTGCATGGACGCAAATGACTGGTGCCTATGCGCTGTGGAGAACTTCAGACTGGAACAGCTTCATGACTACATTCAACAATCAAAAGACAACTACTCGCCTTCTTGACTTCGATGTGAACCCTTCCGGTGGCACTCGTTGGTTCACTGGTACCTGGGGGAGCACACCAATTAACCAAACTCTTGTCCACGACCTTGACTGGAATGATTTTGTCGCTGAGTGGGAGAAGCTCTCTGGAAGTGGCTGGCGCCTTACCAAACTTCAGGTCTACCCAACAGCCACGACATGGAACTTGACTGGGCTTTTTGAGCAGGGCGATGGCGGTTACGCTTTGTTGATGGAGTCTGATTGGAATAAGTGGTACCAATACTATCAAGCGAATCCTGGTATGCAATTGGTGGACTTCCAAGTCTACGACGACAATAACAGCACCCGCTGGTACATTGGGGTTTGGCGCGAGACAACTGCTTCTCACCAGTTCATTTTTGGCCAGGACTGGGGCAGTTTCGTCAACCAGTGGACCACGCTCTCCAACCAGGGCCTACGGTTGCAAAAAGCTTTGCAATATGCAAGCAATATTGAAGCGCCGGAGCCGGAGTGGGACCAAGTCTTTCAGAAAGCATTGTCGCAGTCCATGGGATATAGCTACTTCGTGATGCACAGTGGCCAGGTTGTAACTCAAGGAGTCAATTATGCAAGAGCATCTCAGGACCCCCCACGAGAGACTTGGACAGCCGATACCAGAATCAATCTGGCTAGCGTCTCGAAATCCGTCACTGCTGTTGCGGTCATGAAGCTCCTGTCTGATTATGGCCATTCTGTTGATGATCCCTTCTACCCACTTGTCAAGAGCCAGTTCCCAAATGTTGGTCCAGGAGTTGACAAGGTGACTATTCGCAACCTGCTAGAAATGAAGAGCGGAATGGTCGTTGACGGCACGCTGAACCCTGCCAACATCTGGACCTTCCTTTCCACATACCTCCAAGCACAGAACGTTCCGCCCACTGCTCCAGGTAACGTCTACGCATATTCCAACACTAATTTCACCATTCTACAGGCCCTCATCGACTGCGTTACTGGGCATGGCGGCGAAAATCCAGACTATTATGTGACATACGTTTCTGAGAAAGTCCTCAATCCCATGGGCATCAACCTCGGCATTTTCAATGCCACTCCGGAGCAGGCAAACTCTGCGACATTTTCATACAGTGGCGCTTCAGATACTCTTCATGGCCAATACTGGGGTTCCTTCACATGTGTTGCTGCAGGAGGGTGGATAGCCTCTGCGCGAGAGCTGGCTAAGTTCCAGGCTGGTGTCCGTAACAATACTGTGCTTAGCCAGGATGCGACTCAGTTGATGCTGAACGGCCAGCTTGGGTTTTATAAGTACGATGGCATTTATGGGCAGTATTTCCATCACAATGGTGGCTTGCTCAATGGTCTCACTCCGCCGCAGGGGCTAGTGACGGGCATTATTAGGCTAACGGATGGGTATGATGCTTTGTTGCTAGTGAATTCTTGGGGCCCGGATACTATTGGGCTGATGATCCAAGCCTTTGAGTCTAGGAACTGATAGTATGAGGAATGAGGTCACTTGAGGGCTGTCCTTTACAAGATTCTCTATTAGTTAGGGCTATAGGCTGAGATAAAATATGATTTTCTTCAATCGTCCTAATTAAAACTATATTAGTGGCCGGATTCTCCTTTATCCATAGACGTAATGCCTTATAGCTAGGCGATTATAAATCAAATATCTAGTATAGTATAGCTAAGAGTGTTTATTAAATTTCATTAATTTTTCGGTTTTTCCTTAGCGAGTGTCACGTGAGCAAAGTCTAGACTTAGCTTATGTGACTTTGCCTTTATATAAGGGCTTTAGCTTACTCTTAGTTTAGTATATATAACCTTCTTTCTTAATAATAAGACTTTATTTTTAACTTTATACTTTTACTTTACTTTTACTTTATATATATTACTATTAGTTACTTTACTTAGTATTTTATATATAAAAGTATAAAGGATTTTACTTATTATATTTCCCCCCTTATACTAAGTGAAAATTATATATATAAGATCTTAACTATTTTATAATTATTTAAAGATAGTAATATATAGTATAGTAGGCTAAGTGTATAATTATAAAAATAGAGAGAGTGTAAAAGTAGTAATTTTTGACTAAAAAGCTAAGAGTAAGATACGCGCGGAACGCGCATTTATCCAGCTTCGCGTAGGTCACAAGACTTATTTCACATGACCCTACCACAATAGGCGGTGAAGCTAGTGTATTTAAGTGGGTAGTGCACGTGCTCGGGAAATCGAGTATTGTCGCAGCCTCGCTCCCGCCTCTCCTAAGTTCTAACGTCCTCTTTGATTCAAGTCGCGACACATCACAGGCACTCAAACCATAGACTGTTTTTGAACTTCACCATCGATTTATATCTTATTCATGGCTTCAACAACCAATTTCTTGGCTGCGCCAAGTTTTGACGTCTATCGCCCGCTCGCCGAGTCCGAAGAGATCCGTCTGCTAGAACTCCAGCCTGACCACCAGCACCACGGGATCATCAAATGCATGCTTCAGCACGTTATGATTCCAAGCTCTCTTCCATACGAGGCGCTGTCGTACATGTGGGGGCCGCAAAAGTACAAGACGATCGAGCTGAATGGCAAACCATTTCAAATTCGGGAGAACCTTTGGCAAGCCTTGTCCCATTTTCGACTCGGAGCGGAGCCTAGGACCATGTGGATTGATGCAATCTGTATCAACCAAGAGGACATTAGCGAAAGAAACCACCAAGTTATGCAGATGGGTATCATCTACAGTCAAGCTTCAAGGACTATTGTTTGGCTGGGCTTGGCTGATTCTCAAACCGAATTGGCCTTCCAAGCTTGCAAATCACATGCAGAAAATGGATTATCTCATGAAGCTGCATATCTTCATCGTAATAATCTTGTCTTGAATTTTGATGACGATGAGTTGAAGGCAATCAATTCACTGTGCTCACGAGAATACTGGGGCCGGTTGTGGATCATTCAGGAAGTTCTTCTTGCAAAACATGTTCAAATATACTCTGGCCACCTCCGACTAGACTGGATCTACTTCCAATTCGTCCTCGACAACATAAGACAAACGAAGGACTCAAGAATGACGCTCCATCAGGCATACGATATTGGAAGAATATGTAGTAGTGTTCCACAACGCCTTTGTTCGTTTCGAGCAGGTCAGAGTTCCAGTGAGCGTCGGAATCTAGAGGCTCAAGGTGAAGGAAAAGAGTTTCTCGGGTTGATTTGTGCGAATTTTGGCAACTCGAAATGCGCGGAGCCGAAGGACAGGGTATTTGGGTTTTATGGCCTTGCCCATGATTGCTGCAAGAATACTATCACTGTCGACTATTCAATTCCTTGGTTCCAGATATGCAACGCTGTATTCATGCACTACATATTTGCTCACTCATTTCAGAGACCACCAGGACAAATTTTGGGGCTGGAAATTCCGTTGGAGAAATCCCAAAAGTTCCACAGGAGCCTCGAACTCAGATTACTGGATTACAACCTCTCTCCACGGGAGACTTATGACCGAGATTCTTGGCCACGTTTGATATCTCAAGAAATCATGCTTAACTATGATACCCATGGAACGATCAGAGGGGAAATTTCGCACATATTTCCGCTTTCAATTACAGGAAGTGAATTGAGCAAAACCTTGCTTGGTTCATTTTCAAGCCTCGTTCTGGAGCAAGTAGAAAGGACCAAGCATTTTGCGAACAAAAGTCAAGATGGGGGCCATTCGGAATCTCTCACCCATGACCTCGATCTGGTTACTTCCTTCCCACTGCCACGGTGCACGGCGAAATGGTCCCATGAGCTCGGATTTCCCTCGCAGAGCGAGTTGGAATCCAGCCGTGGAGTGTTACGTTCTCACTTGACCTTGGAGCGCCTTTGGCAGCTTCTCCGAATTGATGTAATTGTTCGCACACAACCATACTACGCCAGCACCCGCTGGATTGCTTTTCAAAATGACGGCACTGTTTGCTTTGTTCCAAGTGCCGCAAGGGTTGGAGATTTCCTGGTTGAGTTCTCAAATTCAGACGTCGTTGCTCTAGTGGAAAGAAACGGGGTGGCGGCCTATAAAGGTGCGGTCGTGGGGCGATGCGTCGATTTTCTTCCAAGTGACCGTAAAGCTAACATAGATACCTTGGATAGCTTTTCATTGCAGACTGAGATTACGCTCGGGCTTAATTTTCGCACTCTACAACTACTAACAGCTGCTTCCTATAATGATTGTTCAAGAGTATTTGACTAAGTTCTCTCTATTTGCGAACAAACCCACTATATATTAGAATTATATTAAGGCCGATTTTGATCTCTATTATAATATAGCTAACTTGTCTAATACGGCACTATATAATAATAAAAGAGTTATAAGCCTCTAAATTATAAATTAATTATAATTATAGAATTTTACTATTTAACTAAAAAGGCTATAATATCTTTAATTCCTATTTCCTTCTCCTCTTATACCCTTTACTCTCCCTCTTCTACGTCTCTCTTCCCCGCTCCTCTTACCTTCTTCTCCTAATTACTCATATACTTAACTTAGTAAAAGGAAAGAAAACTTAACTCTAGGTAGGGAAAGAGGGGTAGAAAAGGGGGAGAGGAAGGGGGGAGAGGGAGGGGGGAGAAGAAGAAGGAAGGACGAAGAAGGGAAGAGGAAGGAGGTAAGATCTTAGGAAAATTTTACTAGTACTTATATTTTTAACTTATCTTACCTATAAGCTAAAACACCTAGGTTTTGCCCCTTTCCCTTCCCCTCCTCCTCTCCCCTTCTATCCCCTTCTCCTCTCCCCTTCCCCTCTCCCCTCCTAGTAAGGAGGGGAGGAGGGGAAAGAGATAAGACTAAGTAAGGAGCTTAGCTTAGTCTTAGGTATATTCTATTAGAGGGGTATAGAAAATAATACTACTTAGGATTTAGGATTTAGTAAATATAATTTAGTAAATATAATTTAGTATTTATAATTAGTATTCGCGATTTTATCTTAAGAGGGGTTATAACCCTTTTATTATAAGGTGCTATTATACTAAAGGATTAATAGAGAAATTATATAAAGAAACTTAATATATTTTAAAGGGCTTTTTTAATAATTAAATATAGTTTTATAAAATAAAATTTAACAATTATTATTTGCCTTTTAGTTTTAGTTTTAACTATTATATAAATTATATAGAGCTTAATAAAATGCCTTTAATAGTATATTAAAGGTTATTAGGGTCTACTACTACCCCCTAGGTGTAGGGGTCCTTTAGATAAGGAAAGATAAGAGTCTTAGCAAAAAAACAACCCTTAAAAATAATTAAAATTCGGCAATATTAAGCGTTCTAATTAGCTAGAAGGGCTTAGGAGCTAATTAGAGCAAAGCACCTACGTTATAAGGACTACGAGTAGAGCGACGTGCACGTGCTAGAACACCAAACCTTCTATAATTAGGCTCAGTGATATATCACTTATTAGTGCGTGTCTAGTTAATCCATCTAATCCATAATATAGAGTCAATTAAGTGCTACTCAGGAAAAAAATTTGCACGCAAAACGGATCGCTTTTACTAAAGTTATAATTTTTTAAGTCAAGTCGTGACTTGAAACGTGGTAGCGTTAAGAGTTAACGAGGCATAGGGGTAGGAATACTAAAACTACGATTTCGTCTCTAGAACGGGCTTTACAATACACTTATTATTAGTATATTTATAAAGAAAGTATCTAATCTATATTATAGAATTAATTAAGCGCTTTCTAAGAAAAAATCTACACTCAAATCAGATCGCTTTTAGGAAAGTTATAATTTTTAGAAGTATTTAGGGTAAAATCGATCACGATCCTAGCCGAGTCGGGGGGGGCTATGACGTTATTACTCATAGTAATCGATAACTTGGGCTCCCTATATCGTACTTAATAACTATCATATAATAGAACCGTCTATACTATTAAATAGGGCTTAATTAGAAGGCCTTAGAGCCTTATTTATAAGAAAATACGATCGTAGGCTATGAGTATTTAATTATGAGAAGTAAGGGTAAGTAAGTAATCGCGATTTTAGGGGGGTCGCTTACTAAGTACATAGGCCACTAATAAGCTAATAAGACTACGTAGCTACGCACCTTAAAAAATCGAGTCTTTATTACCCCCCCCCCTCTCTCTCTCTCTTATAACTTAATATATCACGTGATATTATATCTCTATTAAAGGCACTAATTGCTCGCGCCGGGCTTGCCTAGACGATTATATTATATATTTTATATATTATTTAAAAGAAAAAGTTTAAAAATAATATAATTTTTTAAGTATTTTAATAAGTTAATAAAGTTTAAATAAGTGGCTAAAGTAATTTATTTTAAGATTTTTATAATAATATAAGTGATTATAAGCTAAGTAAAGGTATAATATAATATATATATAAGTTAAAAGGATTAACTCTATAAGCTTAATATAAAGGAAATAAAGAAAATAAAAAGAGAAGAGAAGAAGAGAGGAAATAATTTTATATAATTATATTATAAGCTAAAATCCCTTTAGTTTAAGGGAGCCTACTTAAACTATATATATAATTAACTTATTATTATAATCTTAAATATATTACTAAGATTTATTATTATTAAAATTAGATTAAAAGTCTTTAAATAAAAGAGTATTTTTACTTTAATATTTAATATATATTAATATTATTTAAAAAAGGCTTAAGAAGCTTAAAGTTCTCTTAAATATATTATTAATTAAGTTAAGTTTAATAACTTTAAATAATATATACTTTCTTAAAATTTCTTATTTTTATAATAAGAGAAATCTCTATTAGCTCTACTCTTAGTTATTTAATAAGAGTTTTAATTAATTACTTATTTATATAATATATATCTTAAAAATAATAAATATAAGAATAAATATATGCCTTTAATAGTATATTAAAGGTTATTAGGGTTTGCTACTACCCCTAGGTGCAGGGGTCCTTTAGATAAGGAAAGATAAGAGTCTTAGCAAAAAAACGACCCCTGAAAATAATCAAAATTCGGCACTATTAAGCGTTCTAATTGGCTCCCGAGCGATTCTAGCCAATTAGAGGAGGGCACTACGTCATAAGGACCAACGTAGCACGGGCCGGAACACTAAAACCTCGATTTCACGTCCATGAGCGGGCTCTACGATACACTACTTATTAGTATATTTATAATTAATCCGTCTAATCCATAATATAGAGTCAATTAAGCGCTACTGAGGAAAAAAATTTGCACGCAAAACGGATCGCTTTTACTAAAGTTATAATTTTTATAAGTATTTAGGGTGAAACCGATCACGATCACGGCCGAGTGCTACGACGTCATCGCTCCTAGGCGTCACTTAGGCTCCCCGCATCGTGCTTAATAACTATCGTATAATAGAACCGTCTATACTATTAAATAGGGCTTAATTAGAAGGCCTTAGAGCCTTATTTATAAGAAAATGCGACCGTAGGCTGTGAGTATTTAATTATAAGAAGTAAGGGTAGGTGAGTAATCGCGATTTTGGGGGGGGGGGGTCGCTTACTAAGCGCACGGGCCACTGATAAGCTGATAAGACTACGTAGCTGCGCACCTTGAAAAATCGAGTCTTTATTACCCCCCCTCTCTCTCTCTCTCTTTTATAACTTAATATATCACGTGATATTATATCTCTATTAAAGGCACTAATTGCTCGCGCCGGGCTTGCCC
>KZ613939.1:5933-292130 GCA_002865655.1 Hyaloscypha variabilis F | reverse complement strand
TCGAAATAAATATTAGATATATAAATAAGTAAATATTATATTATTAATATTTAAAGACTTTTAAAAAGTAGCTAAAGAGATAGCTACTAGAGGATATTACTCTAACCTAGTTATTAACTATCTACTAGTTAATATAAGATTAGTATCTTCTTATAATCCTAAGTCTTTTAATAAAAAGCTTATAATATATTATATTCTTATAAGATATATTATATTATATAATACTCTTACTTTCTAGTTTATAATTAACCTTACTAATCTAAATTCTCCTCTAGTATTAAGAATAACTAGTATATATATTATATCCTACCTTATAAAAGTATAATTATCTAATCTTTACTATAAGTCTATTATAAGAAACTTAAGCCTTATTATATAATACTTTAATAATATTATCTAGTTATTCTTTAAGTATTTATTATATTCTATTATAGAGAAGGTTAATATTCTAAGACTTATTATTAGTCACTTTAGGGTTATTAAGACTAATACTAGGAAAATATATTACTTATATAGATTCGCTTAGCTAGCTAGAAATATTAACTTTAATAAGCTTAATATAAGAGTAATCTAATCTCTAGACTTTAGAAATAAGCTAGTATCTTATTTAACCTCTATAATTACTAAGTAGATTAACCTTACTTAAGGTAAATACTATAAGGAGGAGTACTTTAATTAATAGTACTTTTATAACTATATTAAATATAGTCTAAAGACGTTTATTATTATAGTCTAAGAGGTCTTACGCCCTTACTTCACGTGACGTGGCAGCTAACTAACTAGAGTACTCTAAATTCCTATAAGGATTTAGGGTTTATTAAGAGTCTACTTAAAGGGAGCTCCCCTCCTCTCCTCTTAGTTCTTTAGCTTTAGATCCTCGTATTTATACTATTAGTCCTTTAATCCCTTAATTACTATAACGCGCTATAATAAAGACTATAAGAAACTAGAAGGAGATATATAAGTCTTAGGATAAATTAATTAAGGAACCCTTATAAATCCTAGAACTTAAGACTACTCTATTAGATTTACTAGGATATACTTCTAAGATAAGATATAATTTAAGTAGAGGATAAGGACATTTATATAAAAAAGGATATAGAAGGCCTTAGCGATTTAGGAATAAGAGTATTATATTTAGGGTAGAGCTTAAGCCTTAGTTATAATAGCTATTTATAGACCCTAGTATATTAAATAGCTTAAAATCCCTATATACTACTAACTTAGGTCTTAATAAGTTAATAAGTATTATTTACTTATAATATAAACTAAATAAGAAATAGTAACTTACTATATATATATTACTTAGAAGAGTAATAAATATTATAGACTTTACTATAGTCCTTAAAGACTAGACCCTAATATATATTAGAGAGTAGAGAGGAATAAGGAAGAATATACTAATAGCTAGCTTTCTTCTTAGAATAGAAATCTTAAGTCGCTTTAATAAGGTCTTAATAATAATATCTATTAGCTTAGCTACTTCTTATATTAAGAGTATTATAATTTATATTATAATAGGAATTAGTAGTTTAGTTATTAAAGATAATATAAGTATATCTTTATAAAAGATATAAGTATAATACTTAAAGATTAGGTTTATATTAGTAAATAAAGTTAGTATAATTAAGTAATTTATCTTTAGTAAGGTTTATCTAAAGACTAAAAAGATATAAAAACCTCTTACTAATTCTAGAACTATCTTAAGAGGTATTTTATATATAATTACTCTTAGAGATTTCTACTAGTTTTAACTAGTATAAAATCTTATATTCTAAGTAATTATAAGTGAAATAATAGAGTAGTAGGAGTATAGCCTCTAAGTTTAGAAGTGCTTTAATAATATTATTATCTTAATAGAATAAATATACTAGAAGGATAATTTATACTATTAAGGGTTACTAGAGTATACTAAAATAGTCTCTTTTATAAATATAGATATTAACTTCTTAAATAGTAAGATATAAGCTAAAAAGGAAAGCTAGGGGGAGCCTATTCCTAGTACTACTATTTATACTTTAAATAAAGAGAGATATAACTTTAACTAACTAGCTATTAAGAAGTTTATAATAGATTATAAGTAATAAATCTAGTTACTTCTAGCTATATACTCTTAATTAAGAGCTTTACTTAGTTAGACTAGGATTTTAGTAACTACTATATTAGCTATAAGAGATATTATAGTATATAAGGGCCCTAGTATCTTATTCTTTATATCTAATATACTATTTATACTCTTAGTAAATATAGGAATAAGGGTTAGACTTACTAATAAGAAAATAAAGAAAGCTATTAATATAGTTATAGACGACTATAATATATTATTTATATTTCTATTTCTCTCTTATTTATTTACTAATACTCTAAAAATAAATAATAACTTTCTTTAAACTTAATAACTATTATATCCTTTATAATAAGCCCCTAATCTATATATTAGTCGACTTTAATAAGCTATATAGCCTATAATATTTAGGTCTATTAATAAACCTTTAGTTAATCTTTTAGTATTTATTAAGTAATAGAATAAAGGATCTATAATTAAAGGTAAAGGCGAGTATATAATACTAATAAATTCCTAATACTCTTATACTATAATCGTAATTCTTACAATTCAAGGTACCTTTAATAGATAGTATAAAAGTATAGAAGTATATAATTATATAATAATTAGGTTAATTATTAGAGAGAAGAGAGAGAGAAGGAGAGTAGAAAGTAGGTAAAGAAAGCTTAATTTTTTAAGGTGCGTGGCTGCCGTAGCCTTATTAGCTTATTAGTGGATCGTGTATTAATTTAGTGACCCTATGAAAATTTCCCCCCTAATTGGTCGTATCACGTGCATACACGGCCCTATTAGTTCAGCTCATCGACCGCCCTTAATAACTCTCCTTTATTATTATTAGATTATATATTTCTATTATAATCTACGTCTCTAGTAATAAAATCGACTTTATATAGTCTCGTAATATATTTATATTAATTGGGAATCACGTGCATCGCCCCCAGCTATTACCCCCGGCCATCGCCCCTAGGTATTACCCCCTAAGTAAGGCCTCCATTGCCTCTACGCGTTGCCCCTAGAACCGCACTAGCCGCACTAACTAGAACTACTATATTTTAGATAAGAAAGCCTCTCTTCTCTTCTTCTCTTTAGACTAAAATTAAGAGTCTATTTTACTTATTATAATATAGGCTCTAATTATTAGTTTAGCATGTTTTATAGATAGTACCTTATAATTAGCTACGCTACTACCTCCCCTATATTTATAAGCACTTACCCCTATAGTTAGGGGCTTTATCGCCTAACTTTTAACGAGCTAGTCACTATTTCAGGGGCATCTTTAATATCGTGGGGGGATGCCTAAATGCCCTATAAGGCACTATAGCTATAGGGCATAAGACCCTATAATTTACTAATAACCCACTAAGTTATAGGGGCTTATAAGGCACTTAGCAATAAAGTAGTATTAGTTATTATAATATACTATTAGTATAACTCTAGCATAGGCTATATAAGTATATTATATGACTTTATACTACGATTTTTATATAATTAATACTAAAATATCTCTATAGAAAAGACACTCCTACTATTATTCCATCTATAGCCTTAAGCCTTAGAGAATAGGAAATTATAAGAATAAAAGAAATCCTACCTATTATTATATCTACTATTCGACGCCTATTAGAAAAGGAAATACTAGTATTAGAAATCGTATTAAACTATTATCGACACCTTTCTCTTCTTCTAAGGAGAAGTATTCAAGTCCCTTAAAGATATAAACTTATCTTTCCCCCTAGTTAAATATATATATACTAGCTCTATTTTAAAGCCACCTTCCTTACTACTAAAATCCTTTCTAGAAGGTACTACTTACTACTAGAAAAAAAAACTAATATATACGTGCACGCCCTCTTTAAACTTAAAAGTATAAGTAATTAGGATATAACACTTACCCTATTTATTAAGGGTAATATCTTAAATATCCCTAAGATTAGAGAAAGGCGAACCTATATCTACTTCCTATCTATCTAAGAAATAAAAGTGTACTTCTACTACTAAAAGATATATATTAGCCTCCCCTAGGATACTACTAAGCTTACTAATTAGTAAGCCCTTTTCCTATAAGGGACTTAATTATACTATTATCTTATAAGACGAGAATAAATCTATATTAAAATGAATATATATAGAATACTATAATTATCCTTTACCCTCTTTCCTATTAATATAATATAATATATTAAGTAGAGTAGGTTCTTTAATTCGAGAGCCCTATTCCTAAAAAGTCCTAGTAAAATAAATAACTACTAGCTTAGCTAAAGGCGTATCGTCAACTAAGTCTTCCTAAGTTATAAACTATATAAGTTCTAAGAGGTTACCTACTTACTATAAATTTAAACAAAATTTCTAATTATAATTTATCTAATTATCTACCGTTTTTATATAAGGACCAAAGCTATCTATAGACTTTATAAAAGCGCATAGACCACGCTATAAGGTAATATTTAAGTTAGATATTAGCTATAGCTAGGGGCCCTCTATTATATAGGTTAGTACTATAAACGATTAAAGCGAAGGAGTATTACTAATTAAGACTAGTACTTTAATCTATTTCTATAGTATCTCATTTATTTAAGTGGTTAATAGATAACTTTTAGATTTATAAGGCCATTTTTAATAAGATAATATAGAGAAGATTTATAGAGTTTAATAATAATTTCTTAAAAAGGTATAGAGTAGTATAAATAAGATATATTTAAGTGAGAGTTATAATATAGAATATAAATAGAAAAAGATACTATAATAATAAATTCGAGTTTAATAAGTATAATATATAAATAGAAAGTAAGTAGAAGAAGCCCCCTTTATATAAGAGAGGAAGGTCTTAATAATATATAACAAGTACTAGGGCATGCCCTAATACTCTTATATCTCCCTACTAGATTTGAATATAACGCCCCTTTTTCTAATCTCCTTATTCTAATGCCCCTAGGACTCTATTACTAATATTTCTAACCTTTTAATCTTAGTAAATAGTTCTAGATTAAGATAATAGGATATATTCTATTAAGTAATCTTCTCTTAGAGGTAGAGGCCCTAGGACGATATAAGACGACTAAGTTAAATATTTAGGGATATCTATTAATAGTAGTAGCTACGACGCCCTAGTATTTTAGAAAACGATAGGTCTATCTCTAACTCCTCTTTTATATACCCTTAGGATTTGAAATTAGTAATAGTAAACGTAGGGGTACTAGGAATTTATTAGTATTATACGCTCGCCTCTACCTTTAATTATAGATCTTTTATTCTACTACTTAATAAATACTAAAAGATTAGCTAAAGGTTTATTAGTAGACCTAGATATTATAGGCCACATAGCTTACTAAAGTCGATTAATATATAGATTAGGGGCTTATTATAAAGGATATAATAGTTATTAAGTTTAAAGAAGGTTATTATTTATTCTTAGAGTATTAATAAATAAATAAGAGAGAGATAGAAATACGAATAACATATTATAATTATCTATAACTATATTAATAGCTTTCCCTATTTTCCTATTAATAAGTCTAACCCTTATTCCCACGTTTACTAAGAGTATAAATAATATATTAGGCGTGAAGAATAAGATACTAGGGCCCTTATATACTATAGTATCTCCTATAGCTAATATAATAGCTACTAAAATCCTAGCCTAATTAAGTGAAGCTCTTAATTAAGAGTATATAGCTAGAAATAACTAGATCTATTACCTATAATCTATTATAAACTTCTTAATAGCTAGTCGATTAAAGTTATACCTCTCCTTATTTAAAGTACGAATAGTAGTACTAGGAATAGGCTCCCCCTAGCTTTCCTTTTTAGCCCGTGTCTTACTATTTAGGAAGTTAATATCCGTATTTATAAGAGAGACTATTTTAGTACGCTCTAATAACCCTTAGTAATATAAATCGTCCTTCTAGTATATTTATTCTATTAAGATAATAATATTATTAAAGCACCTCTAAACTTAGAGGCTATACTCTTACTACTCTATTATTTCACTTATAATTACCTAAAACGTGAAATCTTATACTAGTTAAAACTAGTAGAAATCTCTAAGAGTAATTATATATAAAATACCTCCTAAGATAATTCCGGAATTAATAGGGGATTTCTATATCTTTTTAGCCTTTAAATAGACCTTACTAAAGATAGATTACCTAATTATACTAACCTTATCTATTAATATAAACCTAATCTTCGAGTACTATACTTGTATCTTTTATAGAAATATACTTATACTATCTTTAATAACTAAACTACTAATTCCTATTATAGTATAGATTATAGTACCCCTAATATAAGAAGTAGCTAAGCTAGTAGATACTACTATTAAGACCTCGTTAGAGCGACCTAAGATTTCTATTTTAAGAAGAAAGCTAGCTATTAATATAGTCTTCCCTATTCCTCCCTACCCTCTAATATATACTAGAGTCTAGTCTTTAAGGACTATAGTAAAGTCTATAATATCTATTACTCTTCTAAGTAGTATATATATAGTAAGTCGCTATTTCTTATTTAGCTTATATTATAGGCAAATAATACTTATTAACTTATTAAGACCTAGGTTAATAGTATATAAGGATTTTAAGCTATCTAATATATTAGAGTCTATAAATAGCTATTATAACTAGGGCTTAAGCTCTACCCTAGATATGGTACTCTTATTCCTAGATCCCTAGGGCCTTCCACGTCCTTTTTTACGCGAATGTCCTTATCCTCTACCTAGACTATATCCTATCTTAGAAGTATATCCTAATAGATCTAATAGAGTAGTCTTAGGTTCTAGGATTTATAAGAGTTCCCTACTTAATTTATCCTAAGACTTATATATCTCCTTCTAGTTTCTTATAGTCTTAGTATAATAGGTAATTCTAATATCTTAACTATAGATACTCGACTTACCTAAGAGACTCAAAGTAGTAATTTCTAGTTTTAAATTAGATATAGCGCCTAGTCTAGTTTTCCTCTACTACTAATACTTAATTATATTTAAGAAGCTATATTAAAAGTCTTCTATAGAGAGTTCTATGGACTAATCAATATCTAGAAGGTTAAATTCATCTTAATATTATATATCTTCTACCCTAAATATAGTATTTTCCTCTTATAAGTCCTACTCAAGTACTTATACCTATTAATCCTTCTCTATTACTTCTTTACTCTAATATAGAAGGCGAAGATTTATAAATAGTTTTTATAAGTAAGAATATAATTTCAAATAGATATAAGACTAGATTAAAGAATAAGTATTACACGACTTAGGGAAAAGTATTATATTAGAGGTATACTCTTTAAATAATTATAGAAATCTATTCTAAGGTATAAAGAGTCCTAGAAGATATTTATTAATATTATTCTTAGCTTTTAGTAAATTAGCTAAAATATCTCACGCTAATTTACTATAATTACTAATATAAGTTAGCGTTCTATAGATTATAGGCACCTATATACTAGGATTTAGGTTATTAGGTTTATATTAGTATAAATATTACTAATATATACTAAATTTAGGATACTCTAGATAAAAAGAGAATAACCCCTTTTAAGCACTTTAAATGATCTTTATACTAATCTAAGTAATATACTTATATATATAAAATTCTTCTAGTCAAGGGCTATATAGTTTATAGTTAATAGCTATAGAATTCGGACTCCCTATTACTATAAACTTAGAGAATCCTAGTACTATATTTCTAGTATTTATACTAACTAGGGCCTCCTTAGACTTACTTACTAAATTGGGCTAGTCCCTTAACTTATCTTATTTATCTAAATCGCCTCCTAAGATATTACTATAAGATATTATAGCCTACTTTCTTAGATAAGTAATAACTTAATAAAGCTATATAATTTAAGTCTCTTTATAAGGTATATAGAATAATAGTAGCTTCTATAAGAAAGTATAAACTATAATAGCGCTAACCTCCTATTCTCGTTGAAATTTATAATATACTTTTATATAAAAATCACCTAGTTAAACCTTTATAAGATTTTATTAGGCGGGTATAAGAGGGCTAATAGTAGCCTTAGCTCTCTCTATAGCTATTTTAAAAAGAGCTACTATTAGCATGAGATTATATATCTTAATATTGTCCTTTATTAAGTAATTAAATATATAGTATAGCACAAATAGTATATAACTCGATCCTAGGATCTACTAAATATTATAGTTCGAATATATATAACTAGAGATTATATTATTATATTAATTAAGTCTAGGATTATTATATAGAAGAAAGATCTTACTTGTGCTAGGGCTCTATATTAATGATCTATTCTCACTTATACTATAACTTAGATTTAGCTACTTAAGGCCCTCTAATAGGACGTCTATATTAGTCTCTAAATCCTTTACTAATTTCGGAATAATTAGCCTAGGATATAGAAATTAGTAATAAATAGTAAAACGACCAAGAATAGCGTTTCTATTAGCGTCTTTTATAAGTATCTTCTTTTAATCCTTAAAGTAAGTTTAGATATAGCTATATATTTAATACTTATATACTACGGAGTTTACATCGGCTTCTAACTCTACTATAAACGTCTTTAGATTATACTTAATATAGTTATAAAAGTACTATTAATTAGAGTACTCCTCTCTATAGTATTCACCCTAGGCGAGGTCGATCTACTTAGTAACTATAGAGGTTAGATAAGATACTAGCCTATTTCTAAAGTCTAGAGATTAGATTACTCTTATACTAAGCTTATTAAAGTCGATATTTCCAGCTAGCTAGGTAAATCTATATAAGTAATACATTTTCCTAGTATTAGTCTTAATAACTCTAAAGTGACTAATAATAGGTCCTAGGATATTAACCTTCTCTATAGTAGAATATAATAAATACTTAAAGAATAACTAGATAATATTATTAAAGTATTATATAATAAGGCCTAGGTTTCCTATAATAGACTTATAGCGAAGATTAGATAGTTATGCCTTTATAAGATAAGGTATAATATATATGCTAGCTATTCTTAATACTAGGGGAGAATTTAGATTAGTAGGGTTAATTGTAAACTAGAAGGTAAGAGTACTATATAGTACGACGTATCCTATAAGAATATAGTATATTATGAGCTTCTTACTAAAAGACTTAAAATTATAAGAAGATACTAATTTCATATTAACTAGTAGATAGTTAATAACTAGGTTAGAGTAATATCCTCTAGTAGCCATCTCTTTAGCTGCTCTTTATAGGTCTTTAGATATTAATAATATAATATCTACTTATCTATATGCCTAATATTTATTCCGAGATTAAATAATATTACTTATAGAACTTTAATAAAATAAGATTATATCATAGAGGACATATAGTAGGATATAGTACTTAGTAGCTTAATAATTATAGTATCTCATTAGCTAGTTTATATATTCTTAAAGATTAACTAATATTAGCTATTTAGCTTAATCTATTTAAATATAACCTCCTCTTTTATATAGGAATACTATAAGGAACGCTATAAGGAGATAATTATAATTTATCTAAGAGTTAAAGGTCTTAATACTAAAAGCTTATTTATATTTGATATATAAGGCTATAATAGAACTATCTAGATTTTCCTTTCTGGCCTCTTTATATACCCTTTAAAGTTTAGTAAAGAGCTAAGCTTATAACTCTTTTAGAGAAACGTTCTAGTTTTCTTAATCTAAAATAAAAGCCCTAATTAATATATATATTAGGTCGTAATTATTATTAATATATTCTATACTTAGTTTAAGTGATAAAGATATACTACTATTACTCTCTAATAGCCTAGGGCTATTAAAAGACCCGTTAAACTCGATTTAATTACTAAGAATCTTATTATTATTATCTTTATAGATAACCTCCTCCTACTCTATTACTCTTACGCTAAATTCTATTATATTAGTATCCTAGTTATATATATAACTATCTTAATTATTAGAGAGTTTTTAATTAATAATAATTATTAAGGTAATTAAGATCTCTAATATAAAACTCTCTTTTTATATAGCTAATAATTCTTAATTTATCTTTATATTCTTATAAAGAGGATTATAGAGATAGAGCTACTCTAATATAGCTAGTACTTTCACTTTTCTCACTTAGTAGAACTTAGCTAAGACTATGTCTAATGGGCGTAAAGGGGTATTACTAGGAATCCCTATTAGCTTTAGATACTTCTAAGAAATAGTAATATATTTAGTGAGATTTAGTTTAAGAGAAGGCAAGATATTAAAGAGCTTAGAGGGGTTCTAATAATATATTATAATATATCTAAATGCTAATTTATAGTAAATACCCTTATTCTTATAAGTAATCTAGAGTATAAAGCTAATAACTTTTAACTTAGTAATATAAGCCTCCTTAATTAGAGTTAGATCTAGAAGATATACTAGATAATTATTATAGAGTAAGGTATTAATATCATTTTTACTATTAAATTTTAGTATAGACTTACTACTATAATTCTAGATTAAAGTAAGATAGACCTTATAAAGATCGACTATATTTAAATTATTATTTCTAGTATACTTATTAAAATAATACATGTTATTAAGAAGAATTTAATTACTTCTTAAGATAATAGTAATAGAGATAAACTCCTAAGATCTCCTATAAACTATATATAGTTTCTATATAGCTAGGGTATTTATATTCCCTAAGAAATTTTATATATATCTATAAATATCTTTAAAGGGGACTTCTAAGGGAAATATATCTATAATAGCTAATATAGTATCCTACTATAACTTTAATAGGGAATTAATAAGATCTATATTATTTAGAAGGAAAGTCTTTAATTTCCTAGCTCGAGTTTTCTATTTTTTAGCTACTAGACCTTTATATAAGATCTAGGTATTATTTTCAATTTTATCCTTACTAGAAGAGTTAATAGCTTACTTAACTAAGAGAGCTTCTTATACTACTCCACTTATAATTACGTTATAAAACTGCTTAGCTACTTCCGCTACTTTAAGACACGTGAGATATTCAGCTTCTACTTAGGCACGTTTCCTACTTTCTCTTAATTCCTTTTCTTTAATAGTAGCTCTTATCTTTTCCGCTTTTATAGCTTCTCTAATAATAAGAGTATTCTAGGACTATAGCTCCTTAGCTTAGGCTTTTTATTAAGTAGTTTATAACTAATATATTAGTAAGAAACTACTATATATTAATGAACGTAATACCTTTATAGCATCTTTAGAAGCTTTTATAGTAGTTCTTCATTAAGTAGAGGCTTATTCCTTAGTTATAAATATTCTCCTTATAGAAGATTAGGCTTCTATCCTAGTAAAGACCTTTCTCTATAAGCTCTTTACCCTCTCCGCCTCCCTCTCTAGTATCCTCTTATTTTAACTAACTTATATAAGTAAAATATTCCTCTAACTCTAGATAATAACTATAAGATAACTTAGAAAGGGCTTAGATATTAGAGCTTCTTCCTATAAAGTTCCTCTAAGTAATCTATCCTAATAATATATAGATCGCCCTAGTATATAATAAGTGAGAGGTATTTTAGTACTTAGTAGTAGATTTATATAAAAATCTAATACTAATCTTAAGGGACTAGGGACTTAAAGATTTAATATAAGTATAGGATATATTATTAAGGAAGATTATAGAGAAGGAGTTAATAGTAATATAGAAAGAAAGGTTAGTATAGGCCTAATTATAAGAGGAATAATATTTACAACTATAACTTATTATTAATTTAAAACGAGTAATAGGATTATCTATTTCGTGATAAGACTTATAGGAAGGTATAACTTAGGGGGCATAATAGGCACGTATAAGTAGGTTTTAACTACTAGTAATAAACGCGCCTTTACAATTTAGCCCTAAAGATAAAAGCTTATATAAGAAAGAATTAGGGGTATTATTATTAATTATATTCGAACTAAGACACTTAAGGTTCTTAAAGGAAGACATATATAAGATTAAGTAGAGTAGGATATTAAGTTATTTATAGAGGGGAAGGCGTATAGATTAGTTATAAGGAAAAATAATTAGGACCTGCCCTACTACTAAGCTATATTAGGAATAGCTAAATATAACTAATTTATAGAGAGTAAGATTAGGAGAGTAAGACTTAATAAATAAGTAATAATATATTTACTTTATATAATAGTTATAGTAAGTACTAACTAAGGAGAGTAATTCGATCCCGAAAAGGAAATACTAGGGTAAGCCCTAGAATATCTCACGTGACGAGGTATAGGTTATTTACTACGCAGCCTACGCTTTAGGAGGGGGTAGATCGCTAACCTTAATTAGGCCTAGCTACTAGTATCTAGTATAGACTATTAGCTCTAGGGCCACCTCGCTTTAGGATAGTATAGGCCTCATATCTCGAGCTCCTCGACTCGCTATATACCCCTAAATATGTAAAACTTTAGAACTTTATTATTATTAATACTAGGATTATAATTTTTTTATATAAAGATATATTAGGCTCTAGCGATTATTTTCATACTTTATAAGGTTTTTTAGGTAGTGGAATAGGTAAGAAATAGTCCTTATAAGTAACTCTAAAATATAACTAACTAAGTTATAAATACCCTTAATACTAAAAGAAAGTGAATATATCTTATATAGTAACTAATTAGTAATTTACCCTATATCTACTAGTGCTTACTTAAGGATCCCTTCCTCTTATCTTTTTTTCCTTTCTTCTATTTATCTTATATATTATTCTACTACGACTTATTAATACTAAGAGCTAGTAATTAACTACCTTATTTCATTTAATTAAACTCTAAGAGCTTATATTTAACTATAGTATTCTTTCCTAGGGATCTCTTAATACTTTCCTTCTAATTATAACTAGCCTTTATTAGGATATACTCACCCTTTTATTTAGTAATTAAAGCTAATCCATATAGATTTACCTTTCTAACTATAAACTTTACTTCCCTTATCTTTGAACTTCTAAAACCTCCTTCTATAAACCTCCTTTTATGAACTCCTCTTCTATAAACTCCTCTTCTATGAACTCCTTAAACTCCTTAAACTTCTAAAATATCCTTCTATAAACCTCTCTATGAACCTCTTTATCTGACTTCCCCTCCTTATACTTAAGAGCTAGTAACTAACTACTACTTTTAACTTACTTACTCCTTCTTTAAACTCGATTTTCACGAATATTCTAAGAGCTAATAACTAACTACTACTTCTAATTCACTTTTATCTAGACTAGGTCCTAAAGGCCTTACTTTAAAAGGTAAATATATATATATATATATTAGAATACTAAACCTAAAGTTAAAGATACCTAGGAAGATAAAGTCACTAGGTAATAGTTAAAAGGCCTCTCTATTCCTTATATAAGTCTACTACTTATAGGTAAATATTTTTAACTACTATTTAAGGTATACTTAACCTCGTGTCTAAACCTCTTATAAGTACTATAATTCACTTTAAGGTAATATATAACTATAATAGCTATAGATATAGGTGACTTAAAGGTGAAGATAATAATAATATTTAGGCCCTTAGCAATTTTCAATAACCTTAATCTTTTTTATCTACTTTAATACTATAACTCTAAGCGCCTTTAAGCTCTTTAGAAAGTATCCCCCTTCTATTAAATAACTTTATACTCACTTGATCTCTTAGTTCCACTTTTTTTTTAATATCTATACTCTAAAACCTTTATCTTTAAGCTATTTAGAAAGTAACCCCCTTCTATTAAATAATCTTATACTTACTTAATCTCTTAGTTCTACCTTTTTTTTAGCGTTAATACTTTAGAACCTTTACCTTTAGGCCGTTACTAAGTACTACTATCCCTAGTATTAGAATATATACTAACTTATTTTCCTAGGTATATTCCTTTATTTTTTTCTAGCTTTAATAATACTTCTAACTTTAATAATACCTTTAACTTTAATAGTATCTTATTCCTCTATCTTTAGCCTATTAAGACGTTTCCCTACCCCCTTTTAAGAAAATAATTACTAACTTATTCTTAAAGGTCCCTTTACCTCTACCTTTAACTAACCTTAACCTTTAAGCATATACCTAATAGGTACTAGTTCTTACTATCTATAGTTAGGCTTTCCTTTTTAGTTATTTCTACCTATAGTTAGGCTTTCTTTTTATTCTAATACCTAGGTATTTTACTTTACTTCACTTTACTTTACTTCACTTTACCTTACCTTACTTCGCCTTCCTTTACGTGCTTTTCTATTATTCTATTATATCTTAAATTAGGCTTTAGTTAATATCTACCTTAAGTGCTTTACTCTTATAGTATTTATAATAAGTCCCTCTTATAGATTAATTAGTAATAGCGTGGGTGGCCTAGTATATTCTCTCTCTATAAAGAAAACCGGTGCCCTAAGTCTATACATAATTATAAAGTCACAAATTTTTACGAGAAGCACTCCTTATTCCTATTAAGTTAGGTATAAAGGTAATAAATATACTTATTAGGGGTTTTTATATAGCTATTTCCTATTAATCTACTTATTAGATATATAGAGTGCCTATTCCTTTCTTATAACATAGTTAGTAGAGGCTTATTTAATAGCTAGTCCCTATTAAATATAACTATAATATAGAGTAGTAAAATATATAAGTATATAAATATAAGGATTCTAGCTTATAACCTCGTCTTTCTACTTATATATTATTCTAGTTAATAAGTCTTAGCTAATAGTCTCATAGCTTATTAGCTACTCTATCTACCTTAGGGGGAAGACTAATTACCCTTATAAAGACTTAGCGTCAACTAGGGTAGGATAGTCCAACTTTAAGGGGTTTTAGGTAAGCTTATAAGAGGTTCTAGTAGGCTTTATTACTAAAAGGATCTCTACTTTATATACGAGTAGTATTATACGTAGAGTATATTACTATTAAGGGAATCTCTTTAGTTTTTAGAGAGAACTCTATTCTTTATATAAGAGCTAGCATATATTAAAGAATTAAAAATAATTTCAATTATCCGCTAAGCTTTTATACTCTTATAGATACCCTCTATTTATAAGTCGGTTTAATACTCTTTTTTAAGTATACTTAACTTAAACTTACTATATTCAACTTAATAGGCTCTCGCCTTAGAGAAGAATTAGAAGTATAGTGACCTTACTAGACGATTATTAGATCTAGGTATCTAAGTTAGCCCTATTACTCTCCTTATAGATAATATTTTAGCGTCTATACTAGCCTATATGAAAATAATTTAAAGGCAAGCTCTCCTATAACCCTAGCCCCTTTAGTATACCTCTCTAGCTAAGTAATATTTAATTACTATATGTAAAGAGAGGTAGTAATTATTATTACTATATCTAGTAATAGCTAGCCCGCTCTAGCTTAGCAGGCTTAAGACTCTCTATGAGTCTCGCTTATAGCTAGAGCGTTTTTTACGGCCAGCCGATTCCACGAAGTCACGTGACCTCACTATATTTTAGGCCTATAGGCTACGATTACAGGGCATATTCACTATATCTTAGCCTTATAAGCTATAGTTTTAGGGCTAATTTACTATATTTTAGGCCTATAAGTAGTGAATACTTAATAGGCTATAAATTTAGAGTATACCTTACTATATTTTAGGCCTATAAGCTCTAGAGTTAAGTAGAGGAAAGTGCTACTACTATAGCCGCCTAGTCCCTTAAGGATTAAAGCCCTAATAGCTAAATAGATTATCTTCTTTTCCTCTCTTTAAGCTTAATATTAGATAAGTTCCTAGAATATAGCGCCTAAGCGCTATAAAGGCGCTATAGAATAAGCTACTACTCACTAAAGTACCCTATATTTATAGGCCTTAGCCTTGTAAGTAGTTATCGCTATACTAATAATATTATACTATATTGCTAAAACCCGCTAGAATATAAGAGCTTAAAGGCCTATAAATCCGTTAATAGCTCGCTATAATTTAGGGCTTATAGGCTAGTATATTACTAAATACTATATATTCTAGGAACTTTAAATAAGTCCTTTATATATATATAGAAAAAGAAATCGTGATAAATTCCTCCTTAACGTTTCTATCTTAGCTAAAAAGTAGTATTAAGAGTTAATATAAGAATAGAATTAATATATACTAGACTAGAGCTATTTAAGGTCCTTTCTAGTTACCTCTACTTACTACCTAAATCTAAAGGTATAGGGCTTAGTATATCTCATTCTACTCTACTTCGACTAACCTCTTTAGCTTAAGTAATTAATTGAGTAAGATCTATATTAATATCCTTATTAATTAAATTAGACACGAGTTCCTTTACTAGGCGACGACGAGGGGTACTAGTCGGTTTTAATACTCTAGCTTACTTAAATTCCTTCTTACTAATCTCTAAGATCTTATTATTATCTAATAATAGATTATTTAGGGTATTAGAGGCAGAAAGTATAAAGAAGGACTTACTTAAGTCGAAATTCTTTCTCTCCTAAGATTATACCTAACCCTAACATCTCTTAATTATAGTTAAAGCCTTAACCTTAAAAGAAGAATAAGAGTTATTAACCTCTTACTAATTAGCTATTAACTAGAACTTCACCTCCTCCTAGACTACTAGACTATCTTAAGTAAGCCAACTAATAAGAGCGTCTAAGATATTACTAAGTCTAGTAACTTTAATAGCCCTAGGAAATAGAAAGGGAGTAATATCTATTATCTCCTTAAATCTAGTAATAGTAAGTAGTTTTATATTTTTATATATAAAGATAATCTTATCCTAGGAAACGCTAGTCTTAATAACTAATTCTCCCTTCTTATTACGATTAATAGTAATTAGTTAAGAGCTAAAAGAGAGGCGATTATTACTATTAGCTTACTATTCGAATTTAATTAGAGTTCTAGACTTGTAAAAGAGAATACTCTTATCTTATAGATTATAAGGATTCTAACTCAAGTAAGTATTAGTTGTAAAAGTCTAAAAGGCATTAACCTTAGCACCCTTATTAAGACTTAAACTTAACTTCTTTTCTCTAATAGATTTAAGCTAGGATCTAATAACTAAAGTACTTTCTATTATAACTAATATACTAATCCAAGCGCGTGGACTAGTAGATAAAACGATCTTATCCTAGATTATAAAAGACGTACCTGCCTTAATATCTTTAATATTACCTTAATAATAGGAATAGCTAATAGGGATTTCCTTTAGAAAAAGGCGAGCGTACTAAGGGTAAGAAATAAGCTAATACTTGGAATTATCCTAGAGGAGAACATTAGCTAACTAGAGTATCGAGTCTTATTAAATAACTTACTAAATAATACTATAATATATATTACGTAATAAGCTATCCTAATAATTTTAATACTCTTATCTTAAGTAATAGACATATATCTAGACCTCGTGCGCAAGAATATCCCTATTAATACCCTTCTTCTTATTAAATAACTAGTTGTAGTTGCTAACTATAGTAATATAGTTAGAAGTCGAAAATGAATCTAGCTATTCTTAAAGACTTCTAGCTAGGCCTTAAAGAAAGTGAACTTCTAGGCTAATACGCGCGATTATAGCTACTATATCATATATCTAGGCTTAAGAAAGTAAGGGTATAAACCGTATAGTATTAAGACTAATATGGGAGCGAATACCTTTGAAAGTTATATTATTCTTAAATAGGTCTTAAGTATTCTTATAAGAGATTAGTCAAATCTAGTCGGTTTCCTTAGTAGACTTATTCTAAATAATTAAGAAATAATTAGCTAAGGTAATAGTATCTAGATTAGAGACTATATATAAATAATCTACTAAGGTATATAGATAGTAGAGGTAAGAGATAAGGTCCCTATTAGTAGATTCGTTCTTAATAAGAGGCTAGATAAGTTCCCACTTATTAAGAAATAATAAATACTTATAGTCGAGGGCGCGAATAATAGTATTCTTCTACTTAACTAGTATATCACAATTACACTAGCTAGTTCGTAGTTAACTTAAGTGGCTAGAAATAAGACCTTCTATAAGAGAGACTTTTTACTACTTAGTAGGTATATAGGACTAATTAACTACACGCTTTTATTTCTTAATAAGTATAACTAGGGATACTTCTATATAATAATATATTTCCTCATCTTTAGTAACTTAATTGAGTAGACTACGCGGACCTAGAGGGGGTAAAAGAACTATAATATCTTTATCTTTAAATAATAGTTTAATATAGTAAAAGAAAATACTAGCTTCTAAGATACTATAAGTATCTTAACCTAGGCTAAGGGCTTATAACTCTTTATAAGTATATACTAGCCTAACCTAAGTAGCTAATTAACTAGTAGCCTCCTCGGCCTTATAGTTAGTCTAAGTATTCTTGTAATTAGTTAAACGTAGACTAAGAATATTACTATAGTCACCTTATATAAGGTTAGCTTTCCTCTTTACATAATAGATAATTTCTTAATTTAGTTATATAATAGTATCTACTAGCTTAATACGCTTAAAGAACACACTTAAGATAATAAAGATATTCTTACCCTTAATTGTATTATAATCTAAGAAGTAGATATAAAGGAGTTCACCGCGCTATGAGCCCTCTAGAAGCTTCTTAATACTACGAATAGCCTCTTATTAGCGATTATATCTCTTATTAATATAATAAACTCGAATAATAACCTTGTTAAGATCTATTATATACTAGTAATAAGTAACCTTAGCGTGCTAGTACGCCTTAGAGGAGTTGAACTTATTATATAAATTAACTAGTATATTATTAAACTTCTTATTATAATTAATTAAATAATAAAGGATAGTCTTTTATAAATTATATCGCTTTTCTATTAAGAAGCTATTAATATATTTAATAATAGCCTAGGTAATATTAAATATTATTATACTAATTCGAAGAGGAGCTTATTTTATAAGCTTTATAATAGCTATAGAAGGATATAAGATAGGAGCTATAATTAAAGAGGTATCTAGAGTAGAAGGGTCTAAGGAGCGACTAGATCAAGGTACTAAAGCCCTAGTAGAATTACTAGCTAACTCACTAAGGGAGGCTATATCTAAGAAGGTAAAGATAATAGACTAGGAAGGTGAAAAGTATTAGAATACTATAAGTATAAAGAGATAATAGCTTAAAAGACGCGTAAACGAACCTAAATAAAAGGAGGACATGTATTTATAGATAGAAGAAGGTAGAAGTTAGAGAGAGTAGGATTTTTTTTTCTTATATAACATGAGTCTTATAAAAGTAAATTACTAGTATAATAAGATAGTAAATAAGTATTACTATTATATAATTAGATAGTAACTATAGTAAAGAGGTTTAATAAAAGGTTATAAGAAAGGTAATAGAAGAAGAATAGATTATAGTAATAGTAGAGTATAAATAGTCGCGTACGCGAGAACGACTAATAAGAGCGTAGTAAAATAAGGTATAATACTTGAAGCTTAGTAGATATTTATAAAATATCTAAAGTAAATAGGTTAATTAGAAAAACCGTGCCACTCCTTTAAATAGAAGGTAAGTACGTATTTATAGAAATATTATTAATAGGGAATAGGAAGGTAAGAGCACGTGAATAAAACCTATATATACTTAAGGACGCGCGCTAGGGGAATAAAATAGAGTATAGACTAAGACGTAATAGAGGAATAAAATATACTAAAGAGAACGTATTTAGGGATAATACTTAATTAGTTATTAAGACATAAGGTACAATTCTAAACTAGAACACGTGATAAGTGCTAGGGTAGCCCTAATATATATAAAGGAATACTAATAAAAACGATAACTCTATAGCTAAGTAAATAAAACTCTTCTAACTTATTTACTCAAATATTAATAGATTAAATATATATCTCTAGCTAGAAGAGAGTATTAGAAGGATATAGTAATAAGGCTAATAGAGAAGTTCTAGTAAAGATAAGGAATAAGAGGGTTTTACGTTCCTTACTAGGAGCCGACTTACTATTTTAGAGATAAATTACCTAAGAAGTTAGAACTTTACTAAAAGTGATCTAATTAGCACGTAAAAAAGTTAATAGAGAGTAATTAATTAACTAGATATTATAGATTAGATAGATTACTTATAAACGTACTAATAATAAGTATATTATAGGGCCTATATAAAAGTGCAAAATCGAGGTTTTAGTATTCCTTAATACGAGTAATAACGTTATAAGCCGCCCTAATCGCGATTTCACTATAAATACTTCTAAAAATTATAATTTTATTAAAAGTGATCTAATCTATATATAACATTTTTTCCTAGAAAGCATTTACTTAAATCTATATTATCTATTAGACGTTTTAATTAAACACGTGCTAATAAGTAGTATATTATAAAGCCCGTTCTAGGAGTAAAATCGTGGTTTTAGTGATCCTATACCCTACGCTATTATTAACTCTCTACTACCACGTTTCAAGTCATAAATTAACTTAAAAAATTATAACTTTATTAAAGGCGATCCGTTTTACATATAATTTTTTTTCTTAAGTAGCGCTTAATTAACTCTATATTATAGATTAGATAGATTAACTAGATATGTACTAATAAGTAATATATTACTAAGCCTAATTATAGAGGTTTTAGTGTTCTAGCACGTGCACGTTGCTCCACTCGTAGTCCTTATAACGTAGGTGCCTTACTCTAATTAGCTCCTAAGCCCTTCTAGCTAATTAGAACGCTTAATAGTGCCGAATTTTAATTATTTTCAGGGGTCGTTTTTTTACTAAGACTCTTATCTTTCCTTATCTAAAGGACCCCTGCACCTAGGGGGTAGTAGTAGACCCTAATAACCTTTAATATACTATTAAAGGCATATTTACTATTACTAATTTTAAATTCTAAAGGTATATAAAAGAGGAGTTAAAGATAAACTTATTATTTTCTAAAATATTAGAGTATTATAGCTATTACTATTAATAGATATCCTTAAATATTTAACTTAATTATCTTATATTATCTTAAGGCCTCTATCTCTAAGAGAAGATTACTTAATAGGATATATCTTATTATCTTAATTTAGAATTATCTACTAAGATTAAAAGATTAGAAATATTAATAATAGAGTTCTAAAGGTATTAGAATAAAGAGATTAGAAAAAAGGGTATTATATTCGAATTTAATAAAGAGATATAAAAGTATTAAAGTATACTCTAATACTTATTATATATTATTAAGACCTTCCTCTCTTATATAAAAGAGGCTTCTTTTACTTACTTTCTATTTATATATTATACTTATTAAACTCGAATTTATTATTATAATATCTTTTTCTATTTATATTCTATATTATAATTCTTACTTAAATATATCTTATTTATATTATTCTATACTTTTTTAAGAAACTATTATTAAACTTTATAAATCTTCTCTATATTATCTTATTAAAAATAGCTTTATAAATCTAAAAGTCATTTACTAATTACTTAAATAAATAAGATATTATAGAAATAGATTAAAGTATTAGTCCTAGTTAATAATACTCCTTTACTTTAATTATTTATAATACTAACTTATATAATAGAAGGCCTTTAGCTATAGCTAATATTTAACTTAAATATTACCTTATAGTATAGTCTATACGCTTTTATAAAGTCTATAGATAGCTTTAGTCCTTATATAAAAAATAGTAAATAATTAGATAAATTATAATTAGAAATTTTATCTAAATTTATAATAAGTAAGTAACTTATTAGAACTTATATAGTTTATAACTTAGGAAGACTTAGTTAATAACACGCCTTTAACTAAGCTAGTAATTATTTATTTTACTAGGGCTTTTTAGAAATAGAGCTCTTAGATTAAAGAACTTACTCTACTTAATATATTATATTATATTAATAGGAAAGAGGGTAAAGGATAACTATAGTATTCTATATATATTTATTTTAATAAAGATTTATTCTTATCTTATAAGATAATAATATAGTTAAGTCCCTTATAGGAAAAGGGCTTACTAATTAGTAAGCTTAATAGTATTTTAAGGGAGGCTAATATATATCTTTTAATAATAGAAGTACGCTTCTATTCCTTAGATAAGTAAGAAGTAGATATAAGTTTACCTTTCTCTAATCTTAGAGATATTTAAGATATTACCTTTAATAAATAAGGTAAGTATTATATCCTAATTACTTATACTTCTAAGTTTAAAGAAGGTATATATATATATATATATTAGTTTTTTTTCTAATAGTAGGTAGTACCTCTTAGAAAGGATTTTAGTAGTAAGGAAGGTAGCTTTAAAATAGAGCTAATATATATATATTTAATTAAGGGGAAAGATAAGTTTATATCTTTAAGGGACTTAAATACTTCTTTTTAAAAGAAGAGAAAGATATTAATAATAGTTTAATATAATTTCTAATACTAGTATTTCCTTTTCTAATAAGTATTAAATAATAAATATAATAATATAATATAATCGTCCAGGCAAGCCCGGCGCGAGCAATTAGTGCCTTTAATAGAGATATAATATCACGTGACTATGTTAAGTTATAAGAGAGAGAGAGAGGGGGGGGGGAAATAAAGACTCGATTTTTCAAGGTGCGCGGCTACGTAGCCTTATTAGCTTATTAGTGGCCCGTGCGCTTAGTAAGTGACCCCCCCAAAATCGCGATCACTCACCCCCCTTACTTCTCATAATTAAATACTCACAGCCTACGGTCGAATTTTCTTATAAAGAAGGCTCTAAGGCCTTCTAATTAAGCCCTATTTAATAGTATAGACAGTTCTATCGTACGATAGTTATTAAGTACGATGCGGGGAGCCCAAGTTATCGATTACTACGAGTAATAACGTCATAGCCCCCCCCGACTCGGCCAGGATCGTAATCGATTTCACCCTAAATACTTCTAAAAATTATAACTTTCCTAAAAGCGATCTAATTTAAGTGCAAATTTTTTTCTTAGAAAGCGCTTAATTGACTTCATATTTTATATTAGACGCTTTAGTTATAGGTATACTAATAATAAGTGTATCGTAAAGCCCGTTCTAGAGACGAAATCGTGGTTTTAGTGTTCCTACCCCTACGCCTCGTCAACTCTTAACGCTACTACGTTTCAAGTCACGACTTGACTTAAAAAATTATAACTTTAGTAAAAGCGATCCGTTTTGCGTGTAAATTTTTTTCCTAAGTAGCGCTTAATTAACTCTATATTATGGATTAGATGGATTAACTAGACACGCACTAATAAGTGATATATCGCTAAGCCTAATTATAGAAGGTTTGGTGTTCCGGCACGTGCACGTCGCTCCACTCATAGTCCTTATGACGTAGGTGCCTTGCTCTAATTGGCTCCCGAGCCCTTCTAGCTAATTAGAACGCTTAATAGTGCCGAATTTTGATTATTTTCAGGGGTCGTTTTTTTGCCAAGACTCTTATCTTTCCTTATCTAAGGACCCCTACACCTAGGGGGTGGTAGTAGACCCTAATAACCTTTAATATACTATTAAAGGCATAGGTAAGATTTCTTTTATCTTTATAATTTCTTATTCTTTAAGGCTTAAGGCTATAAATAGAATAATAATAGGAGTATCTTTTCTATAAAGATATTTTAGTATTAATTATATAAAAATTATAGTATAAAGTTATATAATATACTTATATAGCCTATACTAGAGTTATACTAATAGTATACTATAATAATTAATATTACTTTATTACTAAGTGCTTTATAAGCCCTTATAACTTAATAGGTTATTAGTAAATTATAAGGTCTTATACCTTATAACTATAATATCTTATAAGGTATTTAGGCATCCTTTTATAGTATTAAAGATACCCTTAAAATAGTGACTAGCTTATTAAAAGTTAAGCGATAAAGCCTTTAATTATAGGGGTAAGTACTTATAAATATAAGGGAAGTAATAGTATAGCTAATTATAAGGTATTATTTATAAAACGTACTAAACTAATAATTAGAGCCTATATTATAATAGGTAAAATAGACTCTTAATTTTAGTCTAAAGAGAAGAAGAGAAGAGAGGCTTTCTTATCTAAAATATAATAGTTCTAATTAATATAACTAGTATAATTTTAGAGGTAATACGTAGAGGTAATAGAGGCCTTACTTAAGGGGCAATGCCTAGGGGCAATAGTTAGGGGCAATAGCTAGGGGCGATGCACGTGATTCCTAATTAATATAAATATATTATAAGACTATATAAAGTCGATTTTATTACTAGAGACGTAGATTATAATAGAAATATATAATCTAATAATAATAAAAGAGAGTTATTAAGGGCGGTTAATAAGCTAAACTAATAAGGCTATATATTATAGAGGGGGAAATATAGTAAGTAAAATCCCTTATATTTTTATATATAGAATATTAAGTAAAGCAAAAACGATAATATATATAAAGTAGAAGTAAAGTTAAAGGATAAAGTCGAATATAAAGTCTTATTATTAGGAAAGAAAGTTATATTATCTAAACTAAGAGTAAGCTAAAGCCCTTATATAAAGGTAAGGTCACATGAGCTAAGGCTAGACTTTACGCACGTGACACTCGCTAAGAAAAGAATTAAAAAATCGACGAAATCTTATAAGTACTCTTAGCCGCACTATAATATACACGTGATATAACTAATTAGAGGGGAAATTTTTATAAGGTTACTAAATTAATATATAGTCTACTAATAAGCTAATAAGGCTATAGTAGCCACGTACTTTAAAAAATTAAGCTTTCTTTACTTACTTTCTACTCTCCTTCTCTCTCTCTCTTCTCTCTAATAATTAACCTAATTATTATATAATTATATACTTCTATAATTTTATACTATTTATTAAAGGCACCTTAAATCGTAAGAATTACGATTATAGTATATTATTATATTTTATTTAAATAGAATTATATTAATTAGATATTTTATAAATCTAAATCTAAATCTAAAGATTTTTTAATAGTAAATTAAAAAGTATACACCTTTACTAAATAAGCCCTAAGTTAATAAATTATATAAGTATAAATATTAAACTATTTTAAGTTAATATTATAATAAAGTTTAAAGTTAATAAAATAAAAAGAGTATATAAGTAATAACTTTTAATTAAAGAACTAAATAAGAGATATAAGTAAAAGCTTATATTTTATTTAGCTTCGCTTAGATCACGTGCTAAACGGCACGTGGCAGCGTTACTAGAATCCTTATTATAATTTAAATAATAAATTTATATTTAAGCTTTTAATAATTATTATTCTTTATATTTACTAGAAACTTTTTTTTATAATAATTATAATTATACTTTAAATATATCTTTTAGCCCTTTCTAAAATATTACTCTTTAGACTTTAGGAGAAACTTCTTATAAAAAGCTTTTAGAAAGTCTATAAGTTAGAAATATAATAGGAATAATTATTATATAAAAGAAATACTAGTTCTAAGAGGTAATTTCCTTATTAAATAAGTATATCCTAAAAAGTGTTTATATAAATTAATAATTGAATAAATTTTAGTATTTTAATACTCACTATAATAAAAATTAATAAAAGGTAAAATATTATTAAAATTATAAAGATAAGAATATATTAATTAAGCTCTAAGCCTTAAGTAGCTTTATAAAGAGTTATTATAACTAAGATCTATATATAATATTAGTAACTTATTAAGGGAAGGATATATATAAAGTTAAGTTATACTTTATTTTAAAGACTCTTTACTTCTTTTATCTTTATATTAATATAAGATAAAATTTCCTTTACTAATAATTAATAATATAATATTAAAGTATCTTAATTACTTAAAAGGAGTTTTTGTCAAGGCCCCCAAAGTAGGGAATCATAAAGAGAGTGCCGAAAGGTGGTAATTAGGGCTCTGTCACGGGCACGTGACAAGGTAGTAAGGTAGTAGGGTAGTCGGGCCCCTTTCGGCCTAGTTACGTGGCTAGTGTAAGAACCCCTTATAAGGGCTCGCAGCTTTAGGAGTAAAGGAGTAGAGTTTAGCTTATGTGTGATTTTGAGAGGATACTTGTGAAGCGTATATAATACTAGCATTGAGCCCTAATTACTACCTTTTGGTACTCTCTTTATAATTCCCTACTTTAGGGGCGCTTAATAGGCTCAATGCTAATATTATATACGCTTTACAAGTGTCCTCTCAAAATCGTATATAAGCTAAACTCTACTCCTTTACTCCTAAAGCTGCGAGCCCTTATAAGGGGTTCTCACACTAGCCACGTAACTAGGCCGAAAGGGGCCCGACTACCCTACTACCTTACTGCCTTATCACGTGCCCGTGACAGTTTTATACTTTTAGAAAATAGGTTTAAGAATTTATTCTTATATAAATTATACTTTTATAGTCTTTAAAATCCTTTAAGCTCTTATAAATAATATTATTAAATTTGCGTAATATTTATAAAACCTTAAAGTAGTATAAGTATAATAATAAGAGTTGTTAAGAGTTTTAGGTAAGTGTAGCTCTCTTAGTTCCTGAGCCCGGATCAGGAAAGGAGTCACGTGTCAGCGTGAGAGGCTCGCGTAGGCGAGCTCTAGTATGCACGTGCTAGACACCTATATATACTCTATAGAATAGGGGTCTTTAGCCTATAACTCTATCCAATTGAACTAGTAGCACTATCTATGTCTACCTACCTTCCGCACCTCCTACCTTATACCTTTTAATAAGAGTTACTTATATAACTAAACTAAGCCCTTATATTATAGTGCGGCTAAGAGTACTTGTAGGATTTCGTCGATTTTTCAGTTCTTTCCTTAGCGAGTGTCACGTGCGCAAAGTCTAGCCTTAGCTCATGTGACCTTACCTTTATATAAGAGCTTCAGCTCACTCTTAGTTTAGACAACACAACTTTCTTTCCTAATAATAAGACTTCATATTCGACTTTATCCTTTGACTTTACTTCTACTTTATGTATTTTATCGTTTTTGCCTTGCTTAGCATTCTACGTATAAAAGTATAAGGGATTTTGCTTACTATGTTTCCCCCCCTACAATACCCGCCTAGGCTAAGAGTTAGACTAAATATAAAGAGTAATCTTATAATAACTTAAATAAGGGCTTATAAGAGAACCTTTTACTTTTTTCTTTATCTTTAAATTCTCTTTTATAATAGGCTTATAAGTTAATCCTTTTAGTTTACTAAACGCACTCTTATATACCCCTTTATTAGTTAGTAATCGCTTGTGCTATTATAATAGGGAGTGTTTAAAGGAGTCGTTAAATATATAGTTATTTGTCTTTATTAGGTCCAAAACATTATTAAGCTTTTTTGTTAGAAAAATGTTTCCTAGCTTCACTAGTGAGAATTTCGACTTACTATAACTCTTAAAATATCGTCTATCCGTTGCGCTGCGGCCAGGAATGCATTTCCGTGATCAAATATACCGCAAAATTGCAACGAATCAGAGATCTTAAAGTACAGAGTCTGGGGAGATGATTTGCTGATCTAGTTCGCTTTAATTGGGCACGGGCCATGCATTCCTAGCCGCAGCGCAACGGATAGCATTAAGTTTTTCGTTCCATTCAATGCCCCACCGCCTTAGAATAGGTCAACCCACATGGGAATGTTTTGACAGCATTTTCCATTTCCATCTTTGGACCTGAGAATCGCTGCTCTAGCCTGAGCTATGCCCTAAGCCCTTGAGCAGGCTGTTAACGAGTAAGTCAGCCGGAGCCTGCGCAAGGGATCCTTTTTCGGCCCCCTAAGAAATGGGGTTTTTCCCGCGTCCGCTTACACGAAAAATGTTGCTAGTGCCTAGCGATCTACTGCGTAGAACACAGCCACCTCTTTAGACTTATCAAGATACCATCATGACATCCGTTCTCGCTCTGCTGATAATAGTCGGAGTTGGCCTCGCTTCTAAAAGCCTAGTCGGTTTTAGTCGGGGAAAGCGAGTTGTCCCCGCGCCCCGTTAAAAATTTGGAAAATTATATGCGCATCCTACTAAAAAAATCAATCCTTCCACCCCTAACTCGGACAAAATCCTTTCCTAGTGATAAAGATTATGGCTCGACTGTCTCAAGCACCTAAATACGTACTGGAACGCAACCTCCCTAAGAAGGACAAGCTAGCCCTAGCCCTTAAGTCCTTATCCAATACCCTAACGAAGACCCCTCTACCCCAATATAAATCTAGAAGCTCTAGAAGCCGAATACTCTATAGAAAGTATAGCTAAGGGAGCGGAAGAAGTAGGAGCTAGCGAAGTAGGGTAAGAGTCCTCAGTATAGTAGCTAAAATAAGATCCTTAGCCTAGAATAGGAGAAGGCTTTAATACGATACGTGGCGAATTAGTACTTAAATAGAGGTAAAGGGGCTATAAAGTAGATAATATATAATTACGTGATATTCTTCTAGGTAAAGGAAGGTAAAGCGCCCCCTTTATAAAAGTGGTTTAAGGGCTAACTAAATCAAATACCGAAACTCTATATAATTAAGATAAAACCGATTACTAGCTACTACGTAGATATATATACTAAATAGTACTTCCGCGAGTAGTTTAAGACTAAATACGCCCCTACTCTTACTACTATAGGAGTTTATTATAGAATAAATATATATAATATAGATAAGAAGAGAGCTTAGATCTATATACTAGTGGGGGAGGAAGTAGTTATTCTAATTAAGGTAATAAAGATATATACTAGAATTTCTAAGAACCGATTATTAGTAACTATAGTAGAATATATATCCGCGGATAGAAAGGCGATATTATTACTAATTATTATTAAGGGGGTAATACTTATAACGTCTTAGTTTAATAAGAAAATAACCGGTTATAAGCTAGTTTCTATCTCTAATTCTAGATATATAAATAAGGGGATCTATATAGTTTAGTTAGATTATTTTATTAAGTATAATAACTATAGCCTAGAGGGAGAGTAGTATATACTTTTAATTAATAGAGCTACCTATTATAATACCCCTAACTTTAGATTAAAGGCGCTAGCTAATAAGATCTAGATCGTTAAGTTTCTATTATATTAAATACACCTCCTCTAACCTTATAATATTAGTTGTTTTCGTTCTTAGAAGTACTAGTAATAAGTAAAGATAATAGATACTATTCGCTCTTTTTAACTAGAGTATAACCTCTACTCTTTTCTTAGAGATCTTCCTAAAATACGAGCTAAGACCTTTACTATTAATACGATTAAGTACTTATTTAGGAACGCGGGGATCTAGCTAGTAAGCTTTAAAGTAGTTAAAAAGAAGCTAAAGGAGTATAGTAAAAAACGTAAGAAAGACACTAGGCTAGAGATGCTTAAATATAGCTCTAATAATAGTTCGTCGTTAGATAAAGATATATAGCCTCGCTTAAGAGAGCCTAGTCTAGTCCCCGATCCCTAGCTTAATAAGGAATACGTGCTTCCTAAGCTACTAAAACCTCTATCTTTATATACTAATTATATCTATTAGTAGGACGAACTTGATAAGAAGATATTACACGCCCTAACATCTCCCTCACGTGCTTAATATAAAACTGCGAAGGCTAGAATATACGAGTTCTTAATATTAGGCGGACTAGCTAAATAGGATCTTAAGATTACTAGATAAAAGTAAGTTACCTTTTATAAAGTAAAGCTTAGTACTAGAGTTAATATCTTAAAAGAGGGTATAATACTTACGTTAGAGGCTTTAAAGATTAAGAAGGAGAAGGAGATTAAGTTATAACTAGAGACTCTTAAGAAGGCGAAGGCCGTACTAGTAAAGGTAGAAAGAGAGGAGTAAGAAGTATAATATTATTAAGGGGTTAAGGATAGGGTAAAAGAGAGGAAGAGGAAAAAATAGCTAAAGGAGATACGAGTTCTATAAGGTAGTAGTAATCTAGTCTATATTCCACTAGTAAAACTAGTACTAATACGTGATTAAGAAAAGGAACTATCTACTAAGGAAATTAAGGCCTTTCGGCTTAGGAACGTAGCTCTTTTTAATACGATTATAAATAAGGAAGAGCACTTTACTTAGTTATAGGCTATAGACTTAATTGACTTCTTAGAGGTTATAATTAAACCGGAATTTATAACGTTATAGGAAGAGTTCTATACTAGCCGTAACCCTCTTAATATAACTAGAATCGCGGTAGACGAGGACGAAGAGGAGTCTTATATTCCTTCTTCGCCCCTAGGTAAAATAGTCTTAGGGGTAGATAAGAATAGAGAGGAGGAGGGTAGAGAGGATACTATAGATATTACCTCCTCCCCACCGCCTAGATCAGTTACTATGATCGATTCATTTGAAGGACGAAATCAGGATTATATTAGATTCTCTTAGGCAGTTGTGGCTGGCAAGTGTGCTGTCGCAATTTTGGTGGGGTTTTATATGTGCGCGGGGACAACTCGCTTTCCCCGACTAAAACCGACTAGGCTTTTAGAAGCGAGGCCAACTCCGACTATTAGATGGTCTGGCAGTAGACGGGAGAGGTGATAATGTTGAAGTGGAGAGTAAGATATTGGATCGGTGTTGCTTGCAGTGAAACGCGCAGCTTTGAGACGGTAGGAGGCGGTGAGAGATCTCTTCTACCTTTCCGGACCTCAATGGCGGTTCTCCTACCGTATTATCTGGGGCATACCACCATGGTGTTGTAGCCCGTTCCACGCACTTTTAATTGCCTAGGGACTGGTGTTATAAGTCAGAGGGGTCCACTAAAGTGTCAGCACCACTAAAGTAGTATAGCTTCAGTCCCTTTTCCTCTCTAATCTATTCCTCTCATACCGATTATCACCTTTGTGCCCGTATCACCACTAATTACTTTATCTAACTAGCTATAATCTTTAAATATAGCGCCTGGTGTTGTCCCCATACTCCCCTGAAGAGAGTGCTGAAAATGCCCCCCAACAACACCATGACTTCTAGCCAATCGCGTAGCTTTATATTATTATAAGACCATGGCCTTATATTAAGTGGGTCCCACAGCTAATTCACTGGGACCTGGTGTTATATTAGGGGGTGGTGGTTTACTAAGGGATGGTGGTATGCGCCAGATAATACGGTACCGGTAAGAGGAAAACTGCCAGCCTTGGGCAGCTCTTAGGTGCGCCTCGATGCCAATTTGGACAAGGACAGAAGATGAGCGGGTGAAGCTTAGGATAGAGTAGGCTGGATTGAAATGGTCCATGCTCTAAGGCAATTAGTTCAACTGCTGATACAGAGAAGGGCCGAGAGGTAGTGGAACACGCCACGTCACCTCGCTTACAATGGGGCGCCTCGCTACTGTACGGAAGGGTACACACGACCAAGGAGACAGGGAGCCATCACTTCGGGGCCAAATTAGTTCTAGTAGCCGAGAATAGAAAGTGACCCAGTTGCGTCTAAGCATGCTGATTAGATGGCTGCGGGCTGGCAATGAAGCATTCTTTGGGACAATTGGCAAGCCTTGGGAGAACTTAAGGAAGTATCGATGGGAGCTGTGGAGTTGTATCAGGTGTCTCTTGTTGCTTGGAGAGGAGAGTATAGTCTTGTCAGTAATGCTGCTACGATGACCCTCAATATTATAGCCTAACTACGGGCAACATACATAGATAAATTGAACGCCTAACCCTTATTCGAAGAGAGAGATAGATATGTTAATAGGAAATGCCCCTTAATCAACCCTGCATAGACACGAAGAGAAGGAGGAAATGAAAGTAGAAGGTTGGCTAAGCCACAGGACTAGAGACTGCGTCACGCCCTATTACAGGCCTGCCGGAGGTGTAAGGACTTGCTTCCTGCCTCCTATAAAAGTCGCATCACTTGACTGGCCGCTAACCCGCTATTACCTATGAAATTTGACATATTATCCAATATATACCGGCATCCTCGAACCTTTCAAATTTGACGGTACAATCTTTGCATCATTTTCATCAAAATCATGCAATAGTAGCCAACAAAGCATCCTAAAGATTAACATGATCCAAATCGTGTTCCACTGTTCTACCTCAGTCTTCGGCGGCGGCAAGCGCGTCGTATTAGTGCGAGGGGTATTGATAACGACTGGTCGGACCTCATAGAAGTAGTAACTGACAAGCGCCTCTTCTTTGTTGGGGATGAAGGCGATAGTGTTAAGGGGTGAAAAAGGATCTTCGAGCTCTTTTACTATTTTAGTGATGTGTGCGACCAGTACACTAAGAAGGTCGAGCTGGCTAACTGAGAGCAAGTACTTGGTCGTTTCGTCGATAGCATCATGAATGGCTTCTCTGACCTCGATGCTAAGTTTTGCTTCGTCCGTGCAGTTAAGGTCCTGGATTTGATTCCATTTCAAGCGTATGGCGGTGATGTTACTACTGCCGCTCTCGAGTGAATCGAGTCCTTCATTGTAGATTAGCTCGTGGAGCTTTGCTTGGAAGACCTCCATGAGTTTGGTGATTTTCCAGGAAGCTTTGGTCCCAACCGTTTTGTGCCAGAGATCGCCGGTCGGGTTAGGGAGCATTCTAAAGTTGCTACCCCGGATACGGAACACCTTGCCTAGCATGCCAATGATTTCGAATGTGACTATATGGTATTAGCCCTAACAAGAGACAAATATCATCATAGTTGTATTACCGGAAAAGAGGTGCTTATGGCCTCTGTTATAATTCTTCAGTGTGTCTTCTTGGCAACCTAGAGACTCAAGCGTATTTGCGACATCTTCCGCACTCCCAAATACTAATTCCAAGCTCTGGGCACCCTTGCCTTCACTCAGATAAGTCTCGTCATCGAAGATATTTGGTACGGTTCCAAAGGCTAGTTCCCTAATTGCTAGACAAGGGATAACCCTTCTCTCTCCGAATACAGGGTTGCTAGGCATTGCAAATACGACCATAATACCGAGGCCGTGAACTGTAGTCGAAGTTAGGATAAATCCATTGCCTTCAGCCCTCAAATTCCATGTCGACTGATCAAAGACTTTCCAGTAGAGTCCTAGCATAGACATCATTTCTACCAGATAACAGACAGCAGATATTGCATATGGTCTTGTAATCGAGGAGGGAATGAAATCCCATGAGCGCATCTTGCTCTGCAGACCAACCGCCAGCGAATAGTTGGGGTTGTCAATGGCACCTAAAGGTCGGCCTCGAGGGGGAAATTTCATTCTGAATTCGAGGTCCCACTTCCTTGACATAGACTCTTTGAGCTGGAGAGCTGATAGTAGAGTAATCCAGGAAGCTCGCTCATCATCCGTAGTATATAGTATCGCTGCTACTTCACCCTCCACCATCCTCCTCCCGGCTGGTATAGAGACACGTGTATTCCTATACGATTCATCTGTGCCATCAATATAATATATCTCTTTGTCGCGAATAGGACCATGCCTATTGTCTGGATATGTTGTAAAGATAACTGGCGTTTCATAGATTACCTCTATCCTAAATTCTCGAAGGCGTAACTTTCGGTGTGTCCCTTTGGCCCAAATTCCCATAGTAGAGGCTGCACATTTTCGATACCCATCGGCACTAGAAAAGTATTGTTGCAGGGCCTGAAGAATTGTTGCTACCAGAGCCACTAGCGAGACGACCAACGCCACGATGGCTAGCACGCCCTGGGAGTCTTGGTTGCTGAGGGTGTTGCCCATTGTGAGGTCGGGCCAGCCTCGGTTCCCTTGAGGTTATCCTTGTCGAAGTAGCAAGGCAGAGAGTTCCAACTTGACCGAAATTCAAGCTGTCGAAGCCAACCTCGCACTTCTGTTCGCAGCCGTTTTCTCTAAGCACCGTCAGGACTCGTAACGCAGAACAAACTATAGAAGGGCCACCTATTAAGGGATCAAAGTACGTCTGTTAGATATATTTATACGATATTCTTTTTGGGTTAAAGAGGACACTATTGTAAGCAGAACCTTACAACCCACTTTTGGCTATTAGATATCAGATAAGAATCACGTGAAGCGCACAAGTACTAATTGAGGACTAGCCTCGTTTGAGGTCTATAAAAGCCCTCCGTAGTATAGGCAAACTTCCTTCCTTAGACTTTATAATATATTTAATTATACCCTTAAAATATAGTCCTAAATACTAGTAACCAACATTATGTTTTACTAAAAGGTAATATGAATTATTTGCTTTTTTAATAGGTTAGATCTTAAGAAAAGACTTAGTTATATAACTATTATTATAGTGAGTAGTGACTAGTGACGATTTAGAATATCTAGCTAAACAATCTTGGAAATGTTCAACTATTCTCAGTCATGATTATCCGAAACAGAATTGATCTCATCCTACAGGAACGTTACCATCTGCTCTCTACCCAGATCATAGGCCACTGGTTATCTGACTCGGTTCCCGTGGTGCAGTAATCACCTAGTGATCCATAGTCTCCTATATAATCAATCAAAGCTGCCTATAATAATGAGTACGCAAAGATACGTACCTCTAGACTCCATTTATTTAAGAATAACCTTTTCAATAGATATGCCAATGGACCTCTTCGAATTTATCGGTTCTCGACGAAAAATTCATATTCTGCTGCCGGCAGGGAGCCTGGGGGTGGTAGATCTAGGTGGCGAAGTTGTGGTAGAAGGGAAGGGGGAGTTCTGAATATATCTGGAGTCGGATCTCCTTAGGGAAGCCGAAAAATTTCATTGTTATGGTGATGGGGTGGTATAATCGTCGGTCTTGCTTCGCGTCTGACTGTCGCCCCGCTCCTTAGTTGATGCTGGTGATGCACCTGATGCTATTGGATCACCATCCTCGCCGTTTTCGCACCGCCTATCGAGAGGTCATTTGCAAGTATTCGGGGCCTCGTTCGGTATTAGAGACAGTAATGTTGATGAACTTCATCAGCATTTGTGGGTGGTAATTATCAGCCTTGCGGTAGCTACAAAGTAAGATTATTATCCACAGGCGTCTATTTTACGGGATAGACGAAGATTGTAGCGAAAAAGTAAGAGTCAAAAGGCCGGGAGTACTAATCATCGTGTCTAACACTACATCATACCCTCACTCTCCTAAGTTAACGAAGTGTTTCAATCGCTGAGCCAAGGAGATTAGCGCCTCCATTTAATGGGCACGGGGCTCTTCACATGTGTCCCGCTATCAATTCCCACAACTTTCCTTCCATCTGAACAGCCATTAGGTCTCTGCCATATTATCACGCATCACATCAAGACAAAAGATCACGGAACGATGTCTTTGTTTCGTTGGCTTTGTTTCTCACCGAGGGGACGAACCCTGTGATATTATATAGTATTCTTGCAATTTTAGCGTCTTATAGAGTAATAAATAGGGAAGTTTAGTCTAATTATTTCCTGGACAGCGTGTTGCCCAAGCCCACTAAAAAGAGCGGTCTAACTTAGAGACATATAATGAATGAAGTAATCTGAAAAGTACATGTGCATCGCAAGTTCACAACAACTGACGAAGGTCGAACTCGAGGTTGATTTGGTGTTGAATATCTTACTTTTGCGTTAAGATGCTATTGTGGGTAGAAGAGATAGAAAAATTTCCGGAGTCAAAGCTTAGGACTAAAAGTGGGTCGTCGTTGCTCAATATTGAAGTGATTGATTGAGGGCTAGCTACTGCGACTGGTATAGTAATAAATAGCGTTGGGGCACTGAGTTATGAAGAAGAAAAAAAGACAATACCGAATCAGGTAAACACAAAACTTGAAGTTGCGGGACAAATTTAAAAAATAAAGCGTGTTTGGGAACGAAACAACGAAGGAGAACAGGGGTTTTATATACTATAAAAGTGGGTAAAACGAGTAAAGTAAAAGTGAGGCTAAATCTAATAGAAGCTTAACCTTTCGCCCATTTAATGCAAGTTTTGAAAAGCGAATATCCGAGAGAGAAGTGCCTCAAGGTGACGGGAGGGCGAAAACAAGTAGACCGCATGAAATGTCCTGGAACTTTTCAATCCTTTCCATGCAAATTGATCTCGACCTTCCGACTGAATACCTTCGAGCCCGCAGCGACCACTGGAAGATCCCTAGGTGTTCCATCAAGCCCGAAAAACTTCATTTCCTTCCACCGCTCAAGAATATCCTCTGACGGTTCATCCGTATACTCGGAAAGGAAAGCTTCATGCCGTTGATCTCGACTTATATACTCCCCATTTCTGTGGGTCCAGATATAATGCATGGCTAACTTGACGCACTGGCCCCGCCCACAAGATTCTTCCTCGTATCTATGTTGCAAAACTCGCTGTAGAAGTTGAGCAGTAGATCGCCAATCAGGCCAATAGTGCCAAGAGAAAGACTGCAACTGATGCCTTGGAACGATTTCTCGGAGGGTGACTAATTTCAAGTCCGCCATATCCCGAAACGTGAACGTGTCTTCAGCATGTCCATCGAGCGCGATATCAAGATACTTGACTCTTCTAATATCGTCTGGGAATCGTCTCATGAAATACACTAGACCTCGCAAGCCGGAGGCAATGCAGAGCGAATCTTTCTCGTAGTTGAAGTACGATCCGCCTACCCTTCGTTTAGGTTGGGAATTTGGGAAGCCGATAAAAACGAGGTGATAGTGTTCAAGAAAGATGCATCTTGACTCGTGGTTTACTAAGAGGTGTGCGAACCTGGTGAGGGTTCGTTTGTAGGAGGGCTTCTGTTGGTACGTCGCAGTCGAAAAGGTAACGTTTCGCGGTTCTGGGTGTGCGAATATCCAGATCTTCTCTCGTAGTTCAAGCGGGAGGAGGGTGAAATGCGTGAAAGTTAAATCTGGTGCGGATATGTGAAGCTTCTCAAAGAGGTCGTCGAGGATTGAATAATTGATAGGACGGGTATCTACGCCCGCAAGAGGTTTTGAGTCCATTTTCTGCTCAGGGCTCTTCGCTGCTCGAATTAGGCGTCTCAAATTGACCGAAATCTCGCGAACTACTTGTCGATTTAAGGTTAGGCTATCGGTACAGTTGTTAATGGAATAAACCAGGCCCTTGGCAAAGAAAGGGGTAGGAGATATAGCGTGAGAAGGTTCGTGGTCCACCCGGAACGCGCAGCACGGCACGTAATAATCGTGATACGCTGGTTGCGTAGTAGGTGGTTGATTGATTAGAGAGTAGGAGAGTAGAGCACCGAGAACCTAAAGTTATCGATGCACGCTCAGTTACTAACCCTAATTAGGACTAGCGTATATTAATAATATTTGAGAGTCGTTACGTGATATACTTGAGGCATGGTAATAACAGTCACTTATGAGCTCATAATTATGTATAGGCCTATAGCTCTTGTAAATTATAAGAATATGAACGACGTGTTCCCCCACCTACCTGCCATAAACTTGAATCCCCACCCACGTAAATGACAAACACTATATAATCTATATTCCAATCTACTTGGAAGGTGTTTATCTTATCCCTTTTCCACACAGTTCTGAGAGCTTGGCGAAAGCTTTTCCATGTTCGATGCGTGCTGCCCAGGACTTCAAGGGTCTTATGAGTATCCAGAAGCTCATCCGCCACGTCTTTGCATGTAGCTGCTAGCTGTGCGAGGACTTTCTCCTGGTCGGTGTGCTTTGATGTAGATGGAGATGTTGATACCTTCAAACTTTCGCTTAGATTACTGAGATTCCTACAGTTAATTCCTAGGTCATTGATTTCTGTAGAGGAACCTGCTGTAGATTGGTAAATCTCCTTGGTGTCAGAGAATAATGTGACTCCAAAGTCTACAAATTGTACGACATTGCCAGCGAGGCAGAGCGCAGATAGGGGGTCTATTCTTTACTAATTTGATAGCGCCTAAGCCAATTCGATTGCAACTAAAGACGGACACAATGGAAGGGTGCAGGTATGACTAGTAATCCATCACTCAGTTTTGCAGAAAGGATATGTAGATGAGGTTCTATTGAGTTTTCGCGTTGCAAAGTTGTGAAGCTTTGATGAATGCCTGGATAGAATGTGGCTACGTGGCCCAGCTTGGGGCTCGGCGCTGGGCTTTTTTTATAATTTCTTTTTACAATACTATTATATACTTTATACAAATCAAGCTCTCTTCATAATCCTTATAAAGGGAGTAGAATAGGTATCCCAGCTAGGAAACTATAGTCGAGGTGTATGGAGCACCAAAGTATGACTTGTACTGTACATTGTGGGCGGCCTAACTAAGGGTGTGCTCAGGATGCTTGGGCTCTGCTCTAGCTTACTCACACTTGGCCTAGATTAAAGCAGCCGCTACTCACGGCCAGAGATCGAAACGGAATAAGCGAGGATGGTATTAAAGTCTAACTTTCGTAGTAGTTCAACTCTAATCCTATAATCTTTATTCTAAATTCGGTTATTAAGTATAGCTGCTTCTACTCGAGCGCTAATCACCCTTCGCTCACCCCTGGCTCACCCCTGGCTCAGCCAGCTCACTTGAGCTGTCCGAGCAACCTGAGTAGTCTTTGAGCAGTCACTGAGCGGCCCCCGAATAGTATCCACATTATATCAATTCTGGCAAGTTTATAGCAGTTTTCCCGGAAGCCGAATTATGCCCCTAGGAATACCGAAATAGATCCTTAAAAATAGACATATATTACGCTAATAGGTCATTACTTATGGTAATAGAGCATAGTAGATTGGCTAACTTGCGTGAATCTGTACAGGCGAGAAGCAGCCATTGTGGTGAATGACTTCCTAAGCGTTGGCAGAACCTCCGCTCAGCAAGCCGCAAATATGCCTTAGTTCTGCGACGTGCTTCGGTTGAATCATTCTGACTGGCTCACCGCCTTACTCGGCCTTCAAGCCCTGGAGGCCCCTCCCGCTTCTTCCGTGGTTGTAGTGAACGCAGCTGCTACTCGGCGTGAGAGGCCCCCGGTTAAAGAAATGCAGCCTTCCCTGCATCGCAAATTAGAAGCATAGATTGGAGCAAAACTCCCTGCTTTGCATAATGGCTTGGGGGCCTCCAGTATGGATGTTGTATATAGGGAACTGAATTGCCATGAGTTTTATCCCTATCCATTTCAAGCCTCACCATCCATACCCATAACCTTGCTATCCCTATCCATTTCGAAACTCATTTTCATCCCTTTTTAACACTACCTCACGTCACGAGCACACTACGAGGAGTGCCTGGTTCCAACAGCAACCTTTTAAACAGCTGCTGGAGTGCACATCGGAAGTTATGGGGAAGCTGCATTTCCCGTGACTTCCGATGTGCACTTCAGCAGCTATAAATCTTTTGAACCACAGCTCGTGTTTTGTCCTTGTCGTCATCGCAACAGACATTTATAATGATTATTTTGACGGCCTTCTCTCCTAATTTTTTCTGAATATCAACCCTGCCTCTACGGTTATGCCACATGCTACCACTGAACCCCCTAATATTTCGACTATCTTAGGGATGAGGGGCACCCCTGCATGGCACACGTATCGCAGTCTATTGAAATGCAATGGTGAGTCAACTTTCCCTACATCCATTTCTATTAATAAAGTAGCCCCCTTTAACTATGTCCTCTAGGAAATTTTCTCGTGATTTTTCCTGGTTCTAGTTCTCATACTGCATGATATTTTCTCTTACTAAGAAACAACCTCCATTTGCGAAAGAAGGAAAAGACAGCTTTTGTGTTGATTTTCGGTGCCGTATATCTTCTTTCGCAACCAGGACAATTGCTGACGTCGGGCACAGAAATCAGTGAATATCGAGTCCATGTCCTTCAGCGCATGCAAAACCAAGATTTTGGCTGTGTGACACAATGGTTTGGTCCTACTATGACTATGGATCTAGCGCAGACTCTAGGTCTCATACGAGCAGCGTGGACAGAAACCAAATCGCGGATGCTATCCACGACGTGACAACACCATGTGAATCCCCAGACCCGAGCAACGTCAGTAAAAGGCCCAACTTGCAGCACAACTCACCGTTATCAAACTCGAGCGCTTGACAAGTTTTCAAAAATCTCCTGGTTTCGACCGCATCGGCGAAAGGCCAGAAAAACACACTCTGATTCACGATGGAAGATCGACCAAACTACGACAATTTTACTGGACCTGGAACAGTTCTCTATCCGGACCTCAATCCCCGGTACAATAACCCGGGAGAACGCTGCTGCCCGTTTGACTGCGAGTGGGATTTTCTTTATTGTCTTAATGGCAATAGCCTGGACTTTGACTGGATGTCACAACCTATGGAAAGCCTAAGCACGAATCAACCACCAGGATTTGCCAGAGAACCCTGGCGAGATCAGCTGGATATGAGTCCTTTAGGTAATTTCGAAGAGCCAGCCTTGCCGGTTGGCCTTGAGCAGCCTTTTTTCATGCCACCGACCACGCTTGGCAACGTCACAAGTTCCCTCCTGGCCCCCCATTCAAATCTTCATCCCACTCGGAATGTTTCCGCTTCCGAATCCTTAATTTCCAGTGACTTCCCTTCAATACCAAGCACACAAGAGACACTGTTCCCAGTTCCTATTCCACCAAGCCCGGACACCTCTGTCTCCCCTCTCTACACCTGCAATATTAACACTCAGTACAACCCAAATCTCCAACGCCTAAAGTAAGTTTTATCACCCATCATGTATCAGCCACCAAACCGCCTAACACTTTCCCAATCCACTACTCATTAACGATACGCGCAGACGGCACCAAAAGCAGCATAGCAAACGCGTCACATGTCCAGCATCTACCACCTGCACTCACACCACGGCCAAAAACCGGGACATGAAGCGACACGTAATCGTTCACCATCCCGGACATATGATTAGCGTACCGAAATATTTGTGTCCCGAAACTGGATGTAAGTATGCGATCAAGGGGTTTAGGAGGCAGGACCATTTGGGCAGACACGTTAAGAGGATTCATACGAGGCCGGTCTCTTGAGCATATTGGCGGTTGGTTTCTTTTCTTTTCTTTTTTTCCTCAAGTGTTCAATTACGTGCTTTTTGAGTGACGACAAGACGCTTTCTTTCAAGCAGAGTACTTATGATAGTTCGGTTATATTTAATGACAAGCATTCTTTTTCAAATAACTATCAGTCTAGCTTTGATAACCTCTATTGAAGTTACAGAAGTCCCCTGGCTCCTTAAATTGAGACGGTTCTGACCGCCACGTGACTTGCTCCTAGCTTGACTTGACCCAGCACCTGACCTATGAGATTAGCTTTGATCTCTTGGGAGAAATGGCTTTCGGAGAGGGATTCGGTTGTGTTGAGAAAGGTAATATAATACTTCTCCGTTCTGCCATATTTGTCTCGCGAAGCTGTTAAACCATCTGCTGACATGATCGTGACTCGATAGAGGAACACCATGCTTGGATGGACCTGATCCTCAATGCATGAATCGCCCAGTGCGACCTAGCTTTTGGTGTTAGTCTTTACTTAACGCGGCATCACCGTTGCATAGATCTCCACCTCTCGGTGGCTTCAGCTTGGCTTAGTCAACGTTTGCTCAAGCTGCTCAGGCTGTGATTAGGCTATGCTCAGGCGTGCTCACCCTCAACTCAGGTTAAAGCGGCCGCTGCTCACATCCAGAGACTAAAACAGAACCAGCGGGGATGAGATTAGAGTCTGACTTTTGTTGTAGTTAAATACTCGCACTCGATATCCAGCGACGCAAATGAGAGGGAAAATGCGGGCTCTCCGCCGGGCGTCGAAGCAGTTGTTGGCCTGCTTCTCTATTGCGCCTCGTCGCCGAATTATTGGGCTGAAAATGTGCATGACGTAGATCTGAGTGTGTGCGGGGACTCCAGGCATCCGAAAGGATTGAGCCCCCGTCCACTGTTTGTCCCGCCTCGGGTGCGAGCGCGCGCGCCCCTTTGCGTCGCATGCAATTGCATCTGACAGCCTTCTCAGTCATCTCCCCAGGGGCGACGAACTGTGCGGTAATTGGCGGATGTGGCATTCAGCGCATTTATAGCTTCACAGGAGTACCCGCGACACCAATACTAGTCGATTTAGCTGTGGCCATTGGTAAAATGGAATGCGGCGTATTCATGATTACCGCGAGGTCGCTACCGTAGTCGTCGAGCTCTACTTCAATAAGATGGGCAAAACGCAGACACTTCCTCGCCTTTTAGAGGAAACCTGAGTGATTGCTACGGAACTCAGTCTGGCAGCACAGGATACTACAGGAAGAGAAGAGTTTCTGGCCTGCGGCTGGTGCTTTGAACGTCGACGCAGTGCAGTTGACACCAGCGAAATTGACGAGCAAAGCAACAAAAGCTGGGGAATGCGATCAGCGACGAGAAGAAACGAGATGAGCAAGTACAGTACACTAACGAGCACGGCTGTGGAAGGCATTGATGGATGGGTGGGAATGAAGAAGAAGGGATGTGCACACTAGAGAGCATTGTGAGACGATGAGGTAGGTGAGCGACAGCAGAAGGGACGGAAGGAGCATGGAGTTTTTGAATCGGCGAAAGGTCAGAGTGCGCGCATTCTCCGATCGCAAGAGAGCATAAAGGAGCGCATGTGCCCTGAAAAGTGATCAAAGCTGCTTCCGATAGGTAGCGATGGAATCGCATCGGGTTTGCTTGCGCAGAGAGCCCTGGCGCAGTCATAATGGTGGGGCGGGAAGGAATCAGCATAGGGGTATAAATAAGGCTGCTCCCTCCTTCGAATTCAGGATGAGCATCCACCGACAGGTCGGGGGCCTAGAAGCTGGACGATGTGATATCACTTCTGTATATTTCCACCGTCACGGCCAATATGCTTTTGGCCTTACTTTTCGCGGCCGTTTTGTTCCCCCTGCTCCTCACACTTCAGAGACAATTGTGCCGTTGGAAGAGCCGGTGCTGAATGGGGATAGTTTTGCAATCGCTGCAATTGACGAAGGCTCAATTGGCGGAGAAGCTGGTTTACTGAGAGCCGCACTTTCGAATGGAGTACGCGGAGCTGCTCTGGAGGGCATTGGTCAGGCAAATGGCCAGAATGGAGATCTAGAGCATATCCCAGATGCACCGTTACATGCCAATTTGGAATTTGGAATCGAATTTCCTTCGCAAGTGGACAAACTCTCGCACCACTTAGCCCCTCCAGAACAAGAATCGCATTACAGAACGACTGCCAACGGCTCCTTCGGACCTTTCCTGAATGAATTCGATTTTCCTCCCCAAGAAACGACTCGCCCACTCCAAACAACTGCTGAACAACAAAACGGAAATTATCAAATTGCCACTGACGGGCCGTTCCTAAATGACTTCAATCAGGAATCGCCGGTTGAACAACAGAGCGCGAATTACCAAGCTGCTGTCAACGGGCCATTTTTGAGCGAATATTCAAACGAAGTCTTCAGCAGCAGCGAGCCAAGTCAGAAAATGATTCATCCCGAGGAAAATTTTCCAACGTCCAGCCAAGAAACGGCATTCCCCTTCAGCGATTTCGATTTCTTACAAGGAGTCGAGGCAAGGCCCAACCCTTCGTCAGCGAGTTCGGGAACAAACTTCCATCCCTCGAACACCACTCCCGCAGTCAGCGAAGAAACAGCCTTTTCCTTCAACGACTTCAACCCTTCGGAAGGCATTGAGACGAGCCCAAACATGTTATCAGCAACTCAGCAACCAAGCTTCACTTTCTCAGACCCCATCCCATTTCCCAGCCAAGAAAGCAGCTCCTCCAACCTCACTCCCGCCATATCGCCCAGCACTCCCGCCACCGCACCCAACAGCCCGAACGACTCCCCGGACCGCCATTCCTGCATCCACTGCTCCTCAACATGCAAAAGAGCAGGTGACCTAAAACGCCACGAGAAGGTACACTTCCAAAGGGAGAGGAACTTTCATTGCAGGCAGCCAGGATGGAGCAGGAAGGGAGGGAAGGGGTTTTATCGGAAAGATAAGTTGAAAGCACACGAGAAGCAGGTGCATAAGATGCATTTGTCACCCGAGCTGAGGTTGAGGTGATTGAATTTTGGGGTCCGTTTTGGCGTTTTATTTTGGCGTTCTAGAGGATGAGGATACATCGCAAAGAGGCCAAGTTTTCCCTCGGGCTGCATCCGATATGGAAGGGGAGTTGCATAGAGGATTGAATCATTTTTATTTACACTGCATAACTGAACATTTTAAAATTCAGAGAGAAGGTTTTGAACATGTAATTCATGTCTGGGAATACCTACCATTGCCATTTTACATCATGCCCACGTCCTCGCAATCTGCAACTATACCTCAACCTCCCTCCCATCCAGTCACTATTCACTCCCTCATCACCCCATCTTCAACCCCATTCGCTCTCTCCACCACTGCTCCGTCTCCCGACTCCTGAATCCCGCAAACAAATTCCAGTTATTTCCGAGCAGCACGTGATGACACCTGCGACAGAACAGCGCCGCGATGAAATCCACATTACTGAGATGCATGATGTCAATCACCAGGATCCCCGTATAGAACCTCGTCGGCACCAGAAGGACATCAATTGTTTCTACTATAGTTGCAGGCGCAGAGATCCCAAATTTAGCAAGATTGTTGTCTGACTCCAGCTATTTTCCAGGCGGTAGGTCGATCCTCAAAACACCCTCCCTCCACGCCCACATAACAGCCATTCCAGCCCCCGGACCACAAAGCAATGTCGTCCCCGCAAATATCCCCACGATTCTCAGCCACGGTGCCGTAACAAAACTAGCTCGTTTCAGATCCCAGAAGTGCAGCAATGTCCAGACTGCACCAGCACTAAACATACATATCTGATCGTACCGCAACACCTTTGCTGCACCATAAAGCATTGAATGCTCCGCAGACGGATCCGCGAGGTTCGAGAAGAAGATCTCGGAGATAGGCGTGGAGATGAAGAACCAGTAGACGATATAGACGCCTGAGACTAGAGCCCCGGAAAACATGTAGGCGAGGACTAGGCCGATGAGCTCTCCGTCTTTCTCTGGAGCGCCTTTCTCTTCATCATCTCTATTCCGATTGGGAAGGTTTTGGAGTACTTTCTGGATAGCGTATGCGTAGAGAGGGAAAGGCTGGAAGAAGACCCCGTTGATCCATTGCCTGTTCGCCAGTCCCGACACATTGAACATCGCCATTGTTGGCACGACGTACGCAATCCCAATCGTCAGAGCGATTGTCCTGAGATCAAGCTTCTCCACTCTGCGCGTCTCTACCGTGCTATACCGCTGGACGCCACTTTCAACGTAGTGGATGAAGCAGTATAGAGGCACCAGATATGCACCTCCCAAGACCTGTGCGAGCAGCGTGAATGCCGTGCGACTATCCCGTTGCCGTCAACATAATTACTTCCCCCTCAAAACCACTCAAAGAATCCAGTAGAAAAAAAGGGCGGGTGGCGACTTACAATCTACTCGCCACCGTCTCCCTATTCCCAACCCTCTCCCCCTCAATCATCCAAATAACCAACAACGGAATCATATCACTCAACAACGCAAACGCCTGCAAATTCCCCACCACATCAAACCTCCCAAGTGCCGGCGTGAAGAATGCCGTAAACAGCGAGATCACATTGTCGAGGCCGGGGATGTGGAAATAGGTGGTGGTGAACGGGACGCTGAGATCTGAGGAGAGGTAGAGTTCGGTGCCGGAAGGGGAGATTTGCGGCTCCAGTAGGCGCAGCGAGGTCCCGAATGTGAAGTTTGCGAGGATGAGGATGAGGAGGAGGGGTGTGGCGCGGAGGGCGCGGGGGTATTTGCTTTCTACTGCGGAGCGCACTGGGCCTGAATGGGCGGGGTTTGGGGGTGCGGGACCCATTGTGAGCGCTCTGGGTGAGGAGTGGAGGGTGGGGATGATGGGGTGTGAATGCTGCCCTGTCTAAAGCATTGGAGGTCTTGATGAAGGCGTTTCAGAGGAGCAAAATGGGGATACTGAGTAACAATCAACGAGTGAAATGTGTGTGTTGGCGGCGATCGAGCTTCAGTTCTCGTGGTGTGACATGAACTTTGAGGTTGGTGTTTCTTTGCGGCACGGTCTTCAGCTCGTGATATCAACCAATAGGAGGAAGCTTAAGCGAGGCCTGTCCTACCCAGCACAACAGATATCCTACTTGCCCTTCCCCATGCAAGAGGCTGAGTCAGGTAGGGTCGGTGATTTTGTAAGCCGTCTAACCAGTTCCTATCCAAAACCTTCCAGCTGAAAGACTCGAGCTTCGCTTCCTAAAAGGCAAACAGTTAGTTATGTTACCTCCATCACCTCTTTGAACTTCCTGCGTTTTAGACCTCGGAGACATTGATACTCAATTCTTTTATGAGAGAGCGTTTCAAACAAATTTCACACAAGAGAGAAAATTAATGTGTTTTGTTCATAATGCTTTATTGACTACCTCTATACAAGAGTGCCTCCATTCCCTATCATCGTGTCCTGGGTATACTATTTCCAACGATACTATACAAGAAATACCTTTCCAGCTAGTCCCAATAAACGCCATCCATGAGCCATGCCACCCAAACGCCCCAGAATGCAAGCCGCCCAAAACCACCTATCTATATACAGTCAATCACAATCCTACAAATCATAAATCATAAATACAACTTCCTCCCATCAACACCCCTCGTCTTCCCCTCATCCCCCAACGCAAACCTCCCCACCGTCAACGCAACACCAGTTCCAATACTCCACCCCCCATCCACATCCCCCACATCCCCCAACCGCACTCTCGTCGCAGCACACATCCTGCTCCGCTGCATCCCATCGAGCCCTACTCCCCCATCAGGGAAAGATACATAGCGTGATTCCCGCGCCAGCGAGGACACGTAGCCGAGGTAATCGCGGGAGAGTGTCAGGCGCGAGAGAAGCAGGGAGACGAGCGCTGAGAGCGGGATGATGAAACTGGCGAAGAGGAAGAGTGTTAGGAAGGGGATGGAGATTGCGAAGGTTTCAGGGCCGGGGAGGGTGGTGTTTGTGAGGAGGGTGAGGGAGGGGGAGAGGGCGGAGATTTGGGCGGAGAGTTGGCTTGGGGTTGTTGCGATGTTCTGTTCGGGGAGGAGGGAGGCGTCGCCGGTTAGGTAGGTGGTGGAGTTTAGTTGGGCGCCGTGTAGGAAGGCGTTGATGAGGGAGCCGAGACGGGAGCTGAAGTCTGGAAGGGAGATGTTGAGGAGGCGGGACTCGGTGGGAGGTGTGGAGAAGGAGGGCCAGGGGGTCGATTGGATGTAGGCGTTTGAGAGGGGTTGCTCGAGGTAGTTTTGGAAGAGGTCGACGTGGTTTAGTTGTTGGGTTGCGCGCGGGAGGAGAGAGGAGAGACCGTTGAAGACTTGTGGGTACGACATCAATGTTAATGTCGACGGCATATGGGGGAGCAGAGAGAGGCGTTGCGCTGTGACACCGCAGGATTGTGGTGCGCTGGGTTCTGATTGTGTGCAAGTTATCTCGGACTCAACGTACGTTTGTGCCGGGACACAGTAGATGGAAGTTACGTTTTCCTCTCCGGTAAAGTCTTGGTAGAGGAGAAGACCAGGGAAGAATGTCTCGGATTCAGTTGTATTCGATAAGCTGTCGAGGCTTTGGATTGTGATATTGTTTGTGAGAGACGTAACATTGTCGCCGAGATAACCTATTGCCCATAAGGTCTGAAAGGTAATATTTTGTGCGGAAACAAAAGGCCCATTCGTGGAGATCAGTCCTGGATTCGAGAAATCATTCAAGCTCCTTGTTTTGCTTGAAGTTCTGTTGGAGCATGTCAATTCGATGTATGTGGATTGAACGTTGAATGTTGTATTCCCAGCCGGAACTCCAGCCATCGGGATGCCAAATATCGACGAGTATGAAGGTGTATAGTTGCTTTGCGGAACCTGCTTCCAGCCGTTCGAATCCTCCGTGACATTGGCGAGATCAGAAAAATATGGAATCTTGAGGTTTCCCCACAAATCCATGGGGCCGGTCTTCACTGCAGCCGGCGCAAGTAAGGAAGCTGTGAAAATGCCCGCAAATCCAGGATACCAAGAATCAAAAGCAGGCCATCCGGCGTAGACCTGTTGGCGAGAATTGAGATAATTGACTGTAGCGTTCGAGACGGTGTCTGTCGAGGTGGTAGATAATATTCGAAGAACTGATTGCCCACCAAGGGGCGATAACAACCACAGCAATATCAGTCCAAGACCGGCAATGCTGAAGCGCCATAATCTGAGTTGCGTGATTATTGTGCCGCCAACGGTTTGGCTTCCCATCAATCGTTCTAAGGATCCGACTGTTGCCCCTCGCTCGACCTTCCACGACGCGAATTTGACCATTGCTCTGCCCACAATAACGGAGAAAACCAGTGGAAATAATGTAGCAGCCTTCACAAGAACAAATCAGCAAATATTAAACAAATAGGACTTTGATACTCACGCCTTTTATGCATTGATTCAAGATGTTTTCTTGGTGTTCTTTGACTGGCTTGCCATCTAACCGTATGATTGCGCCAGCCAGCGCAAAAAATGGAAGTCCCGCAGCTATCGCAAGGATATTGACTAAGAAGTCCCTCGATTTCTGCCTTCTCGTTCTGTTCAGACTGCCAGCTACACCTTTCCAATTTGGCGATTCGCTCCCCTCTTGAGATTCTTCTTCTGGCTGATCATATCGAAACTCTCTCGTTGTTGAATATTGGAACAGGTTCTTCGATGTGGGCGGTAGTAGGTTCTGAGATTCTGATTTCCCTCTTCGGTGTCCAGGAGTTGAAGGTGGACTTGGACTTCCAGCCCCAGGAGGTGATGGGCTGCGTGGAGTAATTGGTAGAGCAGCAGGAATCGACCGCTGGCTGACTGGGGAGGCAACACTCGCCGTCGCGCTCTCGATCTCTATGATGGGGATATCATCCATTATCGGTATCTCGTCCAAAATCGGGGGACTGTCGTGGTCGAAGGTCCTGTTAATAGCTCCATCACGTGATCCAGCCCGCAATTCCATCCTCTCTTCGCGACAACGAGGCCTTCCACGGCGACCACATATAAGAGTAAGATGATCGTCTATTGATAGCGGGTTGCATAATGGGTGGCTAAATGCACTTCAGGCTTATATATCAAACTCTCAAGTTTCTGCAGATGCTTGAGAGCAGACGCTCGTGGTTGGAAGGATCGAGGCCTAACGGACGGTTGGAGCTGAAAATAGACAGCGGGGGTGCAGGGACAAGGGGGGGCGTCTGTGCGGGCGAACGAGGGGCCTTGGTCTACGCGCCTGGCTCGCATGAAAGATGTCATGCTCAGCCTCGCAGATTGTGCCTCGCGCACCTTCCAACCCGCGACCACGGCGCCTCTTGCGGATTCGTTGATGTTGGTTTTCTGGGGCCATCAATTGGCTGTCGCGGAAGAGAAAGATGCAACTGACGAATCGGGGATGCTCGCAAAGCGGAGAGAGGCTGTCTACTCGAAGCTTTGCGAGTACGACAGAACCGCCTCACCGCTGACTCCACTGGAACCCCGGACACTTTGACATAGGGTGAGACTTGGAAGTCGGGCTGTGAAGCTGTGAGCAGGACCATGATCTGCAATTTGGAGACTGTGATGCGGCTTCATTTGCCCAGCAAATGGCGATGATGATTTTGGATGAAGTTGCTGATGCGTTGGAGACCTGATGATGTTGTGACTGAAGCACTTCGCGATTCATACGTGCTATTGGCTAAAGCGAACCCTGCCACCAGGCGACCAATGCACTTGCATCAGGCTGTAGATGAGCGCAGGGGCCTCGTACCAGGGCACCGTAAGCCCAGTGTTCCTCGAAGCCTTGCTCCGGGAAACGGAACATCCTTCCCCCAGAAATAGGTTTTATCGCGAGTCAAAGAAACTATGATCGTCGGCAGCGATTGGAGAGAACTACCCTAGTAGCAATCTTCTTGAAAGTCCTTTGCGGACATCGAGACCGAGAAGTCCCACGAACTTCTCATTTCGGTCCGCGATCAAGGTGTTTTTTGGTACCATGCTCTTCATCGAGAAGCGATGTGCGTTCTTGTCATCATGCAGTGACGCGACAGCTGTCACCGTCGAGCTGAGGTTCGTGGATCGAATCACCCTAACTTTGCCTTCTTTCTTCTTGCCGCCGGTGCCTGGGGGCTAAAAATGTCAATGATGTGAGCACGGGAACTTCCCGCATCTTGAAAGCCTCATGGTCTGCGTGGCGGCGTGGCTTCCGAATCAGGATCGACGGGCTGAGCAGGGAATCTGACTCTAAATCCCACGAGAGAGTCTTCGGGACTCAAAAGCCCCCACGGAAGCGCTGTGAAAGGCGTAGCCGGCCCCGCCTCGCCACACTGCCTACTGTTTCACGCTATCCCCTGCGAAGTGTAGAAAGTGTAAGCTTGTATTTTAGAGGGCGACAATCCGAATCTTATCTTCGCCGCACTCGAGCATTTGCACTCGCATGGTGAAGATGCAACTTCTTCGGAAGAGACCGATATGTGGCCAGCAAGAATGGTACGGAGTAAATAAAAATCTCGCATATCAACAAACAAATATTGAAACCCAACCATGCGCGGAATCTACCGCAATCACCACTTTTGTAAGACGGATAGAGTGAGCCTAGTTGCCGGTCGCTTCACTGCCGGTTGTTTCACTGCATCCTTCGAGGCATGCCGGTACGTGAAGAATGACGAATTATTCCCACATGACTCGTCGCAGCAAGACATTGACGCAAGAAAGATAGTAAATAGTTGCTCTGTAATGGGAGCTTAGAGTGAATTAGAAGACAAGAAAACTCAGTGACTTCAAATATGTGCACACAACGCGAGAATTCTGCTTGTTTCTTACTCCACAAAGACTGACCAACATCACTGAACAATCTCGAGCACTGACTCGAAGACACCGACTAGCGGGAGGAGGAAAAAGTGGCCGGTTTTTGGGTGGTCTCGCTAACGAAAATCGGCCACTTAATTCTCCTACGTAGACTGAGAGACCGGCTACTTGTCCCAGGGATAAGGTTCACCAACATGCGAACAAGCATCTTCGCCACTCGGCATCCGCAACCATGGAGTGCCGAACTATAGTCTGGCCCATGTATTTGAACTTCCACGTACAAAAACCAAGAAAAAAGATGGCTATAACTTGAAACGCCAATTGGTCCCTTCGGCTTCCATGGATTCCCGACTCCGGAATGCACTTTTGCTCGTGGAAAACAGACTAATGCACAGAGGATCAAAACACATTATGCCGAGCCGAACGGCTTGTGAATTCGACAAACCTACATCCAAAATTACGCCTCCTGCTTCTCGATATTAAGTCGCTGAAACATCCCCACATGATTGATCCCCTCCTCAATCCACGTCCCCATCCCCTCATCAACTTTATACCCCCATTTCGCCCACGTCTTCGCGACCTGTTCCTGGGCATGTACACAAATCAAGCCTTTCCACACGGGTATCTCATCCAAAAGCAAAGCTCCGATCTTCTCCATCCCCATACTCTTGACCGAGGGATTGAAATATGTCGGGTTTTGCTGAGCCCATGTCATTGACGCGCTGACTAGCATCCTGGCAAGCCCTGAGCCACGGAATTCTTTGACGACAGCGAGTCGCCCGAGCTTTATGTATGGCTCTTTGCCGTCATGGTATGTGGTGGCGCGGTCGACGATGTAGGGGAGGGGTTCCGTGGTGGGCGAGGAGCTGGTTTCGAGTGCGTCGGCGGCGTAGGAGGAGCCAGGTTCGTGGTGGGGTGGATGTGGGAAGGGGACGAGGCGGATGGTGCCAATTGGCTTCGAGATTGTTATGCTCTGCTTTGAACTAACTATGTTCCCGTCCGCGTCCTGGCGTTCCGGGGTAGTAGTTTCGTTGATGGAGGCATAGATGACCTGGGCGGATGTCAGTATGAGATACAGTTCGCAAGAGAAAATGCAGCATACCCAGTGGCACGCCCTGGCATCGTCTGCGTCGAACTCGTTGTCCAATGGCACGCCTTGTTCCTGTACGAATACTTCTTCTCTGACTTCCATGGCGTCTAGGAATGTCTTCGGAATGCTCGAGGGCTGTTCTGAGGGCGGGAGGCTGCGGTTGTATCCATCTAGGTTCGTTGGGCCTATGAAGGCAAGAAATGGTGTTCCCATTGTGCTAGTTATGACCTTCGTATGAAGAGGATCTCTGAATGGGGTTCTGCTCTCGCTCGATGATTCTGCGGTACATGAAAATGACCCAGTCGTGGTTCGTAGCCAGTATTTGTACTTTCCAACTCCCAGATATCAGGACCAAAATGCCCCTCTTTCTGTCACAAGCACTCAGCTGGAATATTCTGCCACGGCTATGACTGCATGAAGATCCCTGAGCTGTCGAATTACTATCCCGCTTCCAATCCTTGGCATTAGTTGTTCTTCAAACTGTGAATTGTGTGTAGCAAAGGGAAAGTCATGGCCGACTTTGGAATACCTTCTTTAGCCTGCCTAATTGCACAAGTGGACCAGCACGACGAGTTGGCAGCTGACAGGACGGATCTGCACTTTTGGGGGTTGATCTCTCGAAGATGTGGCGAGTCAGAAAGTCTGTTTTCGGCACTATGCCTGACTAAGATCTTACGTCATCTGCATGCCGCCGCAAAATAATTGTTCCTTCCGAGGCCAGTTCATTTGAAAAGTGTCCTTTCTGCGTGGGACAAGGATAGCTCCATCATTTTGTCAATTCACCACTATTTTGCAAGCTGCTCCTCAGGACTTGTGGCCACATCTATGTCGTCCGTTTAGGCATCATATAAATCCTCTTTTCTTCCCCCCTCGTCTCGGATTGCTTCACTCATTCAGCAGTCTCCCTCCCCACAACCACCCAGCATGGCGTCGAATTCGCGGCACTCCAACAAAATGCTACGCTCTCCGGTTCTGGCATTATTATGCCTCTTCTTCCTTTTCAGCTCCACCGCACTGGCTGCGTCTGCAGTAATTGGGGTCGACCTCGGCACCGAATACATCAAAGCAGCCCTCGTCAAGCCCGGAATCCCACTCGAAATCGTTCTCACCAAAGATTCGCGGCGGAAAGAGATGTCTGCCGTAGCTTTCAAGCCTGCGAAGAATATCAAGAGTGGAGATTTCCCAGAACGAGTCTATGGCTCAGATGCCATTGCCTTGTCAGCCCGGTTTCCTGGCGACGTATACCCAAATCTGAAAAGAGTGCTTGGGCTCGGGGCAGACAATTCGGTAGTCAAAGAATACGCCTCACGGCACCCTGCCTTGAAATTAGAGGCTGAGAAGACAAGAGGGACTGCGGCTTTCCGGAGCGGCGCATTCCCGGTAGACGAGGAAGCATGGATGGTCGAGGAAATATTGGCGATGGAATTGCAGAGTATACAGAAGAACGCAGAAGCTATGGCAGGGAAGGACAGTGTGATCAAGGACCTGGTTGTCACAATCCCGCCATTCTATACTGCGCAGGAGAAAAGAGCTGTGGAATTGGCTGCGAAGTTGGCTGGGCTAAGGCTGTTGGAGTTGGTCAGTGATGGATTGGCGGTCGGTCTGAACTACGCTACCTCTCGAACGTTCCCCAGTATCAACGAAGGCGGGAAACCTGAGTACCATATGGTGTTTGATATGGGTGCGGGGTCTACAAAGGCCACAATCTTGAGATTTCAAGGACGGACGGTGAAGGATGTCGGGAAGTTCAATAAGACAATTCAGGAGGTCCAAGTTTTGGGCAGCGGCTGGGACAGGACGCTTGGAGGTGATTCTCTCAATGAGGTTATTGTGGATGACATGATTGCCCAATTTGTTGCATCGCCAAAGGCCAAGAGTGTGTCACCAACCATCGAGGCTGTCCAAGGGCATGGACGGGCTGCAGCAAAGCTCCTGAAAGAGGCTGAGAAATTGAGACAAGTTCTCAGCGCCAACACCAACACCCAGGCAAGCTTCGAAGGTCTGTATGAGGATATCGACTTCAAGTACAAGATCAGTCGAGCGGACTTCGAGAAATTGGCAGAGTCTCATGCAGCCCGTGTTGGCGTTGTGGTGCAGAAGGCTCTGGACATGGCCGATCTGGAGGTCAAGGACCTCGACTCTATCATCCTTCACGGAGGAGCCATTCGAACTCCATTTGTCCAGAAGGAGCTGGAGAAGATTGTAGGAAAGTCCGATAAGCTTCGGTCCAACGTCAATTCTGATGAAGCCGCTGTGTTCGGTGCCGGTTTCAGAGGAGCCGGCCTGAGCCCATCCTTCCGAGTCAAGGAGATCAGAGCATTCGAAGGTGCTACGTATGCGGCTGGCATTAAATGGACTAATATCAATGAGAAGCCACAACATCAGAGACTTTGGCAACCAACCTCGTATCTGGGAGCCGAGAAACAATATGCCTTCAAGAACCAGAAGGAATTCACCATCGATTTCTATCAACACGTTCCGTCTTCCGAAAATGTATCGCCAGGATCTGCTGAGAAGGAGCTTCTGACACTCACCTCTCAAAATCTCACCGAGTCTGTTTCTCGCCTTAAGGATAAGTTCAGCTGTACGGATGGAGATATCAACGTCCGGCTCACCACCCGCCTTTCTCCTGTCAACGGCGAAGTTGAAATTGTCAAGTTTGTCGTGGACTGCGAGGTCGATGTGTCAGAAGAGAAGGAGAGCATGGTGGATAGCGTCAAAGGCCTTTTTGGATTTGGAAAGAAAGATCAAGTACCACTTGCAGAAGATGCTGGAGAGACCGAGACAGTTTCCGAGAGCTCGAGCACAACCGATAGCAGCGCTTCCTCCTCAACCTCCTCCTCCTCCACCGCCACGTCTTCCTCTGCATCAGCAAAAGAGTCAAAAGATGCCAAAGATACGAAGCAGAAGCAGACCAAGCGACTTGAAGTCATTCCCTTGAAGTATACAACCGAACTTAAGGGTCTTCCGCAAATCTCCACCGCAGAGATCAAACGGATGAAGGATCGTCTTCAATCCTTTGATGATGCTGATCGCTCAAAGCGATTGAGGGAGGAAGCATTGAATCAATTGGAAGGTTTCACCTACAAAGTTCGGGATCTTCTTGACAAGGACGAATTCGTCGCAGCATCAACCAAAGAGGAGCAATCTAGCTTAGAGTCCAAATCCAAAGAAACCAGCGAATGGATCTATTCCGGTGGCGCTGATGCAAGCCGAGAGGAACTGAAGGCCAAGCTGAAGGAAATGAAGGATATCGTTACACCGATTGAATTCCGGATGGAAGAAGCTGCAACGCGACCAGACAAGATCAAGGCTCTACAAGATGCTTTGAGTCAGACGAAACAAGTCCTCGCAGGTATCAATGAACAAATCAAGAACGATACAAAAGCGCACGAAGCATTCAGCTCCTCTAAGTCAGCAGCAGCATCGGCAACTACCACAGCCGCTGCAACCTCAAATGAATTCGAGGGTCTAGAAGACGAAGAAGTAACCGAGACCACTTCTGCTCCTGTCGAGGAAGAGACCATGGACCCACCCGTCTACTCAGAAGCAGACCTCATCAGACCCCAAGCACAATACGACTCGATCTCAAAATGGCTGGACGAAAAGCTTGCCGAGCAAGAAAAGCTCTCCGAGACCGCCGACCCGGTCCTCCTCTCCAAAGACCTGACCGCAAAAGCCAAAGAGCTGACAGATATGCATGTCGAGCTAATTATGAAATCCATGCAGCGACCCTACAAATCAAAACGACCTACCACCAAGCCCAAGAAGAAGCCCAAGAAGACTTCCACCAAGAAAGCCAAGGGGTCGAAGACAGGTTCGGCGGAGAAGGCGGAGAAGACGCTAGACTTCACGGACGATGGCATGCCGAGCTTCAAGATTGGAGAGGACGGTGAGATGCCGAGTGAAGAGGAGATCATGGCGTGGATTGAGAAGGAGAAGGCGAAGCAGGCGGCTGCGGACTCGAAGGCCCAAAAGGATATTCCAGACGAGGAGCCGAAGACGGAGCAGATGGAGGAAACGGATGGTGACAACGGGAACAAGCACGATGAGCTTTGAGGTGGTAGATAGGATAGATTTGGAGTATTTAGCGCTTGCATTGATTGTATCCTCAACTGTTTTTAGATTTATGTGACACAACTGGTGAAAGGTGGTGATCAGCCTCAGTTGTCCGCAGACCTTGGGAGGCCTTGAACTCTGCGGCTGCACAGCAGCTTCAATCGAGGTCTGATGGTGAATCGGGATGGAATTGCAAGGTTACCGGTCGAGTAAAACTGGTATTCACCTTTTCCTGCCAGCCTGGAACTAAAATATTTCGTCTACCTCCGCCTCAACTTCTCAACACCAAGGACCGCCGTCTAAAGCTGACACCAACGAAGCCGCGCACCGCTGGTCGTTTGAGCAAGCATGACGTCCTCCCTCTTCTGTGAGTATGCCCAGAACAAGCCTTTTACAGCCAGACTAGCTAACCTGCTGTCCTCTCTCGTGAAACGTCAATAGGGGCCAAAGCCAAACCGGGTGTAACGCAACGAGACATTCTCGACGGATTCAGGCAGTTTCTTCGTTTGCTCGACCTTGGCTTCAAACCCGGAGACGAGAGCAGCATCAGTGCTGGGAAGAAGCTTGTCTCCGAATACATCCCCTTCTTCACGTCTGCCATAAAGAACCTCTAGAAAGCGGCCCCAATCGCTCATGTTCTCAGCTGGGACGCCATCATCGCCGCTACGAAAGATACCAATTTCTTCAAACACTATCCTGACCTGCTCGTCGAGCTTAATTCTGATTTGGTTCAGTGTTGCCCTAAAACGTTTGTTGAAGTCTAGGCTAATCTTCTCTTGCAGAAACACAAGCCAAAGCCCCACTGGAACGGTCTTCACCAATTCGCTCATTCTTCCGAGGCTCTCTCTGACGCGACTGCGGACGCTTTAGTTAAGGAATTGAAGACGAATGGTATGTTCAGTAAAGACGTTAGTGCACGGAGAGTTCAAATGTTGAAACAAGGGCTTCTGAATGAAAACATTATGATCGATGGACTGCAATACCCCTATCGTCTCCTGATTCCCTTCTTAACGCTGGGCTGTCTGAGACTGTGAAGGATGGATAGTTTCGCCGATCCGAGGCCCATTATCCTGGATGTTCTCGCTGATGTTGCCAATGTGCTTTCAGCATTGGAGCCTATTCGTGTGCGCTTGTCTGTAGTACGCGGGGAATAAGTTGGAAGTTGCTGGAATGGCTTTAGCTGCAATTGAGCTATTGTATCTTAAGGAGATGTTTCAGTCGGCTTCTCGAGCTGACTTCCAATTTCTCATTCGAGATCCAACTAGCATCAATGCCAGAAACGAAATTCATACGAAGGTGGCTCCTCTTCACACATTTTATCCTTGTATGTCTAGTCTTGCTGTCTTTCTATTCTCTTCTGAATTTCTGGTTTCTCTCCATTCATTTATTCATGCTTGAATGAGCTTCTCTTATTGGGGGGTCGAATCACGTGTAATATGCATGGCGGGGGCCCAATCCTCCCCTTCAAGGTTGCGTTCAGGGGTCTCCGAAGGAGCGTGACTTGAAAATTACAGAATACCTAAACGCATAGTTGCCTGGCATTTCCAACTCCGATGATCTCAGGTGCCGCTAGCCAGAGTTCAAATCCCAACTCTTCCAATATTGAGTCAGATAATCACATCATTTTTGCTATTGCTGTCCATTCATTCCTGGGAACCAAGAGGGACAAGAGAGTGTGTGATCCATTCTCAGATCTTCTTGTTCATCACGCTTGACTTGACCTCATGCTGGAAAGCGCCAATCAGGTCAAGTCTTTCCTATCGCACCGGATTTCTTCGGCTCATCTCACAGTCTCCCCTGCACTGCCAGTTCCTCTACATCTGAACTTTTTTAGTCACGATCACGGGCTCGCATCCAGCGGTATTCCAATCCACTCTTTCTCCACGCGAGGCTGCACTACGGAAGTAGAAGCAGACGCGTTCAACTTACTATCACATCGCTTGCAAATCTGGCTCAAGATGGAGGTAGTTGACATGCTAATGCGGGCTTATCAATCCAATCGCCATAATTTCTGGGAATAAGGCTCCAAATCCTGAACCAGAGAAAAGTGCTCCGTCCTCTCCTCCAGAATATCTTCCTTTGTCTCGCCTTCAGCAAATGAGCCAACCAATGGCTGCTCTCAGCTGCTCAAGCCACTTCATGGCGTTCGGTTTCAGATTCTCGGCGCTTAGCGTACTTTCATCTTGACAACAACTTCATCGTCCAGCATCATCTCTAAAGCAAGCTCTGCGCGCATTACACCAAGATGTTCTGGAATACTGAGAACTTTCGTTACACGCCAATAAATGCTCAAAATGCTCAAAATGAGTTCCGACTTCTCCATCTCGCACCCCGGTACCCATCCGGCTGGCAGTATGCCACGTCTTTCCTCTACCCCAACAAACCGATATCATGTGTCTTGGAGAAAGTATCGCTGAAAGATCCTCCAAAGTACTTGGCCCTGTCTTACCGTTGGGGTGGTACTGGCCGACAAATCCTAGTTAACGGCAAGCCTTTCACCGTCACAGATAACCTTGAGATTGCCCTCCAACATCTGCGAAAAGATTGGGAGCCGCTGACTCTCTGGGTCGACGCCATATGTATCAATCAACAAGACACAGAAGAGAAAACTCAGCAAGTGCAGCAAATGACCGATATCTACCGGCGTGCGAAGCAGGTGCTCATCTGGCTCGGACCAGCAGCAGATGGGAGTGATCAGGTGATGGACAACCTACAATTAATCAGTCAAGTGTGTCAACGGCAAGATCTCAGAAAGAGCATGAGGGATATCAGAGCAGCATCCTCGCTTGCGTCAACGAGAAACGTTATAAAGAACGCGATAAGCAATTTGGAAGCTGCGATAGCCACGGGTGATCGCTCAGATATTAATGCGATTAAGGCCCTTGAGAGCGAATTCGAGAGCACCAATTCACCATTTCTTGACAACTTTCCGTTTGCCGACTATATAAAGCTATGCAATCGAGAGTGGTGGTCTAGGACATGGGTCATCCAAGAGCTTTGCGTGCCAGAACTGCCCATCTTTGTATGTGGAAATAAGAGAGTATCCTACCATGATTTTTCAAATTGTAGCTCTTTGCTCGAAGACTATCGTTGGAACAAGTTCAAGAGAAGCTATTCAAAGCACGATCCAGATAAAGAATCTGATGCGACTTCAACCTGGATCTCTGAATCAGGCCCCGCTGATACCATGATGTCCTTCCGTCATTTTTATCAACACCGCAGAGGAAAGTGCAATTTGTATTATCTCCTACGAATCATGTGCGACCACACAGCAATTAACGCCCAGGATCCAAGAGACCAGATATTTTCTCTCCTTGGATTTGTATCCGACAAAGACAAGCTGAACATCTGCATCAACTATGCAGAGAGTTATTCCCCAAAAGACGTCTACATCGATACTTCTAGAGCTTTGCTAAAACAAGGGCACCTAGAACTTCTTTCCCTGCGCCAAGTAAACAAATCTCCTGATCTTCCATCTTGGGTATGCGATTGGGGCGCCGAAGCCAAGAGTCCATTTGGCAACCCATTGGGCATCAACAAAAAGCGCTTCACCGCATCCGGCCTATCCAGCCCTACAGTCCAAGTGTATGATACGAACACCGGGCAGCATATTGCAGCTATTCGAACCAAGCTCGTAGATACCATCTCGTCCCTCGCCTCGCCTGCCACAGAATCAAGTTCAGACTGGGACAACTCTGACCTAATCCGCTTCTTCGTCTCGGAAACTCGACGGATCGTTGGCCAACTGCCAGACGGCGACACAGCCGCTATCCTCACCGGGGGGTTCGAATTTATAACTCCCGATAAGCGCTCCGCTAAATCACCTTACCGCCGCCGTGTTACCGCGAAATCGAGTGAGGCCTTTGCACTGCTAGAAAGGTGGCTTTCGATAAAGAAGGAATATGAAGAGCTCACGAAGCTCGCGGCGACAGAGACGATGGACAAGACGGAGAGGATATTGGATGAGAGGGAGAGGGAGATGGTTGAGATGGAGAGGAGATGGAGTGTTCTCCAGCAGCTTATGCAGGGTTTACGAGGACTTAAAACCGAGGCAATGACGCTCTTTATGGAGGCTGTTAGTGAAAATTTCGAGAGGAAAGCGTTCTGTGGTCAGAAGGGGTATAAAGGATTAGTGCCGACGGATGCGAAAGAAGGAGATTTGCTTTGCGTTTTTCTGGGGTCGAATTTGCCGAGTGTGGTTAGGAAGGTGGAAGATGGGAGGTATAGACTGATTGGGGAGGCCTATATTTATGGGTTTATGGATGGGGAATTGATGAAGGTTGTAGGGGACCAGATTACTTTAGAGCTATGTTGAATGACAGACTATTTCCTGAACGTAGAATCTATCGCGTCCTCATGCTGAGAGTGTGTTTACTGCTCGCTGCTATAAATCCCTTTCTATCTCCGTCCACGACCTGTAAGCCTCTACTTCATCACTAATTACTAGCTTATTTATAGTCCTCTGTTCGGCCTATCCCCTGGGTAAGCCAATCTGATGTCAGGCGACCTTTTTAGGTTTACGAAAGCCAGGCCTAAACATGTGCTAGAGCAAATGAACAACTGGGGAGCGAAAGTAGATATATTCGACCTGCTAAGATCACTGCAGCACGGTTGCATAATTTCCAGGCCCTCCTGCACAATATAAACCTCTCCGGGGACCTTGGTCATACTAGAACAAAGTTTTCACAGAACATCTTCTCCATCGCCGCTTCTCCATCCACCCCACTTAGCATCTCCCCAAGCATTATCCCGTGAACATAACATTCGCCCACGAGGTTGAACTTTTCTGCCAAGACCGATACTGAAGGCGGTGCCGGTGCCATGAGCGACGGGAACGGATACATCTCGTCGAACCACTTCTGCCACATGCTAGGATCTAATCTGCTCCGCACCTCATTCTCACCTTCCAAAATGTTTTTTCGCAGTAACATTGGAGTCTGAGCACCTTTGAATATGCAAATGAGATCGCCCGGTTTGGATAGCTGGGGGACAAGAGCCATTCGTCCGCCTTCTGTTATAGCGAAACACCGATGGCCAGCGTGCTGCCGCATTGCGAGTCCAAACTGTGTTACCTGTGCATGAGCGACCTCGAGGGCAATATTCTCGTACTCTTGCACATCTCTTGGTGAACTTGTAACCGAATATCGCTGGATAGAATGGAGAAGGCGTTGGTACAGCTGTATTTGACTCTTGTATTCATGAATGAACGCCTCTGAAATCGGGTTCTCAAAGGTGCCATTGAAAACTCCTCGGTTACCACAGATGGTTCGCCAGTATGAATCCAGCACAACCTTGTCGGTGATATTGTCGTCGTGGGGAAGAATTCGTGCCAATGATAGTGTCTCGTCAAACCATGCAATGATTGCCATGAGCCTTACTTCAAGGTCCGGCTCCGCAGGGTGAGGGTCGTAGGTCTGTTCCACCACTGACTTTATCCTATCAACATGCATTCCTTGTAGAACGATCGTGTAAGGTTCCGGTCCAAGGTGAACATACTGCCTGGCTCCACAGTCTCGAAGTCCCAAATTTCTCATCTCGTTTTGGTGTTGGGACTCTTCCGGATCGAGAGGGGTCGCGAGTTTTGAATTGTAATGCCAGTGATCACTGAATAATCCAGAAGCACGATAGTTCCCTACGTCCCCATGATCAAATGAGAGCAAGATAGCTTCCGGAAGACTGCTCCAATCGGCTACCCAGGATGGGATGGGTTCTACTTTCCTCCAGTTTCCGATTCCTGCGGAAGGCAAGAGGATAAGAGGCGCTCTATGCACGAGCGAACTTTCGTTTGTCAATGTTTTCATCGCGATCTTGATATAAAGTTCGTGGGCTTCCATTCCGTAATCTATGGAGGATATTGTAGATACAACAGGTAGTGTTGTAGAGTAAGGGTCGAAGAACAGTTTCGAAGACGAGTTGGCTATCCGAGCTTCATAAGAAAGTGTTATGAGGGCAAATATCTTGTCTTTAGGCTCCGTAGCTTTCTGTCTGCTGCAGCGGAGGAGGAGTTCCGAAAGTGGTGGAGTAAGATCATAGTCCCAAAAGTCCTTGTCCCGCTTTTTTTCGTCAGGCATTATCTTGCCTATAAATCCCATCGCTCCTCGATTCTTTCTAATTATTGCCACCTGGCGGAATGGAATGAATGCCCCAGGAAACTCTATGTTTATCATTGCTGCTTCTGAATGGGTAATGCGACGAAGTTGAAGCCCGAGAGTGGCCAGAGGAGGATCGAATAGGCCCGAAATCACAGGAATTAGTGTTTCCCATTTGAACATGTGAGGTCCATAGAGAAATACCACCTCTTTGCCCTTCGCCACTTCCTGCAGCACCCATATCCTCTCAAACCATGGTTGCTTTAGAAGTGCGATAAGCGCTGTCCAGTCGGCCCGCGTTCTGGAGAAATGCACTTGCCTCTCACAAAATGCCGCTGAGAGGACGCGTAGGAATAACACAGCTCGCGGTGAGTCCCCGCTATCTCCTAGCCAAACAAGCACTTTTGTGGCTTTGGAATAGATGTGTCCCATCATATCAAGTTGCTGTGGTTTTTCTCCCTTTCCGTCTTCACTTTGATCAATACAAATGGAATCAATCCACAAGCATCGACTCTTCTTCCTCCTCCTCAGTCTGTGCAAAACCTCGTGGGCATTTGCGGGAATGCGCAGTGGCTGGTTATTGATCCAGACAAGGTGACTCTGTGTTTTTTGACCCCAGGTATAGGAAATAGCTTGATAACGAGGCAATTCTTCCTTGGAGCACTGGATTATGTCGCAGCCCAATCGTTCCCACGGAGCCCCTGCATGCAGGCGAAGCAAACGGACCTCATTTGAACATCTCAGTCTATCGTATCTAAAACATTCTTCCGGTACGTCCAATCTCTCTGCGAGGCAAGCCTTGATGCAAGACCGGGATTCGTTGGCTAAGAACGTCGCTATAATCAGGGCTACAAAGATATAGCTAGAAGGGATATCGTCCATATTTGAAAATAGAGATTAGTTGAATAAGGAGTGAGTAGTGAAAGAAAAGGGTAGGGAGAGCCTTCGGTGAGGGATCTGGTCTCGTAAGGCAGGAGTCATCGTGAGACATTGTCTTAGGGAAATCGCTATGATTAGCTGTAATCGGGTGGAGCTGAAACCGAAAACTAGCGCTAGTGCCATTTCTACACTGCAGCCATGCGGTACGCTCACCGGTGGCTTCACCTGCTTTGTTAAGTGTGATTAGTCAGCTACGGTCTCAGAACGCGGTGCTTAGGCTCGGCTCAGGTATGCTTACCTTTAGCTTAGGTTAATATAGTTAGTAGCTTCTCACATCCGGAGACTAAGACTAAACTAGCGAGGATGAAATTAGAGTCTAAGTTTTCCAGTAGTTCAACTCTAGTCCTTTAATTTTCGTTCTATATTTAGTCAATAAGCATAGCCGCTTCTATTTAGGCGCTATTCACCCTCAGCTTAGCCAGCTCACCTAGGCGGTCTGAGCAACTCGAGCAGTACCCACTTAACTAATAAGGTTAGCTATTCGCTTAGGGCGTTTATTATTTTATTTTTATAAAGAGATTACTTTAAGTACTATTTGATTAACACTAAAGGCATAAAATTCGGTTAAGGAGGTCGCTAGCAAGGAAGTATACATCAAAAAACGTAGAGACGCTCAAGTAGTATTACATTCACGACGCAGAATTCTGACTCATAATCGGCATGGCACAGCCGCTTCTCTGCCTTAGTTTTCTTCTATGATCAAGACAAAATAAAGGACAGCCGCTTTGCTGCGAAGTAAATCTGTTCCGCCCATTAGCAATCACCTATTAGAAGGAAAGACCAACTAACCCAATATAGCGCTGGTGCGTTGCCGGTCGGTGATCCAAGCAGATCGTCTGCCAAGCCACCGAGCACGATATCTCTATAGAATGAACCAAACGCGATCATAAATACCGCAGTACCCCAGCAGAGCTCAAAGACCGACAGGGCGAAGAACCCAAAACATCTCACCTCTTCGTAGCCGCAACACCCGAACAAGCGGAACAGTAGTGTCGCAGCTGCGACAATACCATTGTCGAAATTCTCCTTGACGAGTGAGATAAGCCCCGCGAGCCCGATGCCCGCGGAAATGAAGTACAGCCACATGAAAGTATTCGACGCCTCAGCCGTAGGGCTAGAGAAATGTGCCTTGTATCCTAGTGCATATTATTCTTCGCTCATCGCGCCGAGCTGAATGACCATACGCCGACGACCAAGCTCATGATCAGCTTCCAGAATGCAATCAGCACGAACTGCCAGCGCTGGCGGCACCTGACCATGGTGATGGCCGCGATCGAGAAATTTTTCTCTAAGAAATTTTTTGATGCGCGGTTTCGAAAGCTTTAAAGGATATATAAATGTTTCAACATCCCCAGCTGCCGACTTTGAAGCGCGTGCTATAACGATGCTGCGCGGGAGTGCGACGCAGAAAAGAGCGTGATTTTAATTTGTTATCAGCCGAAACCCCTGAAATGCATAAAGTGGAGCCTCCTTAATGTAAGCCCCACAAATCAGCAATGCTCTACCGCCTCAAGGAATCAGCCAGATATATTAACTGCCGATGTCTGGACGTTGGAGTGAGGTGGCTTGGTGTTAAAAACGTTAGTAGAGGAATCAATACTATAATAACCCCCCTCCCTCCTTAAGTACTTATGATCGGCCTTCCCACTAACACCATGCCTGCACTTGCCAACTCAAGAGTCTGCAACCAATAGAGACTCTCGAAAGCCCCTATTCAGTCGCTAATAGAAACCTGTATTACATCTATGCCTAATTGAGAGGTGACAAATACTTCTACTTTCTAGGCATCTATAGAGTTTCAGGAAAAGCCACAGGCGAGGACCCTATAAAAGCCACTAGATTTAGTATACAGCTGCCCTATATTCATAAGCTTATATTTTATAGTAATATTACGTTTTGGGTTTAAATTAATAGATAGCAGTTTAGGAGAGTAGTAGTTAATTAATAATAATTTCGATTCGGTTAGGATAATGACAAGGCCCTAATTAATTCTTACTATCTCGTTATATATTTATTTCAAAAATTAATAGTTAAAATTTTAATTCTTTTATTTTTATTTTTATTTTTTTTATATACTCGTCAAGCGGTGGTGGACTAAAATAAGGAAAACTAGACTAGCCATATCTCTAGTTTATTTACTAAATAAGAATACCCTCTTTTTAGTATTACTAGTGCTTTTATAAAATATTAAGTGTGAATTTTTTATATTTTTATTTTATTTTATATATATATATCCGCAAATTCTAAATATATTTTATTTAACTTTAAATTAACTAAAAAGAGGAAAAATAGGGAGGGCATCCTTAATACCTTATAGGAAGTTGGGCACCGATTTTTTTAGCTGGTAGGCATAATGACGTGTCATGGCGGCTCTGCGCCCCAACCCTTTAATCACGGCTGTTGCGGACAGGATTCCTCTTAGACCTCGCCCTAGACACATTATCCCCACCTTCTTAACCATATCACGATCGCCTGCGGCAGTGGTAGTCGAATCTCATCTGCTTCGTTAGTCATGCAGATTTATCGGTCATGTCACTTCCAATAACGAAATCTTACGCCGACGAGACGCGTAGCCTCGAGGGTGGCCCGTCTGTGGAAAACACCCTAGGAACTCTAGATTCCAGCGCCAATCTAATAAACAGCAGCGCGTCAAATGGAGCTCCTCGTAGCGCGTCTATTGAGACAATCGGGGAGCCTCTCCGAGATCATCCTCGCAATTCGACAAGATCAGGCAATCCAAGCCCCCAACCGACTCCCAGGAGGCCTTCCATCGCACAAGTTCTGGGCAGAACACCATCAAGGTCATCCCAAGCCTCTGGTATGCCATCTAGACTATTAGATATCCAGAGCAATCGGACGAAATTTCACCAAGACGTGCGAAGAAGAAACAAGCCCGACCCAAGAATCGCCGCAGAAGGTCATCAAGCAGACGAACGCATGGAGATTTCATTTCCTTTCTTTCAAATCCAACCACTGGCAGAGCAGCTAATTTCCGAGAGCAATCTGTTCTGGAGGTTGCCATTTCGGAAGGCGATGTAAATCGCGTGAAACAGCTCCTGTTGGATGGTTCTCCTATCGATGACACTTCTGGAAATCCTCTTCACGCTACCGCATTGGAAGGTAATGAAGCAATTCTCAATCTGCTCTTAGAATCGGAGAGCTTTGACGTTGATGCTCGAGATTCCAGAGAGAGGACAGCCGTCTACTGTGCTACGTCAAGGGGCCACGACGCTATCGTGAGGATCTTGCTCGACCAAGGAGCAGAGCCATTGTCATTTGACGAAGAGAGGATAGCGAAACTAGAACTGGGAAGATGGCGTTTATACGAAGCTCAGATTAGGCAGTCCGAGAGCATAACTTCCCAAAACCGGACTTTTACGGGTGCTGAACTGACGTTAGAGCCCCAAGACAACTCGGGGGAGGATCTCAGGCCGGCTCAATCATCACCTCTAGTCCCTAAAAGAGATATGCCGAAAGGTGTCGATCATCTTTACCGGTTGATTATGGGAAGTGCCGAGACTATCAAAGAGAAGTTCAGGGAAACAAATGATGAACGACGGGCCGCTCAATGGAGAGGAGAATGGGTGAGAGGCCCCATGCCAAATTTACCTGTTCCAAATCCCCAATCTGGAATGGGAAATACGCAACAGCAAGTCCCATATCCCGGGTTTGGCTTTGAAATATCAGTTGTCCAATTCGATTTCGGTCCCACCGGAGGTCATCGAATTATCTCACCCCCTCCAACTGTCGATGAGCTCCTCTACGGCCCTCTGGGTGTTGACTCTATTGCGAAAGGAGACAGCGCCGCCTCTTTAGCGATCTGTAGGTGGTATCACATTCCGGCTAATCATCTTGGCTGGACCAAAGAGTTGATCCGGCGAATCTACGAACGGCGCAGTCCTGAGGAACAGAGAAAGCGAGATGTGATTCTTTCCCAGGAACCATTCAACAACCCCAACATTGTTGATCAAGCGCATATTCCCCCACAGTCTCGTGCGCTAAGAGCATCCTGTCGAAAAATGACATTGGACAAAGATGGAGCACAATTATTGTCGCCTGCATTTGCTTTACACATGCCTTTCATCCACTGGGAGACGGAAGAAAACAGAGCTGAGATGAATCACGTGCTAGACACCGTTCGACGAGCCGACCAGTCAAGAAGCATCCCAGATATGGGGGCTATACTAGAAAATCCTTATTGGTCCAAAAACGAAAGGCTGCTGTGTGCATACCTTTATAGCGATCCACCGGTTCATCCTCGACGTACACTTCATCAGTTCTACCATCACATCCTCGAAGATACTACAGAGCGTGACCAAGATCAAATAATTACCAGGTACTATCACGACCTCTGGAGACGCAATCATCGAGCCACGGTTAATGAAGATGAGTTTGTTTTCGCCATGCGGCCCGCTGAAGAACCCCAGTTTTCCTTCCATCTCTTCGAAGGAGCTTTCGAAAGTCGAGAGCCTTTTCTTGAAAACCATGACACAGAAGCGCGATTCGTGATGATGGTAGACCAGTTGTGGCTGTGGATTTTGGATGACAGTCAGTATCCCTACCTATAATATTTTCAAACTGTTAATCGAGTTTATCCATAGACACTATTATAACAAGCTTTCCCCAGAATGTAAGGATAATCGCTCATTTAGTATTTTATTATTTCTAAAATTCTCCATCTCACTCCCGGGACAGCGGCCAACCTTTACTTTCTTCCTTGTAGTATCCATCTTAAGTTGTCACGAGACCAAAAGAATTACTAACAAGTCTTTATTTTAGTGGAGCCATGATGATGGAAGCCCAAAGGACTCGACAGATGTGTTGAAAAACATTCACAATTTCTTGTCAATCGTCAATAGACCTCCTCTACAGTCAGTCTATGATTTGGCAAACATAATCGTTGACAAATGTCTCGAGACATTTTGTAGGAGAAGTACCCCTTACGGCATAATCCAGATACTTGATGTTTATGAGGTTCTCATTGCTTCAGTGGTTGGTCCAGCTCCTTGATTATACCGGATTATGCTGATAGCGAAATATAGACCGAAAGGCATACGAAGATTTTCAACAAATTTACTAGTGGCTTGAAAATAAAGGGTTCACGCCATCAAAATTCTGAATCTGTTATCGACTACGAGAGATTATATAACATCGATGAAGAGATTCAACTCTTAAAAGAGGTCAAAGATACTCAGGACGAGCTTCAAATTCTTTCGGGGTTGCTCGAAACCCAGATCAGTGTCCTTAAACAAGCCACTGAAGTAATGAGTGATCGGAGAGACTTTCAAGACACCACGCTAAGATTTCCGTTTGATTTTGGAATACTGCATCAATTAGTAATTGATCAGGAGAGACGACGTAGCAGTCTTCAAGCTCGCCTGCAGGCCGAGGCAACTACCAAAGCAGTAAGTAGATGCCCTTTGAATCTAAGGGACTTTGTAGCCTAATCATCTCAGCTACGTTTCCTCTTGGACCTGAAGGGGAAGCAAGCGAGGATTTCCGAGGCCATATCTGCGAGGTCTACTGCAGAATCTACAAAAAGACAAGGAAACATTATGGTTCTCTTCACACTCGTGACTATCATCTTTGTGAGTATTATCATTTTCGTCTGCCGAATATCAACTGACGCTCTTTGCCCAGGCCCCTCTCTCGCTCATTGCTTCAATCTTCAACATCAGGATTGTGGAGTTTCCTATTGACTTGCATTTGAAGTTCGTCTTCTACTACATGTTCAGCTATGGATTCGGCATCGCCATAGCAATCATCTTGCCAATGGTTATCTACACCACATGCCTCTCGATCGTCAAAGTGATCTTCAGACTCACGGATCGCATTTTGAAGTGGAGATGGTTCCACGTGAGACGGAAGATGAAAAGGCAGTTGGAGCTGCAGAATAGCGATTATGCGAGTAGTAGTGGACTTGTGGAGGAGCACGCGAAGAAGAGGGTCCCATTCTGGCGGAGGCAGGTCCCTAGTATGTTGAAGGAGAGTTCATATGTTTTTGATGCGGAAAAGGGTGTGAATATTTCTAAGAAGGTTTAATTACTTACTTGCCTCTTTATTTATATAGTTTTTCATAGGGAATTCTAAGATTTATTCTTGTTAGCCTATATAATCTCCTTTTTATTCTTTATAATCTACTTAATAAGTAAGGTAAATTATTAACTAATAATAATATATAATAATAAAATAACTAATAGCCTTATTAGTTATATTATATATTATAATATACTACACGAATTAAGGGATTAAAGGACTAATAGCGTAAATATAAAGATCTAAAGCTAAAGAACTAAGAAGAGGGGAGGGAAGCTCTTTTTAAGTAAAGGCTTATAAACTTATAAATTTACTTAAAAGTTTAAGAGACTTTAATTAATTAATTAAAGAGAAGTGACTTAATTACTCTAGAGAGAGGTTATATAAAAGAAGGATATAAGGGCCTTAGGACTATGATAGAATAATCGACAAGATGTATTTTGGATTTGAACTAGGGATTCGGGCGTGGAGACTATAGGTTTGTGAGGGATCGACCCTAGTAGTCCTACTGCATTTCGACAGCGGGATGCAATACACTTTGCGGAGAGACAATGAATGCAGTTTTGACGAGTGAGGCTGACGCGAAAACGCCAATCTCCACGACGTCCACACCGGGATGGAACAAGCCGTAAGGTGGGGCACTCCGTGACTAGCAAAAACGCCAATCTCCACAGCATCCACACCGGGATGGAACAAGCCGTAAGGTGGGCACTACGTGACTAGCAAAATCGCCAATCTCCAAAACGCCCATGCGGGGGCGGACCAAGCAATGAGGAGGCGCAACTCGTAACTATTGTTTTTGTGAAATTCTGAATCCAACCGTTCCCGCATTACCAATATCCTAACGTACTCATTACACCTCCTAACGAGAGAAATATGTACCACCCAGGATGTTGGACGGCCAGGCGTCGAAGCCTGGGAGGTTTTGCATAAAGAACGGCCCACAGCAGAACCTACAGTATTCGGTCGCATTAATTGAATCTTGCCTGAGGACTTGTTGATTGGTTTGGCGTGGAAGTGGCTTCTAAAACTTGAATCGCTGTCCACTTACTTTCCGCAGGACTCGAAACAGGTTGGAGAAATGCTCACCGCCTTGGGGCCAGGATGTTCCGCAAATAGAATAATGCGCTAAGGTCGTGCTAGGAGCAAACGCTGCTGAGAAGGAGAAAAGAATGAGGATAAGGACGTCTGTTATTTACTGCATCAACAAGCCATAGCACGGCATCTTGAAAGGCTCTGAAGTGTTTCGGGGCTCTGAACACAAACTTCGTAAAGGGTTTCAAATCTGCAAGCCCAACTGGAAGCGGCGACCGCACGCATCAGGGATGTGGTTCGCTTACTTCGTTGCGCCTCTGTCAACCTATTGCAAACCCGGCAGCAAGAGCTTTCTAATTTTACATACAAAAAAGGAATGCGGTGACAACAGGGCTCATCTGAATGAGTTACCCCGCTTTAAGTACTCTAGTAGCTCCTGCTGGCCCCAACTGATCTCATAAGCGTCCTCGACTCGCCAAGAGCATTTCGCGTTCTACACATCCCTTGAAACTTCATATCGAAAATGGTCTCTATATACTCGCTATACTCTAGCTGGTTGATTCTCCTATCTGTTTGTCAGTTCGCGAACTGCCAGACATGCTACTGGCCCAACGGAATAGAATCAGACTTTAAACAGTGCAGCACCACTGGCGGCGCATGCTGTTATAACCCCGACGACGCTCATCACGATCCGTGCTTTAGCAATGGTTTATGCCAATCAATATTCTTTGGCTACATTTACCGAGGTGCATGTACAGATTCGAGCTGGGGGGCTTCATGTCCGAATGTGTGCACCAGTGGTATAACTCCATCCAACTTCTCCCGCCTTACCACACCTCCCTCTTTTCCAACTCCCACCAGCACCAAACTAACATTACAAAACAAGTCAACGACGACCAAGTGCTCCTGCGCTACTGCAGCCCCTGGCACGCCTATTGCTGCCAGAACACCACCTCAACAGCAGACTGCTGTGCTTCGGGCGTGGGGTTCGAATGGAATAATGCGACTTGGATCAACTACAAGTTTGTGGAGCAGCAGGATGACTTCACCTTCGATCTTGCGAGTGCGTATACCACTACCTCGACTCCCAAAACGGCGTCTACTGCTGTGACAACTACGACGGTAGCCTCGGTATCAGGAACAGCGTCGGCGTGCTCGAGTGTGGAGCCAACGAATACCGCGCCGTGTCCGAAAAGCTCGACCGTTGCTATAAGTGCTGGTCTTGGTGCGGGACTCGGTGTACCGCTTCTTCTTACGTTAGCAGGAATACTTTGGCTGACCGCGAGGCGGAAGTATGAACAGCCTCAGACGACTGTTCCGGTGGCATCGCGATCTAGTATGCCGGAGATGCATGGTTATAATGGAGGCTCTGCGGCAGGCTTTGCGGGAAAAGGTGGACCGCCTATAGAGACGGGATATGGACGTGCGGAATTGGGAGGGGGGAAAGGCCATGAGAGAATAGGGGTACTTAATGATATTAAGACTTATGACTTAGAGCATTAATCTTTTTAATATTAATTATAGTAATTACTTTAGAGTATTATTTAAATTAATTATATAGCTATAGGAAGTGCAATATAAGGTAAAATGGCGATTATTCTTAAGAGAAAGGTAAACCGTTGAGCGAAAGTTGATTTTAATAGGGCGCGGCGTTCGAGGCTCGGGCTCAACCATCAAGTTCAACCTGCTGATCCTTTAGGTCCTAACGGCTTTCCGCATAGGATGCTCAGGCTCTGCTCAGGCTTGCTCACCCTCAGCTTTGGTTAAAGTAGTAGTTGCTCACGTCTATAGACTAAGACGGAACTAGTAAAGATAGGATTAGAGTATAACTTTTATAGTAGTTCAACTCTAATACTTTAATCTTCGTTCCATATTTAGTTAGTAAGCATAGGTGCTTCTACCTACTATAGGCGCTAATTACTCTCGGCTCATTCTCGGCTCAGCCAGCTCACCTGAGCTGTTTAAGCAACTTAAACAATCCCTAAGCAGCCTTTAAGTATTAATATTAGATAATTCGAGACCCGTAGACTCTCTGGCTCAACTCCTCTAGAGACACGATAAGTTCGATATAGCCTTTTAGTAGACTAGAACCCCTCCTTGCCCTAACTTGATCCTCCCCCGCCTGCCCACGATATGCTAAAAACTCTTCGAAAATCAATAGTTAAACGCTCCCTTTTATCAAATCAAAGAGTATTATGTCACATTATCACCACACGCAAGTCTATTAGAGTCGCTGAAATCTAGTAACGAGCTTGGTCTCCTCGCGATTGACAGCCTCCGATCACAAGGAGTCAGTCACTATGGTTGTTTCCGGCGACCAGTCCTCCGGCAAAAGCTCGGTTTTGGAAGCGATTTCTGGCATTCCTTTCCTGACAAAAGATAATCTCTTCACTCGCTTTGCGACGGAACTAATCCTTCGCAGGACCTTCTATGAAAGGCGGGCGACTTATTAAATACCCCCGTTATGTGAGGAACTTTTGGCAATGTGGCGTCCGTCTCAGCCTGCTGTCCAGCGCAACGTGGCGTTCCTGCGTGGCACTTTCGTCGCCCAGTTACTGTCGACTCCCAAGAAGCCCTATATGAGACACCCCCGCATCCCAATACCACGAGGCTTTGGACTCGAATATTATAAGATGCCCGATTCTTGCCCACGGTGAAGATTAATGCTCCTTACCGACAAGTTGTCAAACCTGAACGCAAACCATGGACAGCGACCTTGACTTTCCAAGACCGATTTGGTCCACAGCCTCGCCAGCAGCACCTCCTCTTGGCGCAGAGCTGGAGTGCTCTGCAGCTCTACAGCCACCAGAAATGAATGCCAGACGCAAGATATATCCAGAGGAACAATGGCTGGTCCTTAAACCCCTCATTCACCACCTGTACATTGAGGAGAATCAGACTTTCATTAAAGTCGCCGGGTATCTGCAGGAACATCACGGGTTCAAGCCTACGTAAGTTGCGCATCACCTATAACTTGGAAGTAGGAGTCAGAAGGCGCTGTGTATGATGGTGTAAGGACAATCAGAGCTGATGTTTATTATTTGACATAGGAAGAAACAGTTCCTGAGACGTATCTCGGAGTGGGGCTTCGAGAAAAATGTCAAGAAGGACGAGAGGAGAGCTATCCTTGAGAGTTTTAGCGAAGTCGCAAATGAGGGAGAATTTGAAGTGAGGATGTTGAGGGGACGGAGATTGGACAAGGCGAAGATCAGGAGGTGGAGGAAGAGGGAGCAGGTCGGAGAGAGTGGATGTGTAGCATCGTCTGGGATGGAAGCTGGCAACCAGGACGACATTTCGAAGGGGAGCTTTTGCTACGAAGAGCAGACTCAGTCCATAACCATGAACCAAGGTACCTCGATCCAAGATGGGAGGCGGTTTCCAGCATCGTTGGTGATGGAAATCTCGAAGAACGACCTCTCGGAAGAAATCCCTCGTTACGAAAAGCAATTCGGATGGATGCCCATGGACCAAGGACAGAAGCTCAATCTATGGATGATCGTCAACGTCACCGGATCTCCCGGCTTAACTGGATTAATCGGTGCCTTGACTTTGGATTGTTGCGATTTCATTCCAGAACTTGATCTATCAGCTGCGAACCCTGGAGATTGGGTCGATGCATATAGATGCATGCCACCAAACGAGGATTGCAGCAGAACCGTATCCAAGGAAGTTCAGAACCAATATCACTATTTTTCAGCAGCTTCTCTCAGCATATCAGACCTTCATATTTACAACCCTTCCAAGGAGCGCCAGTATCGGATGCCAAGCCCGTTCGACGAGTTGTGTCCCTTTCCCAAATCCGTACCACGGGGGACATCGTGTTTCAGGGAAAATCTGAAAACTGATCACCTCCTATCTACCTCCTCTCTGATGAAGAAAGAATTCGAATGTAGAAAGAAATTCAAGGCTCCGAGGACTATGGAACCGTCCGCGATGATTGATCTTGTCAATAGCATGCGAAGCATAGCTTGGCGGCATTACGAGCTCGATCAGTACCCTCAATCCGAAGGATGGTGGCGTCGGGTAATCGCCTTGTCTTTGGAAATCCCAGGCTATAAGCCTTCTTATATCTTACGGGCCTGTCTTCAAGTCGTCAATAACCTTCACCTCCAAGGTAGGTGCAAGGAGGCTCTTAGGCTTCATCATGCTATACATAGCAAGATAGCGAACCTCGTCGAACTAGGCCATCCAATTGCCATACTTTCGAAGGAAGTACTAGGGAAAATCCAGCGATCGCTTAATAATAGCGAGTTAGAAAGTTCGATTTGCCGAGAGATTGTCCAAATTTGTCTGTGCCGTTTTGGGACAAAGAGTAGAGATACAGTGGATGCTCTCGAATCTCTTGGTACTACCCTATACGCATGTCACCAGTACCAAGAGGCAGCAGCGATTCTCGATATCTCTATACGGCTAGATTGTGAAATCTCTCATAATGCAAAGCGAAACACAACAGAGGTTCAGAATACAATGCTAGCCATGAGCTATTTAGCGAGTTGCTTGCTAAGCCAGGGGAAATACGGAGACAGTGCTGCAGTATTGGTTGCCACAGAAAGATATTTCAAGGACCTGATATGCTTGGAAAATTCTTCAGGACGGTTATACTATAAACAGAAGGCCAAACTGTTGAGAGCTGAAGGACGGCTACTCGAAAGCGAGAAAATTTTTCGAGACATTTTAAATCATGGCCCTGATAACCCAACTGTGGGAAGAACCAACGCCCTATACCATCTTGCAAGTCTGTTGACAGAAACTGGCCTACAGGAGGAAGCAGCAGCGTTGTGGGAGAAGTTGTTCTTTGAACAGGTAGAATTTAAGGGGATTGCGCATAATACATCAATTGCAGATTGCGAGTGCCTGGGACATTTCTATACAAAGTTCGGACGATACGACGATGCCATACCTCTTTTTCAACAAACTATTGAGAAGTTGGTTCTCATTCAAGGAAATGATCCTGGTTTTTGCAATGAATATATTGAGGAACTTAGTGATTGGATATTGTGGGTTGAAGAGAGGAGAAGAGAGGCAGAGAAATTAAGGAAATAACCAACACTGGAAGGCGTACCTCAAAACGTCATAGGTATGTTCTATCGATGAGCCATGGCTCTACGACAAATAACAGGTCTTCTACTAGGGCTGGATTTTAACGAACAACCAAGAACGTCGAAGCATACTAGTGGGGGACTTGATATCTCAGAGCCGCTCGGTTTTGAACGTCTCTCAGCCACAAGTATCAGAAGTGGTTCCTTTCCGGTTGACGATAATACTGACATATGGAAGTCAGCAACACTGAGGGAAGCTTCAGGGTTGCCTGCGAGCATGAGGGTGCTACATAATAATAAGGAGTCTTTGATGGCAGTCTTAACCTGTAAGTGTTCTTCAGTCCTATATCACCTCACCCTAACCAGATGCTAGTTCATGAATAAACTAGAATCTCACAGGCGACGTATCTCTGCCAATTCCAGCTTCCGACCCGGGCGTCGCGATTCTCCAATAGCAGCGAATGACTGCAGACCCTGCATTATGGATGCGGAGATCCCACCCACGACTCTCATAGCTCAAGATCCAAAGGCCGCTGCAGGGCGGATCACCATCTTCCCGACCTCGTGCGAGGAAATATTATACTCGCAAGGCGTCGACGTTGTTGAATCAGATTGCAAGAGTTAGAATGAGCGAGCTGTGCAGGTGCTCAACAGGGTGAAAGAGAAGCTTACGGGTTATGACTTCAAAGCTGACGAGGAGCTGATATATATGCTTCAAGTTGACAAGTCACTGATTAAGGCAACTGACTTGGAGAATCTATGCTAGCATTATATTGGCTGGTGTAGTTTCTGGTGAGGTTGGTCTGGGAGCCTGCGGGTGGAAGATTTTTATGCAAAGCGGCCTCTGGGTCATGCAGCATAAAGCCGTTAGTGTGTCAGAACCGACATCTTGCCAGAAAAGTTGATCGTGGGGTCCATAGTTAAATCTGCATACTAAGTTAGAGGAATAGAGCGTACTTGTGTTCAACTGAAGGTCGGCACTTGTATTCGTCTGGAGAAACTGGAAGAAGTCATGTCTCTTGTTTACAGCCAGGGGTGGATGTTCAGGCGACAAAACTACAAAGGAGAAGACAAAATGCATTACTCTGCCGGCACCTGTCCTATCATCTCCTCCGGGTACGATTTATTCTGGGGGCAATATGGTAAGGCACTTATGGCACCAACCGAAGTAACTCGGGCCGACTAATATCGCTTAATCACGGTGCACAGGCTGACTCAGGGCGTGCTCAGGGTACTCAGGCTCTGCTCAGGCTCTGATCAGGTGGCTCACCCTCAGCTCAGGCTAAAGCAGCAACTGCTCACGCCCAGAGACTGAAACAGAACTAGCGAATATGAGATTAGAGTCTGACTTTCGCGGTAGTTCAACTCTAATCCTTTAATCTTCGTTCCATATTCGGTTAATAAGCATGGTCGCTTCTATTCAGGCGCTAGCCACCCATTGCTCACCTTCTCCTTAGCTCGTTTAAATGAGGCGTCTTATCAACTGAGGGGAACCTCATCGGACAACATTCACAGACTTATGGCTCACCTAGCCTCGAAGCTAAGTTCTCATTATAACTATTTTCGTAAAGTTCATCGCCTCAGGCTGTTTCGTAAGTGTATATATACTTCACTAACGAGAACACCTACGGTTATAGAATAGTTGATGCATTTAATACTTGCTGGGTGATCACAGTGGGCTTTCATCTCAACTGGGATCTTTACACAGCAGTATCTCCGTAGCAAATACTGGGAACCTTCAAAACAAGATAACGATCGTATCGCGGATGTTCAAGAACTTCAAAGGCTTGTGAAACTACCATGCAGGTTAAAAATACCAAACATTTCAAATATCAATAAAAGATAGCTCTCCTAGAATAGAACTTTCTCTAGATGTGGAAGGCATTTGCTTTCATACCAGTGAAACATCCCCTACCCGAAATAATTCAACTTCCGCCACGGCCCGCCATCTAATCTATACAGAGAACATTCTCTCCTATATTCATATCCGTCTTCATTCGGCCTCAAAAGGATTCGAAACAGAAAAGCTAAAATTGCCAGAATATTAGGCTGACAAGAAAATTTAGCAGAAGCATCTAATGCATTATTGCTCACCCAGATAAATCAAACGTTTGAAATTCTTTCAGCCTACTGAATCATTATGTCTGGCTTTTCCCCATCGCTAGCATAGTTTTCTATCCTTGTCCCTACCAGCTTCTTCTGTGCTTTACTCAAATTCCATTCGTCCAACAGAGCAGCAACGGATCTACAGTCCGACTGCTGAAGCATTCTATGGTACTCGGCGAAGCTGATTTTCTGTCTTTTAATATAAGAGCCCACCTGCATTATGATACGTGGGATCTTTCCCAGCGCTCGAGCGAGCTTAAGGCCTTGTACAGGATTTTCGTCATTCTTTTCCACGGCACTGCGATTCAAGAGGAGTTCTAAGGCTTCCTGCAGGCCCAAGTCGGGGAGATAGATTGCTGAGCCCTTCTCGGCTGGTGTAAGATCCTCTAGCTTCCTAATAAGGAGGTATGACCCTTGTTCACTATTCGGCATATAGCATCCAAGGTCCTTGGAGGGGTCATGCCCGTTGTAATTATCAAAAACCATTAGCCATGGGCACGGCCAAGCTGTAAGGGTGCTCATTGTGGTTTTAATCCTCGCTTCCATTGGGTCGCTTTGTGCAACATTAAGCTTGTTGGCAATCGCTTTAAAGGACTTTTCAACTGCGTTTACTGAGGATGCTTTCACCCAAAATATTGCCCCAAATTGCTGGGTATTCTGGGCTCTGTGACAAAACTCAACCGCAGCCTGAGTCTTTCCACCACATGCGACGCCAGTCAAAGTTAAAACCCTTTCGGCTGATCTAGATCCAGATGAATATTGCTGTTTAAGCTTTTCTATGGTATCATCAAACCCAGCGAAGGTTTTATTGCGGGGAATCGGTACGAGGTAATGTGTCAACAAATTCGAACCAAAGTGTGAGTGCAGAATTGAATTTTTTTGATTGACCTAAAAGTGCGTTAGTCTTTAGTCCGTACTTCCGTTTGGCCATAGCTCAAGCTATTGCGCTGAAAAGTAATACCGTAAGATGTTGCATAATGCACTCAAGGCTTTGAGTTAATCTGGCGGAGGATACAGCCTCTTCAGAAGCAGCGTCCATTTGACTGGTCACGCTCCGAAGTTTGCTTTCGATCGCGGTTAACTGTGTAAGTATTGCTGGAAGTGTATCCACAAGCGTCATCATATTGGATGTAGAGTTATTCGTGAGAGCACATGATTTCTCTACGGAGGCCTGTATGTCTCTAGCAACGGTACGCAGGTTAGTACTTCACGTGATTAGCCAGCAGTTTCTAACATGATATCTAACATACGTACGAATTTGTTTCTGATATGCAAAGTGTCAATAATCCTTTCCATTTCTCGAGACTTTCGGATTGTGCTTCGACCAGTCGTCGTATCCGGAGGGCCGTAAATGTTTTCTTGAATTTCGTCACGCGGCTATCTTTACATGAAATTATTCCGTCTTGCAAGAACTTGTGCAAGGTTCGAGCGTCGTTCAAACATGCCTCTAAGACCTCGGCTATCGTCTTTGTCTGAAGAGACGGATTCAAGATAATTTGCCTTGAGATTCCAATGAGTTGATCGACTTGCTGCGCACTCATATCAATGAACTCTCGAGACCTGCGGAATCTGGAACGCAATTCGCAAATGAATAATGTAATCTTGAGGCATTGTTCTGCAAGCTGCGAAGCCGCTGCTAATGCACCGATAGCTGATAGAGGATCAGCCATTTCACCCAGCTATTCCTTGGAGGGGCATATAAGGTTAAAAATGCGAACTTTTGCCGCAGGGCATTCAAAACGGGCCGAAGGATGTTTAATCTCTCAAGGGTAATGAGGAAACAAACTTGGTCTTAAGAGAAAATGCGCCAAGGTCACAGCCTTCCCATTACGTTGCATGAAACAAAATCCTGCACATGACTAAATGGGGCAGGTGGCCGAGCCACGCTGCGCCACCATATCCCACTAACACTGCTGCCAAGCGAAAATCCGCCTTGCCGGGCCTTCAACACAACGAGCCCCGGGCACGACACATCATGACATAAGACCACGACGAACAGGCGAGATGGCCGGAATTCAAATTAGTGCAATTTGGAAGAAACCCATAGTAGTACAGTACATTACCGCGGAGAACGGGTAAGAACGTAAGGCGACACGAAGACAGAATTCTTTGATGAAGATCAAAAGCAATGCAATGATATATTTCTACCTTGAAAACGTGGAATGGAAGCTCTCGACCCGATGGGCTGAATGAGCAAAACCAAACTCCTCACAAAATAGAGCAGTGCAAAGCCTAAGGTTCTGTACTATTTTTTCGGTTTCGATTAATGTAGATGCAGAGAGCATCAATCGAGTACATCATAGCATGCTGGGTCTCGGATAGGCTCTGATCAGGTACGCTCACTCTCAGCTCAGGTTAAAGCAGCAGCTGCTCACGTCCGGAGACTAAAACGGAACTAGCGAACATGAGATTAGAGTCCGACTTTCCTAGTTGCTCAACTTTAATCCTTCAATCTCGGTTCCAAATTCGGTTAGTAGGCATTGCGCACGAGTCCTACGTACCGCTCCGAAGGCACGGCGGTCGAGTCGAAGATCTTCTTTGGAGATACGTTCAGTGGAGTCTCATAATGTCGATACCACCACGAAAGCCATGGTTTCACCAGAAACATGGCGCGAACTATACATGGACGCCCAAAATCTCAGCTTGTAACCACACCACCTAGTCTCGTCCTTCTACAAATCAAACTGGGTCCAGTCAAATTCCTTATAGTGCCCGAAGTCACTCCCGCCCATCCAACTAACAAGCGGGTGTATGATTTTGATGGTGATCCCCAGCGCGTTTCCCTCAGCCATCAACTCCTTCTCCTCTGTACTAAGATGCTCTTGCCCCTTATATATCCAAGGGAAATCAACGTTCTGATTAAGCGCCAAGGCAATCTCTTTCAAAGAGAGGAAATTCCGCCCCAATGCATACTGCCCTAAGAGGTCATGGACTTGCTCCAGGATATCAGGATTGCACTGCGAGAGCGCCAGGGCTTCTAGAGAAGAGGGAAGAATATCAGTGAGTCGCTCTATCGCACCGTCTCCAGGATCAGGTTTCAGCAGACAGTCATAATACGTCGTAATCCTCTTCAGCTTCTTAAAATCGGTCAGTAATCCAATGGGTCCCGCTTCTTCGTCGTCATAGGTTCTATTCTCATAACTGAGAACAGTCAACTCTTCGAGAGTCTCATGCAGATGAGAGATAGCGCGCCCGAGATACTGTGGCAAGAAGTCCTCGTACCCGACGTTGGAGCCGCCATTTCCGTAGTGCAGTATCTTCAGAGATGGGAAGCAGTGTAAGATTGGGCCTATGGCTTCTGGCCCGACGTTGCTATGGCTTATGTGCAGGTCTGAGATGTGGTATTGCCGCGGTCGCGGGGAAACGTGGAAATCGTAGTCAAATGCCCTGTTGATTCGTGCTGCAGTGACGGAAGGCAGGGCGCAGAATGGCAAGAGGAAGTTGATTGACATGCCCCATTCCGCATCCCAGTAGTCCATCCACACCGTCCTGAGATGTCTCAGGGAATGTTGAGAGCCTGTCTTTAGCTGTTGACGTGCTGCGTACGCCACGGCTGCATCGATGTATCCGGACTCTGGGTAGCATGAAGAGCGCGTGAGGTCGACTTCTTCGAGGGCCGGGAGCAGGAGGAGCAAGAAGGCAATAATCGCACGCCAGTTTCCAGCTTCCAGTTCATCTAACCAATTCGGCTTCTTACTTTCCATAAATCCCACCGCATCCGGTCCAAGACCACATCTTCCGACGTCCTGCCGTGAGAAACCTTTCATATTCATATTCTCATCATCTTCTGAGATTTCTGACGCTACGAATGACTTGACGCAAGCTCCCAGCTCGGGCTTTTCTTTGAGAAGGTGGAGGAAGGTGGGTAGTCGCTTCTCCCCTTCCTTCTCCCCAGTCTGCTTGAAGGTTCGATAAAGAATGGATGTTGCTATTCTGTTGAGTCGGCGAGAGCAGAGCGCCAATTTTGCAAGAAATCTCCATCCTTGGTCGTAGTCGTATTTATAGAGATACCGGTGGTCATTGATATTGACAAATTCTGCGATGTTGAGGAGGAGCTCGTCTGAGAGTGCGTCGAGGGACATTGCCAGGGATGGGGTATACGGTGGAAAGATCGCATGCAAACACAGATAGGTGCTAGATGATATATATCATAAATCACTAATTAACAAGGTGATGCCGATGCACGTTGGTTGAGAACGGTGCAGCTTGTCTGAGTGTGTCGTTTACGCGGATCTCATTATGTTGTCTCATGACGGGACTTAGGAGGCAGGTCCTGTGGCTACGGAAAGCGTCTAGATCGATCGAGAGTGAACCCTAGATGGCAGTTGCCTGTGATAGATGAGGTAGTTGGTAAAAGCACTGTAATTGCCTAAAACCCAGCTCAACTTACTAATGCTATCGCCTAATCATTCAACACCCATTCACGTGACTTCCAGGCCTTAAGGCTGTTTATCACTTCCAGCCATATTTTGATACGAACATGCTGCGTTTCTCTACTAAAATATCCTAGATACCTGCCTTGCAGAGATCGATTGTTCTTTTTTGAAGTCCTGCTCTTCTTAAGACCACAAAGTTTCAAGTTTCCAGTTTCCAAAGAAGTACGCTCTCCACTCAATGCAGACACTACACATTTTCCCTTTCCCGCATTATCTCCACTTTCCAGAAGTTTTTCACTCCCCAAAAACAGCATAAATCTGAACCATATTGAAAATAAACTTGAAAATAAATCTAAACATCCTGACGACCTTAACCCCGCGTGACCCAGCGATGCAGCTTAAACCGGAAAGTCACCATGAAAATGATACCGATCCCGAAGACAACGCCAATGACAATGCCCGAGATAATCCAGAACTTGCCAAAATCGACCTGCCCAGGTCCGTATGTCGTCTGCATGCCTAGAATCCCGGCCACGGCGCTGAAGGGCACAGCTAGCGTCGCCACCACAGCCAAGAAGCCGAGCAGGACGTTCTGCTGGATCGACTGCTCGCCCTGAAGCACCTGCATGACCGATGTGATGAGCTGCAAAGTTTGCGCAATCCGCTGAAAGTTGTTCTCCATGGCGGTCCGTGCCTGCACGAAGTCGGTCCGCATGTCAGCCAGGATCGCAGGAGCACTGTTGGCGCGCCAGGTCGCTGGCAGCATGCCCCTTACCCGAAGCAGCTCGAGCTGGCCAGAAATCAGTTCTTGGTACTTGCGGACACGTCGGCGGCCGACATAAAGCTGATTGAGGAAGTCCTTGAGTCCGTCGATGCCGACAGCTTCGTTCTCAAGCTGCCACTCGATGGAATTGATATCCCGCTCGATGTAGCCACTGGCGGCTATCCATTCTGATGCGACAAGGCGGAAGGCGCTCTGAAGGACCAACATGAGGTGGTGCGCGGCTGGTGACTCCAAATCAGGTTCCTGTTCAAGGTACTTTCCTAGAGTAGCCCGGTACGACCTCCTGTCGTGTACAGCCGAGTTAGGAGGTGTCCGGGAAGGCATGAATGACCGGTACACAGAGTCTTGCCGTTTGCCATATTGCTCTGCGTCCTGAGCCTCGAATGGAGAATCTAAAAGAATCAGGCCTGGTGGGATTAGTTCAACGCTTCTTCCTTCTTGTTGACAAGCTTACCGATGGACCATGTGTGCGCCCCTTTTGGCCAGCCAAACCAAATCGACATGACGCGCCGAATCAGCGCAACGTGCGAGAATACGGCGTCCTCCCTGGGTATAGGGACGTATAGGCCGGCGATTCGATCGACGTTTATCTTCTCCGGATCTGAGTGGAGGCGTACATCGTGCTTAATGCAGTCCTCTGAGGTCTTTGAGTCCTTCACATACTCCCTTAATCCAATGAATCGCACGTGAATGAAATTGGTATGACGCCTAAGCGAGTTGAGTATCGGTAGGTCTGCTGCAATGTTCTTCGTGCGGTACCAAGACATGGGTGTGTTCTTTGTGCCTGTCTCAGAGCCTTTATCAGGCATAGAAAGCGAGTTGAGTGTCGACAGGTCTGCTTCTATGTCCGTCGTGCGGTGTCGTGACACGGCTGTGTTTATCATATCTGTCTTGGGGCCCGTATCAAGCATGGCATGAAGATAGTCGAGAAAGAACTGTGCATCGAGGTTGAGATAGCCACCAAGGGTCTTTGCTATCTCCGGTGAGAGATTTTGGATAAGAAAGATCCGCCGCTCCGGCCGTTGAAGGAGCTTAGCCAACTCGGCGGGTGTTAGGCAATTTGATCCTTCTTCTACATCGAAGCCACCGCTGGCGTTTTCTATGATCTGGCTTATCTCTGTTGGTGATGATGATTCTGGAGATGAAAGGAAGTTGTCGAGAGGCTCGAACCTAGACTTGTCTAGGCTCTTTACATACGCTACATAGGCTGCTGCCGGATCTGTAGCGCCGTCCATTTAGTCACAAATCAACCATATAATAGAGGTGATAGAGGAAGGAGCAGTCAATGTTTGGTTGAGTGATTTTCTCCGATATTATCTTGCAAGGCTGGCTTATGGTCAAGTCTTTGGTGGTATAAGGTCATGCGACCTCTCCAGCCAGGTTACACTGCAGATGCTTCGCCACCACAAGACAACTCATGAAAAAAAGAAAGTTGTCCAACGGCAAGGCTAAAAGTAGTTCTTGTCATGATGCTTTGCCAAACGTGAATATGACTGTGCGTGCCTAAGAAACAAACATCTGTATGTTCTGCTCTACCCACTTCACGAACGTTGTAGCTTCCTTCCCAGAGTACTTCTGGACATGAGACAATTCCGTTTCTCTTATTGAATAACCAAACACAGAGAAGTGTTCGGTAATATTCTTTCCCATCTGATTAATCATGTATTTCGCGATAAGTGCTGGCATTCGGCGCTCCTCAACGAGCATTTTATATGCAGCTTGCTCGTCAATGATCTTAATCTTAGGATTCTTCCCCAATACCTTCCCAAGAATCCTGACAGTATCCGCCTGCGTCAACAACTCGGGTCCATACAAATAAATGGCCCTCTGTTCATCTTGTGGTCCTTTCGCGAGAACCGTGCCACAAACTCTCCCAATGTCCTCAGGAACGATACAGTCGACCTTTGCGTCCGGCATGTATAGCTTCACTTCTCCTTTCTCCAATGCCGCTTTATACTGGAGTGTGTTGTAGGCAAATGATCCTGGCCTGGCCGCCACGAATCCATTGGCTCCAAATATCTCTCTGAGATTGAGCTCGACCTGCGCATGTCGGTACGGTATAACCTCGCTGGGTTGAATCGCTGTCAGATCTCCTCGGACGGTGTAGCTGCTCAAGAACACCACCAATTCAACACCCGCCGACTTAAGCGCCTCGATAGTAGACTTCATGTGATCGGAAGAGCCGTGAGCGCAGTAAATGAAGGCGTACTTTGCTCCAGTTGTATCCACGGCATCGCGGACGGTGGTGGGCTTGGTGAGATCGGCGTATACCCTCTCAAAGTTGCCCTCCTTTTCCTTTGCAGCGTCAAGACTTGGGATGGTTTTCTCTAGGTTTCGCATCGCGAGGATCACCTTCGCTCCTAGTTCTTCGGCGGTGCGTGCTGCGGCCGAGCCAACCGCACCCGTTGGGCCAAAGACTATGACTTTGTGCGATGTCATACTGAGGGCTTCACACTTGACACAGATATGTGAATACTGGTAATGTTGGTAAGGCGATCGAGGAAAGGTTGTTCAGATGGCTGAGTTCCCTAGAATTGCGAGAAGAGCAGAGGGTAGCTCCGGACAAATAGTCCAGCACGGACTTTACGGATTTTAGAAGTCCGCCGTCGAGGCTAATAGTGGCATTGGTCTACCTGCGCAATAGCCCCGGGGAGGAGGCAGGCGAGGTCAATATTGGTACTGCTAAATGGGTATAGACACTAGTATTATGATGTTAGGAGACATTACTTGTTGTTTATTTTTTTTGTATGTATATTTTTTATTAAGGAGACCGAAAACAGCAAGTTTTGAAGGCTCCCGCGATAAAGAACCGAGATTATACTACCTCAACTGATATGGGTTGAACTGTAAGACGCTAAAGTTTCTAGAAGAAAGTTTCTAGAAGAAAGTTTCTTTTTAGATATTTTTCATATCGCCACCGAGCTCGCCGGATGTATAGAGAAGTGAGCAAAAGTTAGGAAAGAGCTCGAGCTATTGCTTTGCGTATCGTTCCACGGTTCAGCACGTCGATTCTCAATCCCCGAAGATCTAATTTTTTTTTTAGAACAATCGGACTCTTAATAAACACTTCTAAATAAGACAGATTTTTCTAGAATCATTAGAACATTTGTAAAGGAAGAAGCTTTTACTAAGTAATAGTGGAGCTGCTGTACGCAAAATAATGTCAGCTCTTACCACCTTGAACCGCACAAATGAACTTGGCTAATAATAGGAAGTAATCTGACAATGTTATGCATACTCCAAGCGCCAACTACAGATCTCCTATCCCCAGAACCCCTGTATCCTATTTCACAAAATAAAAATCAAAAGTACAACAAAGGCAACTTGCTAAACCCCAAATAGACCCAATATGTAAGCCTATCGCCACCTACTACACCAGATGCCTGCCCAGCCACAATCCCGAGAATTAAATCACAGTATAGGATACTTAGCAATTCCAACGACGCGATGGTCAAAGATACGTATACTTGCCAATTAGCTTTCTCGAAAGCCTTTCTCAAATTCCTGTCCGTCTTCAACGACTTCCATACCCTAAAGCTTGTCGTGGCAGAAATTAAAGAAAAATAAGCTAAGAATACGATAAGAAATCCAACCCCAATGATTCGAGGACTCCCAATACCAGACCTGACGGACTGGACGGCCAAGAATATACTGCTAGCTAATATAGACGATGTAAGAGATATATTAAGTATAGCAAACTTGATCCCGTCGATAATATTGGGTTTGCCGTTTGGCTTTGTAGATTTAGACAGTAGAGGCTCGCTGGCTTCGCCGTCTGCCGCCTCTTGTGGGATGAAATCATGTTCAGCCAAAGTCTGAGCGGTCTCTGAGCTGATCTCTGGAGAGGAATGAGCAGGGTCTGTCGACGACAGCAGATTGTCGGCCGCGACCTCTTCGGGCGCACAGGAGCTTTGATCATGGGAGCTTTCTGCATCAAGGTCTTCGTGACCGATATCAATGGAAATCGTTGGGTGAAATGCCGATTCAATATCCGATGCTGAAGGCGAAGGCTGGCTATCTGCTCTGCTTAAATCATGCAGCATGATAGACGGGTCGACAACGCTATAGCTTGGCAGGTATTCGCCCACCATCTGGGCCCAGCCGTCTCCCACCTGCACCGCTGCTTCCCGGTATGATGGATTCCCTGTTATCACCTCTTCCTGTCCGACTCCCGCAGTCCCAACGCTTGCGTCTTCCGTATTTATATCGTTGCCGCCGCCTGCATCAGCATTTCCTGACGACTGCATCGTCTTTGTTGGATCCGGAGCTGTTGCAAGAACGAACCAGCCCCAGAGAAGCCCGAGCACAGACTTTCCCACAGCAATCAAGCCCAGCGGCCATCTGCCGGCTCCTAGGCATCGGATTGCGTTAACGAGATTTATGACGAAGGGTACCGTGATCTAGAAGAAGCAAAGCAGGCCAAAGGAGCTAGTATTGACAGGGCGGAAGCTGCGCTTCGGATAGAGCGGTGTGCGACCTGCAAGCAGGCAGACGATCATGTAGATGGAGATGAGGTCGCTGATAAGGCCAACGGCGCCATATGGCGCGTCGTAACACTTATACTGGTCGGGTACCATCTCTAAAGGATTATCAAATTCGGTGTATCAGTATCATGCTCTTACCGATTCGGTTTTGGGAGATCAGAGTGGAACGCGAAAAGAAGAGATTCGTTCAGAAGTGTAGAATTTGCGGGGTAGCGCAGGCAGCAGGTCTTCCCCGCCGGGTGCGGCTGAAAATCATGCGATGTGCCATGTGATTTTTAGCCCAGCTGCAGTGGAAGTCGCTTTTGCAGAACCATGATTGTAACGGCACGGTCGATCACAAGCTGAGTAGAGGCATATAAGAGTATATATCCTAGGCTAAAAGGATCGATTCCATAGGCCTAATATAAAGGAAATAAAGAAGATAAAGAAGAAGAAGGGAGTGAAGCTAGCTAAAGGAGAGGTTTTATACCCGTGCGGCCGCGCCACAAGCTAGAACCCCCTAGCTTAGGGGGGTGGCCCTGAGCCGTGCATGTGATCCGAAAACTCGTCATTACACTAGGCCCCCCCCCTCTACTACGGGGGTAGGCTTAGGCTTAGGTTAAGTTTAGGATAGGCTTAAACTCCCTATAAAATTTTAGTATTCTCTACTAAAAAGTCGCGACTAATCACCGAGATTTGATTAAGTAACGTAGCGAATTAGAAGCTAGGAGTTATGTGATTTAAGAGTATAGGAAAGTTAAGTTTTTCGCTTTCGCTTATCCCCAAGCGGAAACCCTTTAACTTTTAAGTAAGCTTAAAGGTTGAAAGGCATTATATCTCCCACTAAGGTTAGACTCTAATCTCATCTTCGCTAATTCCGTTTTAGTCTCCAGGCGTGAGCAGGGGCTGCTTTAAAATGAGCAGAACCTGAGCAGAGAGTGAACATTCCTTAATTGAGCGTCCAGAATGCTATATTGTCTTTACTTCTAGCCGTCTAATTAATTTATAGTACTCACGCCTTCTATTTATATTGGTTTATCGACTTTTGCTGATTTTCAAATAATCATTACAGCATCCGGTTGAGTACAGATTATCACGTATCCATAATAGGCAGGGTGAATTTGAAAAGAATGTTTCATTCGTGATAGAATAAGTGTAACATTGCCTGATACAACATGGCTTCCAGAAATCTTTACCCAGAAAGTGTCGTCGGCTCGCAAAATACAGTTAATATACTCCATAGGCAAACAGACGAGTGAGGCTATGTTCTAGATCTCGTCGTATCCAAAGACTCAAGCACTGCACATCTCACATGCCTCGGGAGTTATTATGGAACCTTTGACATCATCAATACGTATGAACAATTCATCCATATGAAAAGGATAAAACTTACAAGCAAGTGCTCCGTTAGAATATATTCCTTCATCTCCCTCCTCGCTGGTAGCATCTGAATCATTACATTTGGCTTTCATCCTCTTGGGCAATTTTTCCGGAAATTCTTCGTTCCATTCTACATAGTTTTCTTGGTATCCTGTGTTCTTGGGCTCTCATCTGAGTTGCTTGTGCTGCCGTGACTCGAGACCGATAAGCCACCTGGAGAAAGTCTATCATGGCTTGTAGTTGGTGGTGTTACCGGTATTGTCAAAACCATTGGCTCGGTAACGAGCAATGAGATTGACCCTTTCAAGGACACTTTTTTCCTTTGAGCGACAATATTATCCACTATTTTGAGTTGTTCTTGATCGACGGTAAACTGGATTGGGGCAGATGCAGCCATCGTCCGCAAATAATACATTCCAGTTTTCAGACCTTGAAATTTTTAGTGGCCGTGCCTGCAGAACTTCCATATTGTAGAGGAACATACCTAACTTCCAACCAGCAAAATGCATCGACGTGATCTTTCCCATGGTAGGCTCTTGCATATGAATATTCATAGATTGTGACTGATCAACGAAGGGGCCTCTATCAGCTGCCATTTCTATAACTGCGCGCTGGCTAACCTCCCAACAAGTCTTATACAAGGCTTTCATCTCCGGAGGGATATTCGGAATATTTTAAATGGATCCACCTTCAGCAACAATCCTATTTCTCATGTTATCGGACCAAAGACCTTCGTCGACCAAGTCTTTCACAAGCCATGGGTTGACAATCTGAAACTCCCCTGCTAACACCCTCCTCGAATATACATTCGAAGTATAAGGTTCCAAACATTCATTGAAGCCAAGGATTTGCGATGTCGCTGCGGTTGGCATGAGAGCCACGAGCAGGGAATTTCGAATGCCATTCCGGGAGATATCTGCCTTTAAGCTCTGCCAATCCCAAAGCTTCGTAGGCGTTACGCCCCACAAATCAAACTGAAGCTCTCTGAGTGATGCTGGGCTTCCTTCGTATGACTCGTAGGGACCCAGCTCCCGAGAAATTGCACAGGACGCAGTGAGAGCCGCATGGTAGATGGTTTCGAAAATCTGGATGTTCAGCTGACGGGCTTCAGGAGATTCGAAGGGGAGGCGGAGGGCAAGAAACGTGTCAGCTAGGCCTTGGACTCCGATGCCTATGGGCCTGTGACGAAGATTACTCTTGCGGGCTTCTGGAACGGGATAGTAATTGGAGTCGATTATTTTGTTCAGGTTTCGAGTCGCAACCTGGACAACCTTGTGCAGGCGATTGAAGTCATATTTGAGTGATCCGACGGATGGGGTGGTGAATGTTGGCAGAGCAATAGATGCCAGAGTACAGACAGAGATCTCTTCTGGAGCTGAATACTCGATGATCTCAGCACAAAGATTGGAATTTCGGATGGTGCCTGTGATATTAGCTCGAGTGAGCAATCTTGAGCAAGGAAGACTGAAAGAGGAAGAGCAAGCCCCAAAAACAATATGAGTCCCGAACGGTGTTCAAAATGGAAACACCTGCACAATTTGGAATGGCGCAGTAAGGGTATGAAATTCAATAGGACTTACCGACGTTCTTTTGATTGCTCTTCTTATTGCAAGCATCTTTATATAACATGTATGGAACACTAGTCTCGATCTGAGCTTCCAAGATGGCACGCCAAAGACCTTGAGCTTTGATAGTACGTCCGCGGCCTTCTTTCTCATACTTTTCATAAAGTTCTTCAAACTCGTCGCCATAAACATCCGGTAAACCTGGACATTCATGAGGACACATCAACGTCCATTCGAGGTTTTTCTCCACTCGTTTCATGAACAAGTCCGGGATCCAAAGAGCATAGAACAAATCTCGAGCCCGGAACTCCTCTTTGCCGTGGTTTTTACGCAAGTCTAAGAACTCGAAGATGTCCGCATGCCACGGCTCCAAGTACATTGCGAAGGCACCTGGACGTTTGTTGCCCCCTTGATTATAATGACGTGCAGTATTGTTAAAGACACGAAGCAGAGGAACTAGTCTGGGTGAATATAGAAGTCAGCCGTGTTTCAGAAGTTCTAAGATCAATAGGAGGAAAGCTTCTGCTTTGAAGACTCTGAAGCCGGTTTTGGGTACGCCAGAGAAAGATATAGTTGGGGATATATGTCAAGAAAATCCATTGTTCTTACCCATTGGAGGTTCCATTTGTGCCTGCTATATAGGTGCCAGTGGCTCTGATACAATGCAAGTTCAGACCAATCCCACCAGTATTCTTGGATATTATAGCAAATGTTTTTAGCGTGTCATATATGCCTTCCATGCTATCTTCTTTCACGTCAACCAAGAAGCATGATGCCAGTTGATTTTTTCTTGTTCCTGCGTTGAACATTGTAGGAGAGGCATGTGTAAAACATTTTCGAGACATCAGGTCATAGGTTTCGATTGCGCTCTCCACATCGTCACTAGGGTACACTTTGAGTTAGCGTCATTTCATCCCAAAAGGGATCCTTGGGATGGAACTCCAGAGGAATTTAGTTCCTTGCCACGCATTTCGGCAGTACTGGGTCAAAATAAATTTCAAGTAAACTCACCCATGAATTCCAACAGCTATACGCATAAGCATGTGTTGAGGGCCGAGTCTTTCGATTTGACTACGACCAGGAATGGATCGAGATTCTAGGAGCAGACTTTTCGGGCTTCTACAACAAGCAACTCCTCTGGCGTCCTCTTTCGTCTGCCGGCGAAGGGAAACACCCCAAGGTTCTCTACACGCCTCTAATTGTTGACTGGTCGGGTGCGAAGTTGTCCAAGAGCCTGTATGTCCGAGATGGGGCGTACGATTACCTGACAAGAGACGGTCTCGATTACATGCTTAGCTACAAGGTCTTCAAAGAGACCGGCTTATCTCTTGAGGCCGTTTATAACCTCTGTGATAACTGGATTGCTAACCCCTACAAGCTTTTCCGGTGCTATACGATATATCACATGAATGATTTGCTCCAAGAGGAGATGAAGAGATTGCGAGCCGCTGACGGCGCTGTGGTCGAGGTTTCGGAGAAGGCAGAGATCGAGGCTATCCCAGTTACTTTCCCTCTCCCGGAAAAGAAGGTAGTGAGCCGTGTCAATGGGCTCGTGAGTGCGCACTAGGTTGGATTTGTGGCCTACGATGAGGAAAATGATGCGGAAGCTCTTATTTTTGAACATGGTTTAGTTGCGTGTCCGAGAAGACGTTCCATTAAAGCATAAGATTGAAAGAAAAATTCTGCTCTGGTCCATTTGATATCCTCTCAAAGTCCACAATCAATCTGTCAACCCAAGCCATGATTTGCAGCTCCAAATGAAGGCAGCTCCAAATAATTCCTTCCATATACTGCTCCCCCAAAAGGAGATCATCAGTAAGCATAGGCCGCAAGATTAACTGCAATAGTGAAAGAGCCAGGCGGATATTTTCCTCCTCTCTGCATCCCCTCAGACGTATATCATTTTCCTTTCCCGCTCTTGTGAATGCCGCCAGAGAGTGTGGTTGACGGCTTTGCTGTACTTCTCGGTTGCTTCTGGAGAAAGGATCGAATATCTGCAATGTAGAGTCAGTAATGTTGAAGACACATCAAAACAAGTTAGTCTACCTTGTGTTCCAGGCTCGCTCACACTTTTCACCTGTTCGGTACTGTCGCTTGGCCAGATCGGAAGGGAATGAGCTGATATGGGAGTTGTTTTCATTCCTCTTAGGTCAAGAGCCATCACCTCTTTGACGTAGCAGTATTTTTGTGGCGCACCAAGGAGCCAACCTTTGGCTTTCAGCTGCGACAGAGTGATGGGGACATCTAAGGCTTCCAATTTCAGAATCTCATAGGCAAAGTTTCCGTCGGTGATCTTCCCCTCGTTGAAGTCGGCATTTCGAATAAAGCCCCCATCTACAACCTCTCCAGGGCGCTTTCCATTGCTAACTTCCGCGATGTACTTGATAGCAGACACTGGGCTCGGCTCATATATCCAGAAACGCGTGACTTGCTTTGGAAGCAAGTATCCTCGAAATTCATGGTTTTTCCTTAGACTGACGATATGATCAAGGTGAGGCTGCCGGATTGAGATGATGATGTCAGATTTGATGGTTGACGCCATTGAAAAGAGAGACACTGCTGTTGAACGTATATCCAAGCATGTGCCACGTGGTAGGAATACAGACACAGCTGTTCAGCGCCTGTCCGAGTCTGTCCCAAGAGGTTACACGAAAGCGCGTGGTCCGAATACAGAAGCGACGCAGCGGTGGACGCGACGTCGTGCTCGCGCTCGTTCTCGCGCAATTGTCGTCGGATGGGTGTGCAGGGGGGGAGCGGAGTGTCTCAGCACGCGTAAATACCTAAAAAGTAATAAAAGTAATAAAATAATTTAAACAGTAAATAATAATAAAATATATATCAAAAAGGTGCTCGCGGGCGCTGACTGAGAATGCCAATCCCTTCCTTAACGCCAAGGGGATACTTTACCGTTCCAGTGCGTCCCCTGCAAAGGAGAAGGATACGCAATACGCAGGGGAAGTGGTGGGATTCGGGATTTCTAGATTGATCACCCACCACACGCAGCTCACGACGTGGCATGGCATATGGGCATGCTGACCGCATGTGCAGAGTGCAGAGTGCAGAGGCTTCGGGTTGTGCCGCAACGCTCCCCTGCCCTGTTGATGTGCTTGGGCTCCACTGCGGGGTTGTTGGAGTACTGTAACCTCAGCACACGCGACACATTACTCTTTTGGGGTGCAACTGAGGCTTGCAATGGTTCCGCGGGCACGCTTCGCACGCGCACGCCATGTTGAGCAATAGTTGCATCATGTGCTCTCGAGCTCACCTCTAGTGGGAAGAGTACCTAGGCCTTGTCGGCCTCTTCAAGTGTCGAGTGCAGCTAGCTGTATCGGGCGGTCTCTGTCGGTATCCGTCAGTCGATCATCACTGCTGGACATCCTCAAGTATCTTTTCATTCAAGAAATTCTGTCAACCCACAAACATGGCTTCACGGTGTCCGTGGATGCCGTTTGAAAATCCCGACGGAGCGGCTTTGGCACCCTTGTTTGAAAATTATCTTTTTGTTCTTCTTCCTGCCTCGTGTTTCGTATTTGGCGTGTGCCTCCGTACCTGGGCCCTGATATCACGCGAGACTATCACTCGCCAGTCTTGGGTTCAAAGAGCAAAAATCGTATGGAAACTTCTTCTTGCTAATTGATGCATGCTGATTCCTCCTGCAGGCCTTGTCAGTGCTGAACGTAGGACTCAGTGTGGGCGGATTGGTGCTATTTTTCAGAAGCGCAGAAGGACATGCTGCTAGTTCCATTGCATCTCTATCCGTGGCAGTGGTTGCTTCTATAGGAATTGTTATTCTTTCTATCTTGGAACATCTGCGCAGCTCTAGACCCAGCGATCTTCTACAGATATATTTGCTCGTCGTCGCTACTGAGAACGCCTATCAAGTTTCTAAAACGGCATGTATCCATGGAACACCTGGGGTAATTGTATTCTGGGTTGTGAAAACTGTGTTAGTCCTCGTGCTCTTGGTTTTAGAATCCCTACACAAGACATCAGTCGTCCTTGGTCCAACAGGAAAGGTTTCGATAGATGATCTCAGCGGATTTTTCAGCCGACGACTATTCTGGTGGTTATTGCCGTTGTTCAAGAAAGGTTTGTTCACTTGGCTAGTACCCCTTGTTTAGGTATCGGCTGGTCAATATATTAAATAACATGCTATTCTTCTAGGATATCGTGGGCAACTCGATCAACTAGATTTGTTTGGCCTGAGCGATCGACTTCGCCCTAAAGAAATCCAAGAGGAGTTTAATGCAAAGCTCAGCACATCGCAGGGCCAAAAGTCTTGGATGATTCTTTTTCGATCAATTTTCACCGATCTGACGAGCGACTTTCTCGCACCTGTCTTACCGAAGCTCTGCTATATCGGCACACTCATTGCACAACCTTTTCTCATACGTGCTCTGCTTAACTTTGTCACAAGTAGCACCGAATCAGCCGCGAAGCAAGGCCCATATCTCGTTCTGCTAGTATTGCTAGAATATGTTGGCCTCGCAGTTTTCAACGCCTGGTATTGGCAATCAGTTTCTCGATTCAACACAAAACTGCGCGCATATCTTATTCGAGCCATCTATACCAAGACTTTGAGTTCTAAAGTGGCCGAGAACGCTGTGTTAACGCTGCTCACGGTCGACGTCGAAAGGTTGCTACTGGGCAGCCGTGTTGTACATGAATTGTGGGGAGCATTGGTACCAGGAGTCGTTGCTCTGTATCTCCTTCAAGCACAGATTGGCCTTATTAGCCTTAATCTCCTTTTCCTGGTGGCATTTGTTACCGCTGTGACATATATCGCTGGAAGGATGGTTTTCCCTCGGCAAATGGCTTATCTTGAAAGTAGTCAAAAGAGAATCAAGTTCATCTCTGCTATTCCCGGATTCATGAAGTCGATCAAGATGCTGGGCTTGACCGAACAAGCACTTGATGCAGGAAAAAAGCTTAGAGATTCAGAGACTAGAGCGCTAATGTGAGTGACGCTTTACCTCCACTTCAACCTGTCGCCCGAGCCCTAATTATCTCTCCACGAAACTATAGATCCATGCGAAAACCTGTGCAAACTACATATTTCTTAGGTCTGTCAACGAAATTTACCTTTCGTTCAATGATACGATGTTGATCGATATTTCAGGATTTACCGTTTTTCAGTTCGCAATACTTCTAGTCTTTCTGCCATATGGTATATTGGTAACGTTGAGAGGAGATACCTTCTCTATACAACGTCTATACACATCTATTACTATCGTCAAATTATTCACTCAGCCTTTGATCGATACCATCGAGAATGTCCCGGCTTTTCTACAGGCCATGGCATCCATGCAGCGAATCGCTATGTTCATGGCTCGGGAGGACAGGCGGGATCCGCGACAAATATCGGAGCCCGATGAGTGGGCGCTCGACGATCCTGACGACAATATTCAGAGCGATAAAGACCTGAATCAAGTAGTTCAATTTGATCAACTGCAGCACAGCTATGACGATGGCCGCTCAATATTTTCAGGAGTCAGTGGTCAAATAGCAGAGGGATCGTTGAACCTCGTGCTGGGCGAGTAAGTTCCCACCCCTATCCGCATGGGTACTGGCTAACACCGAAAATATCAAACTCTGGCAAATCAACCCTCCTTCGTGCTTTGCTTGGGGAGGTCGAAATCAAGAGCGGCGTCATCAAAATATCTCACGATCGAGTCGCGTATTGCGACCAAATGCCATGGGTTTTTCATGGAACCATAAAGGATAACATTGTTGCAGGAGAACCATTTGACGATACCTGGTTTTCCATCATCCTTTGGGCTTGTTGTTTGGATATAGATGTTCGTCATCTCTCTAATGGCATCCATACTCCTGCGGGAGAAAACGGTTCCAACCTAAGCGGTGGGCAGAAAAGCAGAGTCGTAGGTCATTTCCAACCCGTGCCTTTCTATCAAAAACTTACAAAGCATAGAGTTTGGCTCGAGCTCTTTACTCTCGTCGGCCCGTTGTGGTAATTGATGATGCATTCTCCTCTCTTGATAGGCGCGTCGCTGCAGCAGTATTTCACCGAGTCTTCGGCACCGATGGCATCCAACGACAGCAAGGCATTACTGTTATCCTTGCCGCTAGTTCATGTAAGCCAAGCAGTGAAAACTCTGATGATCCATAACTGATCGAATACTATTCAGTCAGATGGATTAAACATGTAGACCAAGTCTTCATCTTGTCATCTGGTACGCTCGCGTACACAGGCCCTTCATCCTCCATACCAGATCTCTTCCAAAACATCGCCACATCCGAGGAGGACTCTCCTGACCCCCAATTTGCTGCTCAAGAAATCTTGGTTTTGCCCGAAGCTGGTCGAAACGATGCAGTGTCGGGTAAGGAGGTTGCACGGCCACGAATTGATTCGAGGCGCCAGGGTGCCATTTATAAGGACTACCTCCGATCATTCGGATGGTACATACTTCTCATCTATGTTATCCTTCTTACCGTATCTGCAGGAGCAACAACCTTGCAGTGTAAGCAACCCGACCGAGGTCGACAAAGTCTTCTTTTCTAACGTGCATATTCAGACATATGGCTCAAGCGGTGGGGAGACGCAATGGGCGAACGTGCCCAGCTTGCAAAATTTGCCTCGGTCTTTGCTGTCATCAGTCTTTTAAGCCTAGGTGCGGTCGTAGCGTGGAACGGGTCAGCGCAGGACGATAAGATATTTTGTCTTCAGGTTACTGATTCAGCGCAGATACAGTTACTGGTGTGCTCTCCTGAAGTCAGGGACATGGCTATACATGACACAATTCACTTCTGTATTACGGTAAGAAGCTAATACCATGGGCAAAAAAAAAAAGCATCTACTTACTTTGCAGAACGTCTTATATTAACTTCATTCAAAAAGATGCGGGGGATCTCATCAACAGATTCTCCCAGGACATTGCTTTGATTGACAGTGCCCTAGGCAGGAGTTTCGTCAATGTTACTAATCGTAAGCGCATCTACCCGACTCGCCCCTGATTTCTGGAGACTATAACTCAACTGTGTCACAGAGATTTTCTCGTCCATCGCGAGTTGCATTCTGCTAGTCTTGGCAACCTACTATATCCTGGCCGTTTTACCACTGGTGTTCATTGTCTTCTGGGTCATTCAGCGGGTTTATCTTCGAACCTCGCGGCAGATCCGAGTTATGGCCCTTGAAACCAAGGCGCCGCTGTGTTCCCATTTCTTATCGTCCATTGCCGGGCGAGCAACAATTTTAAGTTTCGGTTGGAGCAAACAGTACAAAGAGAAGACGGACCAACTACTTGAGAATAGCCAGGTTGCCTACTATCTTCAGTACTCGACGCAGAATTGGCTTGTCCTGGTTCTCGAACTGACGGCGGCGGGTTTGGCGGTGTGTTTTGGAGCGATCGTCGTTAGCCTGAAAAGCCGAATCGACCCAGGCTTTTTGGGACTGGCGCTGAATTCGATGGTAAGCAGCCTGTTCTAGACAGTTGAGAGGCTAAAATCGACCTAATCTTCTTGTGATGTTTAGATAGATCTGGTGTCAGTATTTCCTGCTGTCGTGAAGAGCTGGACAACTTTTGAAACCAGCTTGGGCACCATTGCTCGCGCCCGTCAGCTTATGCTAGATATGCCCCACGAGAAAAAGGGGTCCTTTAACCCGCCAATCTCATGGCCTTCAGAAGGAGAGATTGTATTCAGGGATGTCTGCGGAGGATATTCGTAGGTCTTCTCGTTCAAGCAACTGCAGTTTCGCTAAGTATTTTCGGCAGCGAATTCGAAGGAGACATCCTGAAAGGCGTCTCCGTGACCATCCCGAGCGGAAAGCGATTCGCAGTGTGTGGGCGAACCGGATCGTAAGATATGAATTCTATACGTCGAGGGGGGAAAAGGCCGTCTAGCTAACTTTCATGGGCAGTGGCAAGTCCTCTTTTCTCTCCTCAATTCTGAAACTACTCCACGTTTCTCGGGGAGAGGTCTTCATTGACGGGATCGACATTTCAACCGTTTCCACCGATCTCCTACCATCAAGGATCATCACTCTCCCACAGGAGCCATGGTTCATGCCAGGAACAGTACGGGATAATCTTACCATCCGGGCGAGGAACAAAGGCTCCATTTCTGATAGCGAGGCGCTGTTGGCACTACAGAAGGTTCGATTACGTACAAAATTCGAGGCTAGAGCGCGCGATCTCGGTTTTGAGGGAAAGGTGCTAGCCCTTGATTTCGATGTGAAAGCAATGCTCACTGCAGGAGAAGAACAGCTATTTGCAATCGCGTGCGCCATGTTTGCTGAAGGTAACATCCTCGTAATGGATGAAGCTACTAGTCGGTATATGATGACCATATCCACCCTGTGCAGTAGGATGAGATAATAACTGGATGTAGGCTTGATAAAGATAATGAGCAGTTTGCTCAGCGAGTAATCAAAGATCATTTCGGGGATATAACGACCATCACGGTAGCTCATCATCTCGATACGATCATGGAGTACGATTTGGTCGGTGTCATGGATCAGGGTGTCTTTGTGGAGATGGGTAAGCCTGAGGTGCTCGTGCGGACTCGGAATAGTTATTTCAGGAATCTACTGGGCTTAGATGGAACTGTGGGGAGTTAAGTTTTCAAAAGAAACGTCGGTCTCAAAAGTTCGTCTTTGATGGGGATTTTGGTGATAGGTAGCATCTGATACTTGTATAGCCAACCAAGTGCCACATTTACTCTTGTGCACTTGCACTTCGCTGTATATAGCGTTAATAAGAATTAGGACTACTTTTCTAATTTTGTTTCTAGTAAAAGAGTATAGAGGATATACGCGGTAGTTAAAAGAATATATTATATAAATTAGAAAGTTGAAAAGAAGAGTAGCTTAATTAGAATTCGACATATAAATAACTCAGATTCAAGCACTAGCCCGTTCAATAAACCTCACCCCTTCCTTAGTGTTACTAAGTTCTATAACTAAAGTCTTCGAGAACAACTCCATCTTCCTATTCTCTGTGATCTTCGCTGCCCGCTCACGAACACTGTTATCACAACCATGAAGCAACAGCGGTAGACTGGAACTTTTCCAACTTCCAGTAGAGCCCCACATACTGCTAGCTCTGCAGATAATTGCCGAGCAGGCGAGAAGCACAATAGTGAAGAGCACTAGTCCAGCCGGGAGCGAGATCCAGACCCAAGCGATATGAACACAGGTCTGACTCCCTTGCACTGTTCCCAGGACCGGACTGGGGCCACGCTCGCGCATGATAGCTGTCATTGCACTTGCTAAGCCATCAGTGTAATTGTTCACAGTAGTGATATTTGCTGTTCCGTTCAGATACAAAGGCTTCAGCCAGGTGGAGCCCGACGTGATGACTGTATTGTCCGTGACTGCGAGAAGAGGCGATTCATCGTACATCCAGGATAGGAATTGATTTATTGCCAGGCCAGGCACATAGTCCAGCATCCAGACGCACTCCGAAGGGTACCATATCGTCGGCTCATCAAGAGATAGCTGGAGGGTGTTGTTGATAGGAGAGATAGGGACAGGGGTGGAGTCGGTGTAGTGATCTGATGTTTGGCACATTTGCCAGCTGCCGTTGACCAGAATGCTATCAGTGGCGAGGGAGTAGGTCAAATTTGCTGTTGTGGTGATTTCTACCGCCGATGCATTTGTCTTTCGAAGCGGTGTCGTGGAGATAATCCTCTCTTCCAGGATAGAATTTACAATCGAGCTCCGGAATGTCTTGATACATGGATAAAGAGAGATGCGGACTGCCCAGGGATGTTTTTCACAGGTCTCGCTGAGGTGAATATTACTACTCGTTACGTCGCAAGAAGAATTGACATTGAGCATAAGGGTGTCGAATGTGAACAGCGCATCAAAGTCAGGATAAAAACCAGGCCCATCCGCAATACCCTTCTTGGTGTATAACATTTGGTAGTTACTGTTGGCAATCGTTATTAATGACTCAGCTGGCCCTGCCGTGATAGCATCCGGGATACCAACGCTGGCCTCGGCGTATTTTGAATCATTCAGAGGATGCCCCCAACTTAGGTCGGGGAGCCAGTATCCGAAATCATATTGTTGGGTAATATTCTTTTGCACGTAAGAAGTAATATCCAGAGTCGAATAACAGATTCCAATCGTAGAGGATGTTGCATTTTGAACGGCGAGAAAGGTGCAGTTTCCGGTCGAGCATTCGAAAGGGATGGTACCCGATGGATTTACAGGGGGATCAATGGTCCCTAGATACATCATTGCTGCCATGGTGCTATCCAACTCGGCATAACCGGCTTTGGATAACATCCCACCAAATGTGTAGTTATTTGCTCCAGGGAGGATGGCCGTAACTCCAGGAAGCGGATCAAAGCAGGTGTAATATTGAATTATCTGCTGTGAAAATGGGTCGATGGCTAGACTGACAATAGTAATGAATGCCCCGAATGAGGCAAGGTAGCTTTAGAATCTGTCAGCTTCAGCCGCCGAACAGTTTTGAGAAGGCTGCTTACTGCTTTCGCACCTTGAACATTAAGGAAAAAGCTCCCCAGGGTCCTCGGGTTGCAGAATCAAAGCTTTCCATATCAACCAAAGCGTGGGGTTTTGTGAACCATTGCCACTTCATTTGACTTATTGCTGTGTCAGGTCAGCTATTTTTCAGGATAACGAAGGTTCACCTTAACACATACCTGCAGAAACAACAAACATCATGGCAGCTTTCATAAGTGCCGTGAAAATAGATACGAAAGAGTTGATAGATATTACGTAGGGCCAGTGCGGTAGACTTTTCTCCTGGTGGACAGCCAGAATAGTGATTATCGCGAGGAGGTTGCATAAAGCAAACAAGGAGCAGATGATTTCGACAACCCATCGACCTTTGCAAGATTTAATCAAGCCTGAAAAGCATTTTCGAGGATGTCCATGGGGTTCAGGCTGTTTTGAGGTAGTCGAGAAACTAGGGCGTACAACTTTACTTCGGATCGTGACTCGAGGGGTGCTCTTTTCTTTCTCTAAGTCATTCTTCGTGTGATCAATCGGTGCTTGTGTTCTTCTCTGTGTATCGTGCGTGGTTGGTGACCGTACGAAAGGGCCGTCAACGGATCCATGAATAGTAGATTCTGAAGTTTTCATGGCATCCGATCTCTGATGCTCTTTCACAGAGGCGAATTCGATATGCTCGGTGGTGGGCTTGTCGTCACCCATGTTTTCATGTATGAATTAACTGCGAAGTTTAGAATTGGGTAGAAAATATAGGATAAGACTCAACTTTGATTAAATGGAAGTTGGAATCGTGGAAATACTTGCATCTTTATTAAAAGAGCAACCAAGTCTGGTTGCGCTTGAAAGCAATTCGTCCCTGCAAAAGACAAATAGGAGAACGGACAATCCCTAGCAGGAATGCAACCCCCAACTCCTGTGTCAGATAGGGGCCAAAAACAAAAGGATGCACTGCATGCTGACTTCTAGGAGAGCAATACTATACGTCGAGCATGCATGTAATGCATCGCCCCATCAGCCATTTTCGTGTCACCAGCTGTAATAGGAATTCTCAGCCGCACCCGTTTCCCCGGGGGCCATTAGGATCTGCGATGTCACCACTGACAAGTCAGCGAAGACCAATGCGATCTCCACGAACTTTTCAGGGGACCTAGCCAATTGCAACCAACCGAACCGGATATCTTGGTGCGCCGAAAATCGAGCAAAACTTACAGCACTCGCATAGAAGAATTCTTAGGCACCTTTGTAGCAATCAAAGGCCATCCTTCGTTCAATAAAAGATGAACGGAGATGAGGTTGATTCAAACAGATCGCCGGTGAGATGCGAGATCATTTGATCAGGCTGGGAGAAATTTTCACGTAAGTGAGACGGTGAGGCTACGTGCAGCCACATAGGGATAATGCGTCTGCCGTGGAACATGAGACCACGCTGATCAGCTAAGATTCCCAGAGCGACTGCAGCACACCTACTTGGTCGATACCTATGGGGTCCAAAGCCGCATAGAGCAATTCCTGTCGAGCACACCTGTGAGGGTTGGTTGGTGATACAATAAATTGGCCCGCAGCTGGACCATACAGCTGCTAAATGCGGCTCTGTGGCTACAATCGCTAGTCATGAAGTGTCAATGCCCAACATTGCTTCCATGGCTTCTAGATGCTAGTGAACAAGGATGCAGATGTCGGTGAGAGGTGATGCAGATTTGAGGAGGGCCAATGCATTTCCAGGGGTTCGCCTACCAAGCGTGTTTGAGCTCCTGCATGGCAGACAACACATCGAGCAAATATTTTTGGTGTCTAAATGCAATGGATCGACACGATAATCCAAGTTAATGCTTGTTTGGCCGATATGAAACCTCGGAAAGACCGATTCGCCCGACAGATCAATGGCACACCGACTCTATTGTGATGAGGTGATGAAGCTTGCAGCGCTGCTTGCTTAGTTGAGTTGGCAAGGCTGCCAAAGCAAATACCTCATTTTGCACTTCCTAGTATTAGGCTTCGACAGCCTTAGAAGTAAGAAGGTCTTACGGCCCTTCACCGAATCAGTCCAATAAGAGAACAAGTGCCTAATACGCGCCCATAATTTTTTCTAACCGCGGTTTAAGTTTTGATTAAGATATAGTTTATATATATAAACTAGCTTATTCTTCACTTTATAAAACTAAGAATAATTAAGTAGTAATTAAATATTATAGTCTTACTTATAATGACAAGGGTCACATATATAGCTAAACTAAGCCCTTATACCCACCTAAGCTAAGGGTTAGACTAAATATAGAGGGTAATCTTAGAGTAACTTAAATAAGGGCTTATAAGAGAACCTTTTACTTTCTTCTTTATCTTTAGATTCTCTATTATAATAGGCCTATAAGTTAATCCTTTTAGTCTATTAAATATACTCTTATATACCCCTTTACTAACTAATAATTACTTATACTATTATATTACTATTTAAGTATTTTATAGAATTACTCTATCCTTAAATATTAGAATATAAAGGTTTAATATAGCTTTAAGAAATAGAACTCAATACTCTATTACTAAGATATTAAGTATAATCCTTAAAAGAGGAAGAAAAAGGTAAAGTATATAAGATTTTCTATATATTACTTACTTTAGTAAATATTAAATAGTATTTAAATAGTTTATTATTAAGTAAGTACTAGTTATAAAGAAGAATTCTAATTAGATAATTAACCCTTTATATTAAAAATATTTTATTATCTATAGGCTAATACTATTTTATACTATCTTAATTATATAAATAGTATTATTATTAGTATTAATATATTATTTTCTTAAATATATAAGAATAGAATTCTCTCGTGTCTTTCTTTATTTTTCTTTACTCTTATAATCCTAGTAGTTAAGTAATAAATTTATATTCTTATTCTTCTTTATTATAATAATATTTAACTTAAGTCGCGAATTATAATATTAATATTAATATAAAAGCTTTTCTAGTAGTAGAATTCTAGGGTAAAATAGCTTTATATATAGGTTTACTACTAGCTTTAGTTTCTATAATACTTTTATTTAATTAGTTTAAAAAAAAGCGTCACGTTATCACGAGTTGACGATTTAAGAGGTATATCTCGTGCTAGCTAGACCTTAGAAAGATTATTATTGCAGATTAGTTGAAAATTATAAAGGGGCTCTAGGTAATCATACGCTCGGTTTATTAGTACATAGAGACTCTAGATATATACCAGCTGCATGTGCATACCGCAATCACGGGTGTATGCAAGCTCAGAGGACTTTTAGCATAAAAATAGCTTGTATAAAAGGCAGGCCTGGGTGGAATCAAGTAACGCCTAATTTGGCTTTCTTATTAACGGAAAGAACACGTCGGGCATTGCCTCTATGTGCCAGACCCGTTCCACGTCCTCGCCTTGCCGATACGCTTCCTCCCAACCAGTGCTCCTGTTCAACGCCTCCGGAATTTTCCAAGCCAGAGCTTCATTCCTCAAGTACATTCGCACGAGATGTCTCTTGCCACCTGGACCAACCTCCGCAGAGTCACGCCGGTGCAACAGCGCGAGATTGTTGATAAAGTGCAGGTCGCCCTTCTGAGTGGGGATGGCTATCTTGTGTTTTTCAGCCAATTCTTCGACCAACTTCAAGGCCTCGAGTTGACGGGGTGACAGAGAGGGGACGTTCGTTGGCCGTGGGTGGGCTTTGCTGCCCAGTAGTGCGTTGGGTGCAAAGTTGAAGATGATCCGTGAGTCTTTGTAGAAGAGAAGAGGACGCTGATGATAGTACGGACTATGCATGAAAAGCTTGGTAAGAAATGCAACGAATGGGTGGCTTTCATCATATTATATGTATAAAGAATGGGAATTTCGAACACTCACATGTGTAAAGGCCAACTTGCTTCACTGAGCGTCCATATGGTATCTGGCCTCGTGGCGACAAGCTCGTTATAGATTGTATACCCTGGTGACAGAATACAATTACCACCGCGTGCCGCAGTACTGCGGGTTTGGAAAGCTAAGATGTCCCCGAGCTCGTCAGTGTGAAAGGGCTTGAGGCAGACGTCAGCTTGAGCATCACAACATTGGTTTCCCCCAAAGCGCTCACAATGGAAGATTTAGAATGTCTCGTATGAAATTCCTTCAGCGGACTGAGCGCCACATTGTCATCGGTAACAATATGAACTTCACAAAGATCATCAGCTCTGCCGCGAAGCATGGCAGGGTCTTATGCACCTATCATATTTCCCATCTCGTCTTGACGAGCTCGTGTTTCTGCGATGAAACTCTGTATTCCTAGAAAGATGACCATGTTGTCTTCGACCGAGTACTTCTCGTAGTCGAGGCCCCTTACGAGGCAGAATCCTCTGCCATTGTGCACCTCCAAAGATAGCTGTTCAAGCGTTTGTCGCAGATTCGGGAGGGGAAAGTTCATGGAATCTACTAAGTCGCCGTCTAAACCATGGGCTAATGCAAAAGTTAGATGCGACTTCAAAAATCCCAGGGAGGGTTAAACCTTTAAACGACTTTAATGCATTATCTATCTCATCCTTATCCTCCTTGGAGAGATAATAAATGTACTCTAGTGCACTGGAACTTTCAGATGTCGACCACGCCAATTTGGATTCCAAGAAGGTAGGAAAGCCCGACGGCAAAATTTGTGCAGCATGGGGTTGAGTTGCAGTGGGGTGTTTCGCGATCTTGGCACGTCGGCTTTGCAATTGATTCTGGCCGCGCTCAAGGTTGCAGGATCCAAAGCCTGAAGGATGAACCAATGCCATCACGCGTATGTTTCGCTGGTTAAGCGGCAGAGCAAAGTTGCGACTTCGAAAGTAAGTCTGCGTAGCGGGAAAAGGGGTAGATCAAGTTAACGTCGATTCGGATGGTACAATTGATGAAGGAGGCAGCTGCCGTCAGATGAGCTCAGGAAGATAAGAGCGGGGAACCTGTCGACTCTAACAAGATGAGGCTGCATTGCACTGGATCCGCAAAGTTTCCCTATTCGACGCCTCTGTGGGGGTGTGCAGAGCTGAATCACCACAACAGGGTTCCTAAATGGTCAGTATTTAATAGCTTCGCTGGAAGCCAATGAAACCATTCAGACACCACACTGGACAAACCGAATGCGTCATGGCAGGTGACATGTACCCACTTTTGCATTGCGATATCAATACAATCTCAATTGCAGGTGTGAAGAAATGGTTCAGCTCCATGTAAATTACCTCGATATTGCCGATTTATTCGACAGACACTTTCGGTTTCCACTCCTCTTCATACATTTGGGCCACGAAATAGTGCTCACTATCGTTGATCCCCTCAGAAAGTAGCTTCTTAAAGCGGGGTCCTTTGGCAGTCAGTTGCCAAGATCAAATATAGAAGATTCGATTAACAGATACTGACCATTGTGTTCCACATAGACAGCAGTTTGCCTTACAAACCGAAGTTGCTTGTCATCCAATGTTGCCATTGATGTGGATAATTCCGGTTTCCAATCAAGAGTGAATGGACGATGGCCCTTACAGCCGTAGTGAAAGTGAGCAAGGAGAACATTTGCGCCGAGATGGAGTTCTCTAATCATGTCAGGTCTAGCATGCCGAGCCTTCTGCCAGGTTAGATATTTGAGGGATTCAGCATAGAGATTGATAACAAACCTTAAGACCATGTTTGCAAGCATAGCCAACATCGTGATCCGTTAGTAGTGAGCAATTATGAAGCAGAATGAACGTGCAAAGGTAGATGCAAAACCAGTTGTCTGGTTTTTGGTCCAAAGTGAGCTTCTGTAAACGAACCAATATCTTGGAGCGGAGAGGTGCCAAAAGCTTGTGGTTTAGAATGAACTGCATCTGTGCGCCCATTACTGGTGGAATAGGTATCTTTCCATACATTCCGCTTGACTTGTCCATCAAGTCAGAAGGCATACCAAGTGTCTCGCTACTACTGATTCGGACCGATCGCATGCGCATTCTAATGGTTACCCATAATTGGAGGACCATTTGCAAGACTTCTCTTTCTTCAAGTGACTAGGAAGTTGAATGCCTCATTAGCTATATCTTGCCGTTAAGTTTTCGAATCTCTCACCTTAGCTGAATTGGAAAACCAAATTGCGGTACTGTAGGTGTCCCAGAGTAATCGATCGTTGTAGTCAAGTGCAGTCTTGAAGAAGTGGGGGCCTTCATTAATGATGAAATCTTTGTGCACTTGTAATGCCGCTGCCATGTCAACAATCGCGTAGTTGGGAACCGCAACGGATTTGGTGACAGCTCCATCTGACCACTGCCGATGTAACATATCTCCCTTCACTGGGATGAATTGTCTCACCGTGAACGTGAGTGCACTCGGACCATAGTCTTGAGTAACCTGTATGCTCTTCAGTTCTGACGAAGCCCAGTGCGTGATGTTTTCCATGCTGTTGCTTGACCATCGATGACTCCAATCACGACCAGCAGCGTAGCTTCCATCTCGAAACAGCCTCACATCAGTCACTTTATAGCGTAGGCAAGGAAGCTTATGCAGCGTCGGTTTCATGACTTTTTGGCAGGTCAAACAAACCCCTCTGGGGTTGGCAGGGTCTGGATCGCACTGGATTATAATACATCAGTGATCGCTCCTGATTCAAGTAGAAGTACCCACCCTGATGCGTTGCATTCTACAGCGAACACACGCTGTGAGCTTTCGTGTTTGAGCCGTTTTTTCTCGATGGTGGGTAGACTGGAACTTTCTTCGAGGAGTGGCATTCAACTGTTGCATTGTCTGGCTAGCTTCGAGATCCGGTGTCTGCTGCTTGCTTTGATTTACGGGGCTCATATCAAGATGCGCCAGAGAATCGATTTGCCCCGGCACATTTGAACAGTTTCGTGTCTTGCTGAATCCAAGATCTCCACTGAAAGATATCAAATCCTCCTCGAACTTGTCACCATCTCCTAGAGGGTACACCATGGGTTGAGGGGAGATGTATGGTTGCATGCGCTGTGGCATGTGCGGTTGTCCATTGCTTGCCATCCATTCTTGGATATTTGGCGCAAAAGTATCGCAATCGTAAAGTGAATAAGACTAGCACACCTTTAGTGCTGTAGAGATATCTAGTGTCAATATAATCGTACCGCATCAATAGAAAAATCGTCAATTACGTCAAATACATTTATCCCGGTACTAGCTCCTGATGGCGGCATATCATAACCTAAAGATGATGAAGAAAGCTGGTTGCTGCTATTTTGTATTGATAACGACGAGTCATTTGTTATCATACCAGCATCATAAATACTCATATCTCCTAGAAAGTGATCAACATATATCTTATTTTTGGACGAGACGTAAAGATTTACCTTGAGATTCGACGGGAAGGGCGGGTCTTGAAGTTGAAGACTTGAAGTCTGCGAAGCAGTCTGCGACCTGCTTATGCATCAAACCAAGACTGAAGGACGGGATTTCACAGATATCATGTATTGCCAGAGAATCTTCGGTAGCAGAATTAAATTCAGACGATAATTTGGACGTGGGGTTCGATGCCTGAGTTAAGATTCTAGATCCAAAGCGTCTTCCCTCCATGAAAGGCAATTGTTGCTGGGAGACGACTTCTGCTTCAGGTATGACTTGAGATCTGTTGACTAATTCCAGTCGTTGAGAAGGGTTGCAAAGGGCATCTGGCAGATCCGCGATATCGACCTGAAGAATGGCGGCCGCTTCAGACAAGGTAGCAACTTGAGAAGGAGAAAGTGAGGATATATCAACGCTTGATCTGTGGCGCTTCCGCACACTCAACTCCGGGGAGCCTCCGTTTCCTCCACGTTTGGTTCCATGATGCTAAATACTTGTTAGATGTTTATTGCAGGACAAGCTTCAGAAAGACACTGTATGAGTCAAACTGCACAGCGAAAGATAATGCCAGCGAGAAAAAAGAAAAAGCTTGGCAGAAGGGAGGCGAACGTGGCCGGAAACCTACTCGAGTTGAAGACAACCTGACTTGGGGGTGAGACCAGAAATCATCCATAATAATTGGGAGACCCCTGTCTCTATGCACGTAGCCGAAGAGATTTCGCAAGTGAGCGGCAAGCACCGAAAGACATTCAAGCTGTACGCACGCTTCGCAGCGAGGAGGCAACGGTGAGCAGCCAGCTGCCACGAGATGGTTTCACGGCAGATTAGGAGGACTTCATACCATTTAGAGTGCGGAAGATCTAAAGATATTGCTGCCTCTTGCGCAAGTCGAGTTCAAGCCCCGTTGGTGTTGATACGGCTCTCCGGGAGGCGTAGTGTGTCTGGTTCCGCCACGCTTCATCGGTCTGCACAACACGGCGGTAGAGGGATGCGAAAGATGGCGAGCGAAATGAGGTGCGTATCAATACGGCAGGAGAGATGTGGGACTCCTCATCGGTTTGCTGATCGAACGCCTGCAACTAAGGACCGATGTGCGATGTGGCATCAGCCAGCACGACCGATGAGTGCAACCCCTGCCATCGTGGCTGAAACCGGTGAAGGGAGTGTCAGATTCCGACTGTCAACCACTACGGCGGCCAACCAAGGCGAACAGCCATTCCTGCTGCCTCGCGTCCAATCGTGCGCAGTTGCATCGCATCACGTGCATGTCGGCCGAGGTGTAGGTGAGTTGTGGCCTGCCCTGTGATGGCGGTAAGGTTATTACAGGAACACATGCACAGTTTGTGAACTGTGTGCGAGCAGAAGACGAAGCGAGCGAGATAAACGATGGGAGAATGGGGAGGCACCTGCAAAGCAACATCGCGCTCGTGAGAGAGCAGGTAGGTGTGTTACGCCGGCCAATGACGGTGGAGAGGGATGCAATTCCCGGATGCAGGAAGTCCAAGGTTAGAACTCCGGTCCCTGGATAAACGGGATGCCTTATAAGTTCACTCGCGCTGCCTGTTATGATGCCACAAACCGATCAAGCCGCACCAACGCTGAGCGAGTGAATGCTCAATGTGCCTTATGGTCTGCCCTTCCCGCTCCCCAGATGCAGGGTATTTTCCCTTAGGGAAGTGCTCCCTCAATCGCACGTTACCCTTGCTCGTCCTTCAAGTGATTCCCAGCGCATTCGCTGGCACGAGCGGGTCAGACTCGAACTGGTACCGTTGGCCGCTGAGCGCTGACCGATGAGATAGAATGACGGTTTCCCCGATCCAGCTGGGCCGTGATATGGCGGATTTCCACAAAAACGCCATACTTGTTGCTTGATGGCTGATGAAGGCCTCAGAGCACCGACGAGGAAACCGAGGAGAAAAGCCTCTACTCGGTGAGGTGATTTGAACTTGAAGGCCCAGCGAAGTCTCATCGGTTTTAGATTGCAATGCTCTATGTAGAAGTCGGTAGCTTGAAAGAAAAAAATTGAATGAAATTTTGCTGCTTCAGTGCTTCTTCCTCTCGAGTCACTTCTGCTTTCGTGTGGGAACCCAGTCGGGGTAGAGCTTCTTATACATCACTTCTTCTATTTTTCACCCAAGCAATGGCTCCGCAGCTTGCAACGAACCCGGTCAAGTCCACGTCGATGGGCCGTGGGAATGCGGAGGAAGGAGGTGGGCATATTTCCCAACAAGCCAGTAACCCTGTTGTCGTTCGCTCCTACAGAGCCCTTCTATCTTGTAATGGTGAGTTTGTATGCTCGGGTGTCAAATGCAGAAGTCTCATAATATACAGGGGATTTTGATCTTCCGTTTAAATCTCAACCTGCGCCTACACCTTCCGATTCATGGTCTACGAATGCACAAGTGGATGATGATAGTGTTAAGCACCTGGGGTCCTGTTCATGTAAAGCGATAGGGAAATAGGAAATGATCATGTGTCATATATAATGTGTCAATTGAGGTAATGAGTTTCAGAGAAGGTCCCGTGGTGGAGTTTGGAGTGAAGTGGTTGTCCTGCCTCACTGGTAGGTACATTATAAGCGAGATATGAAGAGCACTTGGAAAATTTCTGATGTTTACCAAGCATTTGTCAAATAATGTTTTAACAGAAATTACAAACTTCTAAAACGTATAACCCTAATACAGAAGCATTAACGCTAGTATGAAGAGAAACCAGACCCAATAGATCACACCCCGATAGATTTGTCGAAGGACCTGAGTACGGACAGCACGTCCTCAAGTTTAGGCCGAGCGCTGAATACATACTCCATTCTTGAAGCGTCCGCGGCCCTTTGCTCAAGGATCTTCTCGGCTTCATACAGCTCAGTTTTCCACCATCTGATTGCAGCAGCGCGCACTTGTTCCGCCGTTTCAGTACCACCTGCATTCCTCAGACAAAGGACTTGCCCTTTTCTCGCTAGCGGAAACTTTTCATAACGCCTCCCACTGGAACAACAAGCATCAACTAGTTCTCTGATAATTCTGGGTGCATTTCTCCACTCCGGATATTCCAACGCGTCTTCTCTTAGATGCTCAACCATAACACCTTTCTCGGGCGAGCCAACACCTTCGAATATGCCCCAGAGTACTTTCCCCAGCATATATACCTGTGCAGCCTCCCTTTCTTGCTCACTAAGACAAAGCCAGGAGACGCAGTACCCGTGCCTGGGATTGCGATACGTCTCGGTTGGTACAGGTATTGAGTTCCCACATGTGGAGCTGTCACGCAGCCGCTTGTAGCGATCCAGCTCCGCCTTCCCCACATTCTCTTCGGACTCACTCGCGAGCGAGTGGATGTACTCGATGGAAGTGATCTCTGGTGCGCTCATCAAAGTCCCTACCCCGCGACCTTCGAAATCAATCATCACAATCCTATCACTCCCACTTTCCACCACGATATTATCAAGCCGCAAATCGCAATACATAACCTCCTCGTCACGAATGTGAATCAAAGCCTCAGTGAGCTGGGTAGACCAAGCTACTTGGTCTTGCAGCCGGAGAGTGTGGTTGGAGCGACGGAAGGACAAAACGTCCCGCAACGTGCCCCCTGAATGATAGTCTAGAGTGAAGCCAACAATCGCAATCTTGCTGCCGAAGTTGCATTGTTTGACTATCAGATGTGAAGGCTTCGAGATGATATTGGGGTGGGGCCTCATCGTGAGTAAAACTTTAAGCTCGTGGTACAGGTATTTCGGACCACTGGTCAGGGACTTCATGATGTAGGTCTGGCCAACATAGTCCACGAGGCTGACACTATCATGAAGCTGCTGCACTAGCGCGACCTTCGAGATGTCAACCACCGCAGGCCATGAATCTAACGGCAGCTTCCACATGGCCTGGAGGGAGCCAACCGACAACAGTTGCCGCTCCAAGAAATGGGTGTGCAGAATCTGGATCCTGACGGACCGTATATCGGCCTCGATATTCTGAAGGATGATGCGCGAGCCAAACGGGAGGTTGTTGTAGAACGCGGCGAAGTCTGGGATCTGCCCGCTCCAGCGGTCGAGCACGCGCACAATATACCGTGCGATTCCCAGCTGCGCAACTCGGGCGTCTCTCGTGTAGAAGGCAGAACCGATATCAAGAGCTGCTTGCACCATAACCGGTATCTCTTTCCTTTCTGGGATGAAGGTATCGATTCGCATTGGGATCGGGTGGCGGAGGAAGATGGGCACAGTGTAAAACTGCGTTCCCATGCCTGTTGAGCCATCGACTCTCCATTTTGCATCCGAGGGCTCAGCAAGACTATCGATTCGATTCTTCGGATTCAGCAAGGACGCCTCCCAAGCTGTGATAGTGCGAGTGTAGTTTTTAGGCTCTGGTTGTGCAGGTCCAGCCTTGTAATGCGCGTCAATGGAGGTGTTTGGCGGAGTCTCAAATGCGGCCACTGGATAAAGGAACCTCGCGACGTTCTCGGGATTCAGCTCCATCGGGGTGCTTCTTCACATGATGCCTAAGGCTGTAGAGATTGAGAGACGCTCAAGATAACACCTGCTACCACATGATCTCGAGACATGCGGCTTATGTACCTGGCCGAATCGAGAAGTGTCTCCGTTCCGAATAGGATTCAGTTTTGCACCTCTATACTTACACCTCACCTATCCAAGCCCCGCAAAGGTCACCGCACGGCCCTCAACAGCTACAAGCTTAGCAAGTCATCATATAAGTGACATTACACTGCAAGTAAGGTATTATAGGACGTGCGGGGTCATTTCGCACTAACCAGAAATCGTTGGTCGCTTGCTGCGAAAAGGAAACCTCATCAGAAGAACCCCCATTACGCTCAATATTTTCGATTTTCGCCATCAACTTCTTCTGGTAACTTTTTTGTTCTCCCGCCCTCGATTTCTCTGACGGCATGCTCATGAGTGCAAAGTTACACGCACAGGACGAGGCTGAGAGGTCAACGACGACCTTAATCGGAGTTCAATCATGGTGGTGGATGTCTAAAAGAGACCTTGACTTCTGGCTCAGATAATTCTGATCGACAGCCTGGTCAGTACTCCAAACTCTTGCATTCAAGACATATAAATTCGATGGAGGACGACGCTTTTGTGGCCGTCCTCTTTTCCGGCTCTGACGAGCACCAACTCGGCCCGAGACTAGGATCACTTCATAAGAGTCAACTCCCGTCAAAAGCCAAGAAGCATACACTGGTCCAACAGGATATGATTTTGGGGTTGTACCTTGCAAAGATGGACCGCGGGTTCAAGACTCGCACTTCCTGACGTTGCCCAATGGGCGAAACACACTGTTGTTTACGCCGGAGGGCAGTTCCCCGGAACTCTTATTAATTCCTTCGGACGGTGAAATACAGATAACGCCTGGGCCGGAATACCGAATACCTACTACTACTAATATTCTTAATACAATAGGCGCACAATCTCTATATAATAAAGTTCCGAAACGCTACTATAAGCTCTTAGGTAGAACTATAATAATATCTATTAACTCCCTACGAATCCGGGCGTTTCTCGTAAATTATAAGGGGGGTTTATTTTTCGGAACCGAAATTCCTATAAAAGGGTAAGGAGCTCAAGAGGAGAGAATACTAAACTATTATAAGAATAATTACTTATCGAATTAAATAAGATAAGGTGTTATTAGGAAGATCTCTTAGACCTCTCTTAATTTCTATATTTTACGTTTTAGTTTGGGAACAGTTTTTTGAGGAAGGGAATCTATAATTCGCTAAAAAAAAATGATATCACTATAATCGAGCTTAATTAGCAATTAGAAGAAACAGCTAATTAATCAACCACTCGCTAATCAGGCTCATCAGAAACCACCCTGATTAAAACTTTTCAGCTATCGACAAGGCTCTCCATGCAATGACATCTTCCAGTGGCTTTGCTGGTCAAGAGCAAGATTTCTTTTGGTTATGGATTCGGAGAAATCATCGCGGTATCCTCTCTAGCATGGAAGGTGATACAACACACTCGACAAGCAATCGGACAATACGACAAGCTCACTCGTGACGTAAAAAGTCTACATATCGTCCTAGAAAGCTTTTAGGAAGAATAACCAACCCCGAGTCGCTGCTGCATAGGGTTCGTGATAGCGAAAAGCGAGGTGTAGACTCCGTTGTGAATGGCTGTTCCCATGCCCTCCAAGACCTAGATACAATCTTAGAGAAATACAATATGATTAGTGAAGAAAAAGTAGTTTCACAAAGTCACTGTAATTGTTCAGATTCGGCGCTAGGGAGATGAAAGATTTGAGCAATATTAGGATGCAGTTCATGAGGCACACTTCATCATTGGCTTCTTTCCTGCATTTTACATCGTTGGAATCGTTAGGGAGAGGAGAGATACAAGTGGAGCAGCAAACTCGCAATGGGGCAAAAGATAGTCGATGCTGCCGGAATGACCGATCTTTGAAATCACGAATCAACCTTAACGACCTATGAGAATGATGATAAGGGCTTTTGGAAGCAATTTCGAAGATCTGCTCGCTGAAGGTTAGTCATCAGAGATAATGGCAAGACACAGAGGTCTCATTACGGCCTACATTAGGGAGTTGGCTTCAAGCGGTACGTTGGATGTTGGAGATGGGCCACATTCTAGACCAGATAGAATCGCCCACCAACCATCGGAAACGACTCAAAAACTTGTCAATACAGACGATTCAGGAGGTACAATGCCTGACAGCATCGCTGACAGCAAAATCGCTGCGATGGACCTTTCGTTCGACTTCGAGAACGAAGCCGTCCGGTCGCAGATATATACTCGAGTGCTGGCAGGACTTCTGTTAGAAGCAGTATTCAGTATTTGTATGATATTCCGGCCCTGGGCTACGAGTCTCAAGAATCTCCTCTTGTTCCATCTAGCGGACAGCACGGGGTGTTTAAATCCACAAAGTCGTCTTCAACATCTCACCCAGAGATCAACATCCCCGAAACTGAACATCCGCGAAGCCCTTCGCTAGAAATAAGTCCATCCCCAATGAATACAGGAAATTCGGTTGATTATGTTCATTGGGATATGTTTCCGGGAAGAAAAGATTCAAAAGATCTTGAGAGTATCTACGCTGCATAAATCGCTAATCGTTGCCAAGCCTGCCGGCGAGTACACCAAGCCTAGAGAATAAGATGTTAGGGCATTATAGAGATTTTAACCGCTAAACATAAATGCTCAAATGTCTGAAGGTCTTATTGCCATATTTCCTTTAATTCACGCTGCTCTCATATATCTTTCTATGCGCCTTACCTAAAGGCATTGTGGGAACGCCTGTGATATTGGGATGTTGCTGGGGCATGGTGTAGGGTTACCTGTACATATCCGTGGCGTGCCACTGATAACCTACAAAGCTGAGCCAGGCCCTATCGTTAATTCGATCTGCCTTTGCCCTGGGTGGCATTAATGCATGTGTGGGTTGTACAGGCCGCGATTGGAGAGCAAGCCGCACGTGGCTGCATGTCCGCCACAAGCTAGGGAGGCTGTATTAGCCAAGGCACCTAATAGTCGGACATCCTTCTCTGCTCGCTTCGCTCACAGTCGGCGCAAGCAAGTGTCCCGCGAAAGCAAGTGTCCTAGTTGAGATTTTTGTATAGGAAACCCTACTAAAATTGAAAAATCGTCGCAAAATTAGCTTAAAATCATTAATTATAACCTCACAACGCATTTAAAATTTATTATAATGTGATGTAAACACTTATTTATATATAATCTTATATTTAAATAATTATAAAGTCGTGTATTGCAAAGGTGGCTTAGTTATTCTTATTTAAAGGCGTTTTTACAACGAAAAAGTATTGAAATTCATCGCAAAATTTATTAATTATAACTATATCACGCCTTTAAACTTTATTCTAATATAATAGAGAGCTTTAATTATATATACTCTTATACCTTAGTAATTATAAGGTTATATATCATAAAGGTGGTTGAGTTATTCTTGTTTTTTAATAGTGTTTACGACCGAAAAGCGATTTTTTAGTGTGGTTCCCATATAAAAATCTCAGTGGGACACTCGCTTTCGCGGGACACTTGCTTGCGCCGACTGTGAGCGAAGCGAGCAGAGAAGGATGACCGACTATTACATGGGCATTTTTTCTTATACAAAATGCCGGGCTCTAGAACACAGTCCAAGCATTTCACGACGAAAAGCTTCCTCCTGGTAGTTAGGTAGGGCCGCAAGGTTTCTTACTGCTTCTAGAACGCAAAGTCAACCCCATGGCCGTCGACAGCGTCGGCGCCGTATTACAGGCTGCTGATCGCATCGCCAAGGTCTGCAAATGGCTATGGAACAGCTCGACCAACTCTTTCCATCATTCCCATTGCTTACCTCCAAGAAAAAGGGACAGAAGATACAGAAGCTTCAAACGGTGTTGACTAGCCTTGCTTGGCCTCTCAAGGCTGAGAGGGCTCGAAAACTGCTTGAAGAGATCATGCGCCACAAGTCAACCATAAACGTAGCCCTTCAGGGCCAGCTCTTGTAGGTAGATGAGCATTTCAGATCAATTCTTAGTTCCTGATTCTTTTTAGGGCAGAATTTCGCAATATCAAACAACAGCTTGATGACGTGTATACTACTTTTGATGGTAGAACTCTCCCTGGAAAGCTTAGCAGTCAGCGACTGACTATGAACAGCATCAGAAAAGCGAAAATTGTATATGTGGCTCCAAGATACGAACCCCTCATCGTCTCATAATGCCGCAAAAGCACTATATGAGAAAAAAACCGGTGATTGGGTGTTTAACACTCCAGACTGGGGTGAATGGATAAATTCTCGGCTCCGAGCCTTATGGATTCACGGGATACCTGGTGCTGGAAAGACAATCCTAGCTGCACACATTGTTGAGAAAATTGTCCGCATCTGCGAGCGAATGGATAAATATACCAAATGTGTCTATTACTATTGTTACCATGGCCATAACCAGGACGAGTCGCTGCCATTCCTTCGATGGCTGTCGAGTCAGCTCCTACGAGAAACAGATGAAGTCACAACCGTGGCTTGGAAAGCCTACAAACGGAATCTGGAGCCTGATTCGGAAGCTCTATTGGAGATTTTGAGTACCACATTGGACTGCTTTGATCAAGTCTATGTTGTAGTTGACGCACTAGATGAAAGCCAGTCGAGACATAATCTCCTACAAATCCTGAACGTACTGGTTACCGACCCTCGCTTCTCGAAGATACAGCTGCTAGCAACGAGCCGCGATTACGCCGATATCGAGCTACAAATGTGCCGCTTCTCCCAGTCGCTATCGATGTCTAATTCTTTTGTGGGGGCAGATATCAGAATCTACGTGGCAGCTAAGATAATGACCGAGGCCAAGTTCCAGCGTTGGCCTCTAAATCTTCGTGTTGAAGTGGAGGAAACTCTATCTATTGGAGCCAGAGGGATGTTTCGTTGGGTCGTCTGTCAATTGGATATCTTACGCCGACTAAATAATCAGTCGAAAATCAGAGAAGCACTCACAAGTCTCCCTAGGACTATGGACGAGACTTACGAAAGAACATTCTCCTATATCGGCGAGGAGGAGAAAGAGTTTGTCCGCCATGCACTCCACTGGGTGTGCTTCCATGACTTCTTGTGGAAAGGCAAGATACCGCTCCCTGCTAATGTCTTGATCGATGCCTACATCGCTTTCGATGACAGTTCGCATAGAGGTCTCGCGCGTTCAGAAGAGCATCTCTATGATCTTGACTCTCTCAAGGATAGTTGTGGGTGCTTGGTTTCTTTCAATATCGACCAAACAGCCGAGGCACATTTAGCCAGCGTGGCCCACTACACAGTCCGCGAGTTTTTGGAGTCGGATCGATCGTCGCGTACATCTTGGTTCAATATCAAACAGCCAGCTTCCTACAGCTCGATTCTGGGTTTTGTAATGGATTATACTATTACATCAGAGCCAATCCAGAACCCGGAGAACTGGGATCACGGTTCTCCGTTAGATTTGAGAAGCACTTCAACCCTTCAAGAGTATTGTGCTGCTGCATCGGTTCGTGCTTTGAGAGACCATGAGGAGCTCATTGAGCCTAGATTAGCATTCCGCTTTCTAGACCCTCTTGAATCCCACTTTACGGCTCTTCAAAAAGCTCTGATCATATTGACGGCGAATGATAAAAGAGACATACTGTCCTCCAGCTACGAAATGGTTGGATTCTGGGATGTCTATTGGCAAGATTCAGCAAAAGAGTCGAAGACCATTGTACTGGCACATCTTATTTTGATGGGCTGCTTTGTCTTGGCAAAAAAATTTATTCAACACCTCGATGTGAAGGCGATTCTCGAAGAGAGTCTCGGAGGCTCAATCAGCACAATGCTGATTTGGATGGGGGACCATGGAGCACTAGAACGAGAATTTCAGTGCAATCTAGTCGAATTCTTGGCCGAGATACGTACATTTGATAAGCCAGAGTTGGAATTCTTCGAACGCGAACTAGCCGGAATAGTCTCTTACACCAACTTACTGCCATTTTATATGCCAAGTCATGAATTCGAGGAGCCAGCTTGCGAGGATACATGCATCTTACCTCGCCTTTTGCAAAATGGCGCGAACCCTGATCCTTCCGGCTTTCAGGTCACCCCATTGCAGATTGCTGTACATGCTCGAGACCTTGCTGGTGTAAACGCGCTATTGGAAGCAGGGGCAGATCCCAACAACACAGGTGATGCGCAGGGGGTTTATTGGGATCCTAAAACGTCAGTTCTTGGGCCGTACACTAAACTCCGCGGGCTTGCCCCGCTGTACATTTTGCGTCACCTCAAAGCCTATCCATGGTGTGAGAGTGGAATGCTTGGGGAAGATATCGATCTTATGAACGGCGAGACCACTACTGCTATTGAGCGTTTATTGTTGAATTACGGTGCATTTAATATATCTGTTGAGAATAAGTAGTAAGTAAGGAAATAGAAGTCTATTAACATTAGGCTCAATCTTGGTAATTATTGAAGATTTGATTTCATCATATTTGTATAGCGATGATGCAGCAATTGATTCGGTCCCAAACTCTGATTTCGCTAGTGAAAGTTTAGGTGTGGGTCTCTCGCTTCGCTAAACGAACCCCCTTTTCAATACCGATGAATCAACAAGACAAGAGTTAGAAAAAAACTGAAACAATATATCCAGTTGCATTGCAAGGCCATTATTTCACCGAAATCTAGAAGCCAGTCTTATGTGGGGGCCTGCACCGAGTGCCTCGCCTTCCATAATTGCATACCGGCCACCTTCCCGGGTGAAAATATGCTCTACTATTTTTCTTGCCCATAGCACTCACAGGCGCACATGGTTGATTTATCATTTATGTGATTGGAATCAATTGAAGCTATTTAAACTTTCCGTCCTAATATCAACTCAGATCTCTCGCTCCCATCCCTAATTGGAGATTCTTACCTCCAAAATCAGACTCACTGATTTTCCCTCTTTTCTTACTAATAAGAAAGGAACAGAAAAGAAAGGCGTGGAAAGGAATAGGCAGGGATATTCTAGGTGGGAAATTGAAACCATTAAAGTTCACTACTCAGAAAACCCAGTTGCTAGAAATGAGAGCTTTAGCTGGTGGACAGAGGGCTGCGAGCTCCACTAGTGGCAGCTCTGGGGTGGAGAGTAACGGGAGTGGTTGTTAGAGTGGCGGCAGCTGCGCCACGGATTGACCACGGCCATGGCTGGGGCAGAATACTTCATTGGTATTGTCGGAGCCCCCGCCTAAGTATGCCACCTACGTATCGTTTCGGGAGTTGGCGTTGATCGTAATCATGTCAGAAACACCAGCTGGCCCGTGCCGTTTTCGTAATATACCCCAAGTCCGTCGTATGCTTTTTGGAGCTCCTTCTGAGTAGCGTCACCATGCGCGCCATCCACGAGATCTGGTCGAAGAGCCTTGAATAACCACCATCCTTCAAACTCGACGCGCTGGATCAAGTAGCGTTGTTGTATGGTCATAAAAAAAGCGATCAGGGTCGCGAAGAGACCCAACATCAGAGCGGATAGTGGCAGAATAGCGACTGCAGTAACGTTTATGAATAACCTGCTCGAAGTGGTTCCCTCGAAATCATATTCAATTTGTCGCGAACATTGCGGCGACATAGAGAACGCCATCAGAGCCCACTGGTTCCGGATGTATGAGGCGAAGAGGTCGGGAAATGACACTCCGGGTCCGGTGTTATTGGCAATATACGACACCGCGGAAGCTGGAGAATATTGCCAACTAGGCCCGTAGTTCAGGACGCCAGTCGCCATTGTTGGGCGATTGTCAATCAATTCGCCAGCGACGAAGTTTGTTGTCTGGCCCCTCGATGGCCAGAGATCGTTCGGCCATTCGCCGCCCGCGCTACCTTCGAATTCACAGTAAGCCGCCGCGCCAAGTACCCCTTGTAAAACAGGCTGAGGGTAGCCGTGAAGGTCGAGATATGAGTTTCCAAGGTATGTGACAGCATTATCCGCCAACCCGTCGAAGTGGGCCGTCCCATCGTTCACGTCCCGGGTCAGCATCACAATCTTCCATGGGGAGAGGCTACTGTATGGACCCGAATCGTTCACTTGTTGATAAATTTGGACTATTGAGTTCCATTGCGGCATCTGAGTGATGTCTAGAGTATCTATTATCGATCCGTCGACGATTATCATTGCGCTCGCTAGAAGTCCTTCTCCAGTAAACTCGGCCATGATGGGCAGACTTCGACAGGACACCGATATCGCCATCCAAGGCAGCTCGTGGCCTTCTTTTAAGTACCATCCCGCCGGTAAGACAGCCAATGTCACATTGGCGCCGAGGGCGTCGTCTCCAATCGATCCGGTTAACGTAACGGTACCTTGACCCCCAGAGTTCACTTGCTCAATATATTGCCAAGAGGTTCTTGAGGTATTGCCGTTGAGATTGAAGGATGTGTTGGCATCTGTTGTATTTGGTGAAGTCGCTGCCATGCAGAAGTAGTTCGATGGCTGGACGAGGGAGACGTTGCAGGCATATTCGAAGTCGGCGACGAGGGCTGTACCGGTCGCGAATACCCCGTGGCTCACATACCGGATTGCCGACGACGTGCCCATCATACCGGCCCAAGCCAGCCCGCCTAGCAAGACGTATATCTTGAAGGCCGTCGGAAGATGGTTGAAGTCTTGCCACTGTCCAAGAGAGTCCCACGGCTGGCAAACAGCGAGCAGGGTCCTTCCCGAGAGCTGGCTTCCGTAGACGAGTTGTGGGGTAAAGGAGCCCCATGCCGCCCGAGCGAACGCGATTCCGATAAAGAGAGACGCCAGGCTTCTCCCGACCGTGATGATAACGGCTGTTATTCGCGTGTCTTGACCAGGTACTTCCTGAGGGCCGCTGACCCAGAGCCAGATGATTGCAGCGACGCAGAGAGAGATTGCAACAAAGCCACAGGCAAGCGTACCCAGTGCCAATGCCGCGTGGCTCTGGCGCTTCGAACTCGATGTTGAGCCGGCTTTATACGTCCCTTCTCTGTATAGGCCCATCTCAAGGCTAGTTCTCTGCATCTCTCGATTTCGATCGCTTCCCAGTGGCACCAGCTGTTTCGATCGGCGCTGAAATTCGAGCATCCTCAACATCAATTTCATTGATGTTCATACTAGCTGGCAGTCAGTGTGCGAGAAATTAGGAGCTTCCCGGCCACGAGACCCCGCCATCTCTTTAACTCAGTCGCCATGGAATATGACTGCGTGAAAAATGCCGTGAGTGAGACACGCCCCCTCGCTACCCTGCCGTCGCCAGAAAATACCCAAGTGCCCCGACCAATGGCGACAACCAGGGCAGGCTTCCCGCAGATTTTTAGGAAGAGCCTGAGGGGCCGCGAGGCAGAATTAGAACATTAGGGCACGCCCATAATTCAGTCCACCAATGGTACCAGATGTCACCGACTCGGTGGCATCACAGTCCTAAATACTATTCGTTCTGCTCGTTGCCGAAAACCGTCGCTCTGCCGTGATTCCCTCGTTTTAAGCCTCCTTCTGCGCTCGATGTCGTGTCGAAGAGCTATTGGCATACAGTAGCCTAAACTCTGTCAGAAGGCCAGGCGGTAGGCGTCTTTGGCGGACCCGAGTTTCGCAAACTCTGTCGTGGGCCTTCTATCCCTATTCGATATTCAACGGATCATGCTCTGAAAATATCTGCACCAGGGAATAAGAAGCCTCGGATTGATCTGTAATTGTCGAGAAGAAGATAAAGTGGAGGTTGCGCGAGGCTGAGCCTAGTGCTTGCGCGTGTGATCATTTAGAGGGTTGTGAAGCTGAAGATAAGGCTATGCGCTTGAGGAAGGGCTGCTCCTTCCTCTATTCTTAATTCCTTAAGAGCCATTAATCGAGCTCCCGGGCGTGCTCCTTGGTGCGTTCGGTCCCTGCAGACCGGTGTGGTAGGCGATGTCTTGAGTTACTCGTTACTTAAGGACTTGCTTAACGAGCCTGGGTTCGTAGGTCTGTGCGTTCAGGGTAATTTAGTGATAAATAAAATTTCAAACCTTTAAATCCTTAAATATTAATTAATCAAATCCTACTTCGGTTACTTTAGTTTTTATATCCTAAGTATTAAGCCGTAGTTATTCCTTGTTATCTTATAACTTCTAAGTAATCAGGGAGACTTTAGTTTTCGAAAGCCCATAAGCGAATCCGAGATGCCTGAAGATGCCTGGAAAATGCCCTGAGCGCACAGACCTATGAACCCGGGCTCGTAAGGACATCTCTAGTTACATCTTACGGTGCAACTGCAACAGGCTTCTGGAGGAACTCCAGAATTGTCTCGTAGAACTTCATTGCAGTTGCAGTAGGAACAACTTTCGCTTTTCGAGCTATAACTCTGTTGCGGGCAGGTTTGGAGGCGATTTCAGCCCGAATTTGACGCATGTTAGCATGAGTCAGTCACGTTCCGTCTCGCTATTTTCGAGTTTTCGCCCAAAATCGGGCTACCCTTCGGTTTGAGGACTTATGCTATAGCCAAATAGTACAACAGGAGTCCCTAAATTGATTAGTATCAATTATCGGGCTGTGTGACGCTTCGTTGTTGAATTTTTTCCAAAATTGGGTTCGGGCTCGCGGACATGTCTTTGTTTTTCCCTTTTTTTCCTTTTTTTTACTTCAGCAATTTTGTAATTCGCAGTTTTGACATTCTGACCTATAGCGCCGTAGAATCCAACTCTGCATGACACGTCAGCGGGGCATATCCTTTGAACGCTTCACCACTACCCATGTTTCTTCAAATCGCCTCTCAATCGCCATAGGAATTCTTAAAACTTGTATAGAGTATGGATAATGTTACAACGTCAGGCATGGCTGGCTCGTGAGTGATTGGCTCTTCACATAATCATCCTATCGGCAGGATGACTGATTTGCGCTAGAAACCTGGAATCCGCCGGCCCCGTGGATGTCGGTGACGATTATGGCGAAAATATTCCTAAAACCGAAGAAGAGCTACATATATATCATATGAGTCACGCTCGAGGCCACTTCATTCTCGAAAAGATCGAGATCATGCTCGCCTGTCGTGCGTACGGCTACTCAATGTTCCACGCAAGGAAGGCAATCAAGTTTTCACGCATGGCGCTTCTACATCAGCGGTGCGCTGAAATATTGAGAGGCGAAGATGTCTCCGAAGCAGACCTATATCTTGTCGGGTTATTTGAGAAGTACCTGCCAATTGTTGGGGCGCTTAGCTCAGGTGAGTATCGCAAGCTGTTGGACGGTATTGAATTGGTACCGAGCCCTTTCGAACCTGTGGGAGCAGGAGGAATGTGTCGATCATGTCGAAATTTGAATTTAAGGAGAGAAAGTTTTCAAGTGGGGAGTTCGAGGTTTTTATCGTCTGCGATGGGTGATCTCTCTCCCGATGGCGAGTACTCGGACGAAGAGCTTGAGAAGAAGGTTCCATACAACCCTACAGCTGGTGCTGTCAGTCATCATAAGCTGGGAGATCTCGTCGATATTGCGAAACGGTCCAAGTGTTCGATATGTCGACTCGTTACCGATTGTTTTCAACGACTTTCAGCAGAAGAACTTAGTTCCTGCGGTTATGGATCGGCCCTTGATGAATGGTTTTATAGCGGTGTTGTATGGCTCAGTCACCTCCATGATCCAATCGGAGACCACCAGAAATATAGTCATTTCAGACGCCAAGATGGTAATCCGAGTCTCCTGGAGTCAATGGAACCAAGCGACAGAACCAGACTGATTTTGACCATTCTTCCACAAGACAAGAAGCCGGAAAACACCGATTTGGAGTCAAATGTGTATTCTCTACACACAGAGATCTTTGCGATTACTGACGAAGAAGACGCCAACTTCCAGGTACACAAGCAAGCGGCGCCATTCATCAATATGACTAGACCCCAGAAATGGCTCCACGCGTGCGAGACTTTTCATGGCAAGGCTTGCTCAGCACCTGCAAACTATGAAAATATGGAAGTACATGAAGATATGCTTTTGATTGATATGGAAGATGGCTGTCTAGTCTCCGGTTTCAAGGGCCGTAGATACTTTGCGCTGAGTTATGTCTGGGGCACTGCCCAACGTACATCATTCCAGGCAAGAAAGGCCGTTATGGAGGATCTCATGAAGCTAGGGAGTCTCTCTATATACCTTGACGAGATTGCTGCCACCATCCACGAAGCCATGCAGGTCACTAAGGAGATGAAATGCCGCTATCTTTGGGTTGATGCTCTCTGTATTGTACAAGACGACGAGGAATCCAAACCCTTTCAGATAGAACACATGGACGCCATCTACCGTCAAGCAATTCTTACAATAGTGGCAGGCGATTGTTTGAGCGCGAAAGACAAAATCTATGGCCTTGGGTCAAATCCCAGAGAGACCATTCAACGAACCTACTCATATCGTCCGGGTCTGACCCTGACAGCCAATGAAGCGACATATGGCGACATCGAGGTAGAAGTCATGTTATCAGAGTGGGCTAGCCGCGCTTGGACTTTCCAAGAACGCATTCTGTCACGCCGTCTCTTAATCTTCGTCAACTCGACAGTACATTGGAGCTGCTCTTGCCTTCGTTGGAGCGAAGCAGAGCATAATCCCAGCGAGGAACGACCACCGCCCTGGGTTTACTACAATGACCCCATCTTCCACGACAGTCCTACATTATACATGAAAAGACTCCAACTTCCAGGTGAATATTCCATCAACTTCGTCTGGCAGAACGTCGTGAAAACATTCACAACTCTGACGTTGACCTACGAAAGAGATGTCTTACTTGCTATTGCAGGATTGGAAAGCTATATCGCCCAATATTTCGACACGTCCTACATATTTGGGCATCCGCAGAAAAATTTCCTGGATTTCTTGATCTGGCTTCCGCGATTTGAGGGAGCGCGGAGACGAAACGCCATTGGGATTCCGTCCTGGTCATGGGCCAGCTGGGTGGCCAATATTTGTTATCCTGAGTTGGAGCCACACAGGAAGAAGTACCCCAAACTTCGAATCCCCATACCTACTTGGGACAATGCGTCAATCACACGTGTTTCGACGTCGTGCCCGCATCTGGGTGTTCTAGATATCTATACGATGATCAGCAAACTGCGCATTGTTGGCTCGATGGACGCGCAGATAGGAATGGACTGTCCCGAGGTAGGAAGTTTGATATATTCGAGCTCAATGCCTCTAGCGGTGTTGAGTGAAGCTGGAAAATGTATTGGTCGTGCCTCTATTTCAAAGGGTGATAATGACTTTGATGGAGAATTTGAGGCGATTGTCATAGCTGATAAGTTGAAGCATGCCGAAGGGAATTTGGTGGCGGTGTTGACTTATTGGATTATGATTATCGAATGGAAGGGAGAGTTAGCAGAGAGAATTGGCTTGGGTGTTGTTACTGCAGAAAGTTGGTCGAAGGCCAACCCAGTGTGGAGGGATGTTAAGTTAGGATAGCAGGGCTTGTACCGGACAAGAAAAGTGGCACCAATTTTCATTATCCCCAGCCAAGTTGGACATTTCTAAATACTTCCACTATAAACTATATCTCTAATTATCTTCCATTGAAAGTTCACTACTTTCAAGTGTCTTGATGCTTCTAGATTATTTAATGTCTTAACCCCTGTGAGGTTTAGTTAAGTGATTTCATTCAATATAAGACAATACAAAACGAGTGTCTAGAAAAACAAATCGATAAATCACTTTTTCTGCTGAAGTTCCTTTCCCTCAGGAGATTGTTACTTTTCTGTTTAATTTGAAAGACAGATTTGCCTTGTATAGGTTATCACATGAAGGATTGTTCACACCGGGGTTCAAGCTGAAGAATTAGCCCACGGAAATCCCTTAGGCGTTAGAAATGGACCAGCAACTATCACCACCTACGACCCTAGAAAAAACACAGAGTCAGTGTTTGTCACAGAAGAGACTAGAGTAATAGATAGATCAAGCTGGCGGGCAACTCACGTGTAGGATCTCTTGCAAGCTCCTCCATTAGTTCCTAGTTACCATTATGCTTAGAGTGTGCGCGCTTCCAATAGGGTGCTACACGTGGCGAATGCAAAGTTGACGAGCGTTGTAATAGTAACAAGTGTTAATTGCATGTTGAAGGTTTGAGTTTATAATTCGTATCTTCTCTTATTAGCAACAAGGTATTGGTATTACGTCTAAGATTCTAGGACTAACACGGAATACAATCAAATCTTTTAGAATCGATTTTTAGCACTTTATTTATGCCCATTTGAGAGGGAAACTTGAAATTTCTAAGGAGGTAGGTGGAGGTTCTATTATAGCACGAAGACATCTTTGTGTTCATCGATGCCTCTAATCTTCTCAACATGGCAAGGCTCAAGTACCATCTTCCTAATCCTTCTCAGGCTTACAAATTGCGCATCTTGAACAATGTTCTAACCCTGGCGAAAACCCTTCCTCATAGAGTTCGAAATTGCCTTCGGCGTTCGACTCTGAAGCGACTTTGCCTGAACCCCAATACGTAAAAGGGTGAGACCACCGCAACGGGAATAATTCTAATCAGCTTTTCCTTTTAATAATCATATTTTATCTTATAATAAATATAAGCCGTAGCCTCTAATAAATTAATATATATAGAATATAAGAAGGTAAAGAAAGTTTAGAATATGAAATAAAAGCCTTTAAATTATTATAAGGTTGGTTTCTTAGCGAACACCCTAAAAACAAAGGATTTCATCCGTAGGGTTATTAGTTAGTAGTTAAACTATTCAAAAAGTATTTTCTTAATTCCTATTCTCACTTTTCAACTAGTCCCTATATTCCCTAGCGTCTATTAATAGCATTTGTCCCATTCGTAGGTCTATTCAATTATTAGTCTACATAAGGCATTCTCCCAAAAATAGCTTGTGAGGCAAATGAGCCACTACAAAAAGCCATTCAAAGATGGCAGTGAGCGCCTAAGGGCGTTCGTATAGGGAAATGGGAATGGTGTGGCTTTGTACCACCAGATCCTCGCCAATGGCTCCTCAGCTTTCTTCGGACTTGTGCGGCTGACCGTGGGCTGAGCTCAGCCATAGTAAGTGCCGGCCACAGAGTTGATTCTTTCGCTACCCAATGACAACCCGTGTGGTCTAAGGCAAATAAGCACACCATCGGCTCACTGGTATATGCTATGATAGGACTGGATATGGAACTCCAGAGCTGCAAGTTCTCGGCAGCAGTCTGGAATGAGAGATATTCTTGTTGCAGGGTTTTTTTCTCTCCGCTTTATTTTTAAATTCATCGCATATCCCTCGGCTGCGAGTTAGTGGTCGTGTTTTCATGGTTCCATCTAATTAAACAATTTTCAGAGCTAGCAGGGCTCCGTTTCTATCTTCTATACAACTTGACTTGAGAGCATAATGTGAGTTCCGATGTTGTAAATTCCTTCCTATGCTTACTAGATCTGTTCAGGTAATGATATTCACCATGAAGTTCAATCTCTTCATTTCATTACTGGCTTGGCTCTCTGTCTTTAGCGTAGCAACTCCAACTAAGGATACTCTTGGAGGGAATTCCATTACCAAAAGAACGCCCTTATGGCAATTCTACTACGACGTTACCTCTGCACAACATCAAGCCAACTTCAATCAATATTCCGCTGCCGGATACCAGATAATCTCTCTGAGTGTATACGGCCAACCTCCCAACCATCGCTATGCAGCAGTCTGGGTTCAACGAGCCGGACCCTCATACTATGCCATCCACGAAGCATCCGGCTCCGCATATCAAACTTTCTTCGATACCCACTCCGAAGCCGGTTATGTATCTACGATCATCACCGTCACGGGCCCCGCCTCCAACGCCATCTTTGCCGGTGTAATGGAGCAGAATGGTGTAACAAACTGGTACAAGACTTTTCATGTTAAAATATCCTTGCACTGAGAGCCTTAGTCTTTCAGACATAGCCCGAGAGAATATCCCAGGAGCCCAAATTCAGCCATCTCAGCTCTCGTTCTTTTAAGAAATATATCCTAACTTGTTTACAGGTACCAAAAGTGCGGCCTCACTTTGGACCAATACAATACCGAACTTTCCAACGCGCAAGCAAATCGCTACATCCTGAAATCCTTCACCGAATATAACATTCCCTCTGACCGACTATACTGCGGCATTTGGTACTATAACAGCCAATACGACAAGTACTCTTCCGTGCCCACTCAATCCTACGATGATTATCAAACGCTGTTTAATTCTGAGACTACCAAGCCCTTCTGGCGTCCCTATTATCTGTCCGTCTCCGATGACCATTTCATATCCTCCGCCTTCACAGACACCGACGTTGGGTCCTGGGTCGCTCGTCACGGAATGAGTGCCGCTGCGTTACAAGCTGAGTACGAAACACAAAAGGCAGCCGGCCTCTATGTAATCCACTTACAAGGAGGCGGCACCGGAGCCAACGCCAATTTCGCAGCCCTATTCGCTGACTACGACATCCCTACGCCGCGAAGCTGGCGCGTGACAGGCACTACTACCGGCTTTCAAAACAATGCTATTGCTGGGCCAGCTGCTGATGACTTGATGCAGAATTTCATGCAGGCGAATGGGGTACGGCAAGCGCAGCTGAGTGTGGGTAGTGGCGGGCAGGTGTTGATGGAGAAAGGGTACAGCTGGAGTGAAGCTACGCGTCATACCACTTCTCCCACAGACGTGTTTCTCTTAGCAAGCATCAGTAAAGCGTTCCTCGAAGCTTGCGTCCAGACACTCTACAATAGCGGCCAACTCACACCCACGACTAAAGTCTACCCCCTTCTTGGTTATACCTCAACTCCAGACCCTAGGTTACAGATAATAACCGTCAACCAGCTGCTGAACCATACTGGCGGGCTGAACAGAAGTGCAACAGGCTTTGATGTCGCCTATAGCATGCGCCTCGTCTCTGCTGTGCAGAATGGAAATACCGCCGTGGCGAGCGTGAAAGATGTTGTAGATTATATGTCGAAATACCATCTTGACTACGACCCGGGGGAGGGTTACGCCTACTCAAATTACGGTTACATTATCCTCAGTTACCTCGTTGCGAACATCACTCGCACAGATTATTACAGCTACCTATCTTCCTCGGTTCTTACTCCTTATGGGTACGATGTGCGAAAATGGACTACGATCCAGGAAGACCATGCCAACGATCCGATCACGCAAGAAAGCGAATACACAGGGCTCAGTGCTCTGCAGCCTAATACAAACAATGTCGTTGCAGATATATTTGGTGGTGGGTAAAATAAGATCTCCTCATCCTTCAAACTCAGCTCCCACCCTACTTGCTCAGCTCCTTAGACTTTTCCAAGATAGGGCCCAACTAACTCTCTGATGTTATAGGCGATGGACAGGTGAAAGAAGATTGTTACGGCGAAGGTGCTCTAGCCACAAGTGCAAGCACATTAGTGAAATTTATCGACACGCATGGTTCGGCCCCCTTTCCCCCGTAACCTCTCACTCTGCCAACCAGCCTCCTACAAAACACAAACTAACACTCGCAACACAGCCGTCTGGGGCATAGGAGGCCGGCCTATCCTGTACGGGGCAGACCAATTGCTTGCTCGTGAAGGCTCCACCCCTGGCGCAAACACCTGGGCTGAATCTCGCGGTGACGGATTTGACTGGGCCATCACAGTGAACACGCGAGACTACGCTCCGCGCGCAGATGGACAAGATCCCTTTGTTGATATCCTGTGTAACGTCACGATGTCCGCATTTTTAGACGCGAATCCTATGCTTTAGGCTTTACGGCAAACCCCTGAGGTAATACCAGCATGACTCCATAACTATTATAAAGGGTATACCCAGGTTCTGTACCAGGCACCGAGACCATGCAAGCAAGACGTGGCAGAGCATCAACTATCAGGAAGCAGCTTTACGTCATGATAGAGGCGTTAAAGACGAAATTTGTATTGTCTGACTATGCAAATAGGGTTGCTAGCTTTCAAATATTTATCCGAACTGCAGTAATCCAATTCCATATTAAGTTCGGATTTCAAATTGCTCAAATTCGTTCAAAAAAGACGCTGCTGGATGTCATGATAACCCCCTAAAAGCTAAGAACTATAGAACAAGCTGAAAATACAGTGTATCTAAACTTAGAACAAAACTAGGTTGCTCTCAAGTATATAGAGTTACCCCAACCGCTATTCTAACTCCCTCAAAAAACGGTAGGCCTGATAGCCTTAGAGTCTTCGACCCAGTCAATTGTACCTTGAGCGGCAGTCCAACGTACTTCACTCGCACGTGAAGCTAATTTCTGCGGTGCATCGGATCCCGCTGCAATCGTACCACTCAGGAATGTCTGCGGGAAACCCGGGTCAAACTGGTAGGCATTCTCGACGTCAGCAAACTCCTCAGCAGTCAGGCTGACAGTCAACCCTTCGATATTGCCTTTGAGATGTTCAACCTTTCTGCCGCCGACGATCGGAAATACATAAGGCTCCTTGCTAAGGATGTAGGACAAGGCCACACTAGTCAAGTTGGTTTTCTTTGCATCGGCAAGCTTCTCCAACACGCTAGAGACCTTCCTGTCTCGTTCCGCAACGGGGATGTGAGCTCGGCCGGGGTTCTTCTCCTCGCGCTCCCGAAACACTTTGTTGGTTTGAAATCTGCCTGAATTCAGGACTGAATAAGCACAGATACCCATGCCCTCGTCACGACACATGGGCACGATCTCGCGTTCAAGATCACGGAAAGCTGCGTTCCACGGGCCTTGATAGACCACAAACGGGCGTAGGCCATGGTCCCTAGCATATTGGTTTGCCTTTGTCACCACCCAAGCTGGACTGTCGGAGATGCCAAGGTAGAGGACTTTACCGGATGTCACGAGGTCATTGAGACTGTGCATCACCTCTGGAATTGTTGCAGTGAAATTCCACCAGTGAAGGTAGAATATGTCAATGTAGTCCGTCTGAAGCCTTGTCAGAGAGTCTTCCAAATTAAGCTTCAAACTCTTGATGCCATTTCCGCCATAGTTGACGCGAATCTTGATACTTGGGTCCGAAATACGGTGGGGTCCAGTATATTTAGTGGCCAGGACGACTTGGTCGCGGGTTTTCCGAGCTGCCATCCACTCGCCCAACAAGCTCTCGGTCTCTCCACCTTGATAGGAATTGGCGGTGTCGATGAAGTTGCCACCCTGTTCGAAGTAGTGGTCGAGAATCTCAAAAGAAGTCTCCTTGGAACATTCTCCCAACATGGGCTTGTTGGGGTTTCCAAAGTTCATGGTCCCCAAGCATAATGGAGACACGAATATAGCGGCTGACGGCGACAATTGACGGTAGCGGGCAAGTGGTGTGACTGCTGTCTTAGTAGATACTGTAAGTTGCTTGGACATACTGATCTAACGGCATAAGATATAAGTGAACTGAAATTGTCGAGCCAGGCAAGGGAGGACTCTGTACTAACTCACCTTCGTGTATTGGATGTCTCCTCCCGGGTGCAACAAGTTCAAAAATGGGTGGATTCCAAAGTCTAGTTGGGTGTAACGGCATCTATTTCATGATGAACATCGCTGGTTTAATAGTCGTTTCTGTGTTGAGGGGTCTTGTAACATGATCGTACACGAGTATAGACTGATCCATCGTGGAGCTCCTCGGCCAATGTGGCTGCAGGACTTTCGGCCGACGCACGGTTCCTGGCTTCAACAGAGGCAAGTTTACCTCGCTATCTATCCTCCAAAAGTGAGCTGTGAAGCGGCCATCAGGTGTGTTCACGAAAGGCAACGAAGGAAGCATCGGTCCCCGCTTGACAGGCATAGCAAAAAAGTGGAGTTTCGGCCGAAGCTAACATGCAACGGCATCTGCCCAGTTGAGTGCACGGGCCGTCCTGTGGCCCGACCTGACCAGTACCTTGCGTGGTTGTCAACCCTCACACCTTGAGCACATACTCACCCATTTTCAACGTCCATGGATACCTCTATGTACGCTGTTAGGCACTAAGGACTGGGCAGTATTCTTGTCGCACATTATATTCATCCGGAGTCACACGGCCCTGTTGAGCAACCTCCGGTGCCAATATGCAGCCCATGGCTCAACAAAACTACCAATATACTCAGAATTCGATGCTAAACGCTGCCTCCGCCACCCGAAGACCAATCACGTCTTGCCTGGAATGCTATCGGAGGAAGCAGAAGTGTAACAGAGTTCGGCCGTGCAATCAGTGTTGCACTCGAAATGTACCCGAGAAATGCTGCTTCATCAGCGATTTGGTCGCCACAGGGAGTCCTTCGGCATACGCTAACGTGTCCGCGCCCTTGGAGGCCGAGGAGGATGATTCGAGCAACGCTGAAGCCACACCATCTTCTTCCAGTCTTCTTAGTCAAGCTGGATATTCTGCGTCACCAGGCAGTAGTACATTTATGCGTTTGAAGAGCAAGAATCTCTTCCAGGGTGGTACATCTCCATCGACATCCTCTTCTGTCTCACACCAACGCCTAAAAGTCTCATACCTACGCATCATAGCACAACTTCCATCGCCTGATATCATTGACACACTTCTCGAGCACTTATTCCACAACGTCTACTGGACCTTCATGATCATCGACGAGAACCATTTGCAGAATTTGCTCCATCAATGGCTAGCCACGCCGACAGAAGAATACATTTCGGCTAGTCCCAACAGTTTCCAAGCAGAGCTGCTCTGTTTTCCTGCATTAATGTTTCCACTCCTGGCACAGATCCTGCACAATCTATCCCCACAACACCCTGCCGCAAAGGCCCTAAAGCTCGGTGACTATAATGACTGTGATCGTCTGTCCCAAACATATTACTTGCTGGGCTGTAAACTTGTAAGCCTTATCGGTCGTCAACATCCGGCTTTGTGTTTGGTGGAGCATGATATCGCCTCTGGTGCCTGGCTGAAAGATTCGAGTCGAGGTGCAGAAGCGTGGCATCGACTGGGCAATGCGATCAGGTAAGAGTTCTTGGCCAACGCTCTCGAAATACCACGAGTTCTGCTCACGTCCACGCATAGACAAGCCCAAGAGTTAGGACTCCATCGGCTTCCCCAGAGCACTGAGCAGACACCAGAAGACAGCCTCGAGTGCAATCTTCTTAAGACCTGGGACTTAGAACGTCGAAAACGTATCTGGACTCGACTTTTCATTCTGGACAGGTCCGTGTACTCACCAGCGGCCAGAATTTCATGCTGAACAATTCTTTAGTCTTCAGGCCGTGATGTTAGGGCGACCTCGATTGATCAACCGAGAGGACTTTTCAACCCAGGCACCACTGAATATCGAATATCCCAAGGACCCGGCACGGACACTCCCATTATCCTCTGACAACTCGCCTGCCTATAGCATGACGATATTATTGTCATTGGGGCATAAAGTTCACGACATGCTATCCCTCTCAGCTAAAGGCGTGTTTATCCGAGACTATTCCAGGCTACTGGCTATTCATGATGAGATAAGTTCTCTACGATATAAAGTGCCTTTGCCACCTTTGCCAGAGCGAGGAACTCAGTCGAGTGAGCTGGCGACTACAGCAACTCTGCGACTCACTATACTGCGGTTGAGTCTCTTGAACACGATAAACGCCGTACTAGTGGCCCTACACCGACCAATGATAGCCAGTCAACTACAAAGTCGCTCAGCAGCTGTGAACGCCGCACTTGAAGCGCTGGATCTACAACAATCTATATTCGACCTTATTCCTCATTCGCAGTCTAGATTTTACGGGACCACCTTTTCGACTATCGAAACTTGTGTCTTCCTTTGTGGCATTATGATTGAACTACCGCCCCAGGACCCAGTTGAGGATCGCCGAATAAGACAAGCTATTCTTCAAGGCACTTCAAGACTCTCCATTATCAAAAACAGAAGTGCGTTAGCAGAATCGGGTGAGAAGGTATTGCAACAATTTTATCAAGAGATCCAAGCAGCTCAGCAGCCGGCGTTCGAAGAGGTGGAATTGCTTCAGTCGCAATCTCAGCCAACGGAATTTCTTGACGAAATTCATCACTTGGGGAATGTCTCCATCCCATCGCCACAACAACCTGCGTATGAATCGTTTCAAGCACTCTTTGGGACAGGAGAGAGCTTTGTCGGGCCATTTGAATCCATAGGTGATCAAGATTGGGATTTTGGAGACCTTTCGCAAGGTGTCATTACGGACTTTTCTGACCCTAATAATTTCTTTTGATTCGGAAATAATAGTATATTTTCTATTAGATATGTTCCGTCTCATGACTTCCAACTCTGGCCCATTTTAGTCGTGCTTGAGCTTGTTTCTCAAACCTCAAGGCGAGGCAGCACGCGCGGGATCCAATATTATGGGTTTGAAAGCTGGCATCATCACTTTCGAAATGAGCAAAAGATTTTGCTGGCCGTGTTCGATGGCCAGGGAGCGTGTCCGCATTCCAAGGAATAGTAACGAGGTTCTTCCATCCATGTTTTATGCCCTGGCAAGAGGAAGGTGCGAGCTTCCTCTCACCGGGGAATGCCATTCTGTTTGTAAATTTGTTGTCAGGCTCACTTGTTGAAAACGAGTATAGTGAGGATGTAGAGACGCAGGGTTCCCAACCACACTAGCCTTTCCTTTCGAGGTTACTGTAGGTTGATTTCTAAGCACATCACATGATACACCTTTTCTCGACGTCCTTCTTCAGACTACCTTCTTTCGCTCTTTCCATGGAAACATCAAGATCGGCAACACTAGCCAACCTACGATAAGTTCCATTATTCAAGTCTATACTTTCCTGCGATCAAGCTTCATCGTCTCAAAACTCGCGTTCAAGCAATGGCCCAAGTTCAATACCGTATTATCTGGGGCATACGGCGATCTCTTAGTAAACCACCACCTCCTAATATAACACTATTCTCCAGTGAATTAGCTGTGGGACCCACTTAATATAAGGCCATGGTCTTATAATAATATAAAGCTACGCGATTGGCTAGAAGTCATGGTGTTATTAGGGCTCAGTTCTCAGTACTCTCTTCAGCTTTAGCACTCTCTTTAGGAGCTTTAGCGCATCGGTCACATGTATCTTTATTATAAAATAGCTCAGGAAAAGTAGTATAAAAAAGCAATTCAAGTATATTCTACATATTCTCATCTTCAGAATTCGCATCACTATTATAAGAGGAATAGGGTTAAGGCTATACTCTTTTAGTGGTGCTGACACTTTAGTGGACCCCCTGACTTATAACACCACTCCCTAGGTAATTAGAAGTGCGTGGAACGGGCTTCTGCACCATGGTCATATGCCCCAGATAATACGGTACTTCGCGCAGTAGCCTCATCTCGCGTCTGGCCAGTAGGAGCTCGTCTCGCGGGGGGTGTATACTTGTTGTTATTGCTGTTGCTGTTCGAGGAGCCTAGAGGTGGGAAGTCCTGTTGGCGGCGAACAGCACTATACCTGTGAAATTGTGAGCTAGGAAAACTATACGGGGAGATTTTGTGTCATACTTTTCTTCATCGACACCGTCATCTCCTCCAACATTACCTAGGACGTGCTCTTCTACGACATGTGAATTGTTAGCTACACTATGCTTAACTTCTCTTGCAATCTTGTCGGCTACAGCGCAGCTCTTTGCTTATATTTGGGATCGTTCTTGTTGATGGGCGTTGTATAGATATTCTCATCATAGTCAGTCTTCATCCCGAAGCGGCGTTCATTCTCGGCGAATTGGTCCCAAGCCCCGATAGAAGTCAAATTAGGTCTAGATTTAAGAGGACCATCGACCGTTGTAGGTCCATCTTCTTTCCATTGCTGGAGCTGCCGCTCGCTCTGTCATTTGGTGCCAGAGATAGCAGTATCTGTAGGAAAGAAATTGGCATTGCCTGCTTGGAATCAGCGTGCAACCACTAAACTGGGGTTTATCCGACTCACTATTCTGTGGCTTTCCATCACTATTACCCGTGCTGCCTCCACGAGCATCTGCTACATCGTTTTGTTGAAAGGCTATGTTGGACGCTTGATCCTTGTTTACGCTATCTGACTTCTCGTGGGCCTTCTTACCCTGAACCATTTTGAGGACGTAGGCAACCTAGTTATCATCCCAGTAAGTGCCTTGGGTAATCAGTAATCTAATGCGCTCTCGACTTAGAGTTAGATTGCTATATTTAGTGGAACAAGACAGACGCCGAGACCTACGAGTTCTTACGCGAGTTTTTCTTCTAAGGAATACAGAGTAGAGTAATAGGCATAGGCGCTAAGAGTGCTTAGGAACTAAGAGATATGGGAACTGAGAATACTTGGGCACTAAGTTTACTTAGGAACTAAGAGTGCTTATAATCTAGTTTTCCTCGTTTCAGTCGGCGGCCCCTCATTGCGTTATTGCGGCTTGAGCTATTGAGAATAGAGTACTAAGGAGAGAGTATTAGGCGTTGAGAGTATTAAGAGAGAGTGCTAGGGGGCTGAGAGTCCCAAGAGAGGGTGCTAGGCGTAGAGAGTGCTGAGAACACTTAGGCCCTAAGAGTGCTTGCCCTTCACGTGACGCTAGGAGTTGAGGATATACTTTTTCACGAGGAAAGGAGAGTCGTATTTAGACCGTGCGTACGCATAGGTGTAGGCGGGGGCTCCCTAAGCTTGGCGGATGACGAGGGAGTTAGGGACCGTCTCGCCATCAGCCATCTCTACGTACATTATCGATAGTAGTACTAAAAGACAGTTGACCAAAACTCACCCCTGGACGCGTCCGTTTTGGGCGAAAGTTACAGTTTTAGGATGGTCTAGCAAGCTTGATAGGGGTCGCACTGGTCCTCTCAGTTTTGTATGGATTAGCAGAGATCGTGCTATGCTGCAGGGAGGAAGCAGCTGTCTGCTTGGCAAGTGAGCTGTGGCTGACCTGACTAATTGCAACTCAAATAGATTATATTTGCAAATATAAGAAGACAGAAGACTATCTCCAGCTCATCAGAAGTTATCCTTAAGAATCAGGAGGTTGGTTTGCCAAGGCTTTGGTGAGGTTGCCTGCATAGGCTGAAAACTCGACAGGGATTATTGCACAATGTTGCGATTCTTAAGCGCCACCTTGCACGTGATGGAGGGGGTATGTACTTATCTACTCAACGAAAAATTGATTGCATAGCTTATACGGAAGCTAAAAGGTGTTTGAGCCTGGAATTAGTATAAGAGTAACTTACGATTACTAATTTCTCGTAATAAAGTAGAGATCAACCACCCACCGGATTTGTATCCTGGTATGCGTTGAAGCCATCGCCTTGAGAAAACATCACAGCAATGATGTTCGTTTCGAAGGAAGCCCCAGATAACATCGAGAAACATGAATGCGAAGGCTGGAGGAGAACACTTCCCGCCTGAGCCGCAAGCGATCCCAGTTAATGAACCCCCTGACAAGATTTCATTCCATGTCTGCTCACGAGGCTCGGCAGAAGCCGTGGCTCTCCTGCGAAGCTAGAGTCGTTGTCACATTCTGGTGACTGGATGTTGAGGCATATTTTGAAACTTTGTGTTACCAAACTGTGGATTACATTGGTTTCTCGGCCACATCAATGCAAGCCATCGGTGTGAGCCAAAGCGGACATCGTGCAACAAAGCAAACGGTCTCTGAAATCTCGCGTGGTGTCACGCGCAAGGCAGATTTGAGGCCCACAAGGAACGCATTTGGACCATGCTTATGCTTGCAGGCTTGCATGAGACTCTTCCATCGCATTCCACGACCTATCCGATTCTGTCTCACTTCTCAGCCCGTCCCGCAACCAGAGAGGGACGGGAAAGAAGAAAAAACAGGCTTGGTGAGACGGTGTCATCTCGATCGAGGGCAGTCTCTATCTACGCACATGACGTCTCCCGAATCAGAATCCTCTTAAACTCAGTTCACGTTGAACACATTTCTTGGATGGTGTAAACGCGAAGCTAGACCGAAGAAAAGATTAGACGCGCTCATTTCCATATGAGCAGAACCCTCGAAGTGACGGCAAGAACGGCCAAGGCCATCGTACCCTCATAGCCTTGCCTGTAATGTCCTTCTTTTCTGCGGACTACGTCCGCTCTGATGCAAACTTTGCGTGGAATCTATACCAAATCGAGCGGAGCGAAGACTTGAACGCAAGTAAGTGACAATTTCTGTCGCGATACAACCTTTTTCTTAACGATGTGTCAGTTCCTGTTTACTGCATCATGCTTCAGCAAGAATGCTAACTAGACATCCTTCTCTAAGGCCGACAACATCAGGAGTTCTGGAATGACGTAAAAGTTCTTGAGGAAAACCTCAGAAACATCTTACTCGTCATCGAAAATGCCAAAGCAACCTGGGTTCAACATTCCCTTCCACGTATGCGATCTCCAGGGCTTCCTCTGCAGATAGATTGGGAACTCTCATCAATAGGTGAGATTGTTGGAGACTACCAGAAAACACTCTACGACTGCCAAAAACTCCTCGACGACAATCCCGAACTTCGTAAGAACCGAAACTTTGCCTACAATATTGAATGGAACTATGTTCTTGAGCCAGAGGTTGACCAACTGCGGAAGAGGCTCCAGTTTCATAACACTAAAATCTTGATTCTCCTCAGGCCTTTAGAGTTGACCCTTCTTTCAGAAATTCACCGAGACCTAGCCAGCCGTATCGATGCAGTCCATCACACCCTCTTGCAACTGAAAGGTCTGCTGATCCAAGACGTCGGGCTAGCCTTGTCTGAAAAAGAAGGAGTCCTGGTGGTTGATTTGGATATCCCAGCAGAAATTAAGAGCAGATTTCAAGCGTCAGCTGAAAAGTCTTACCCTGATATCCGGACAATTGGAAACTTTCCCCTGCAAGCTGGCGCTGATTCATTTGTTCAGTATTTCACGCAGAGCACCAAATCCTTCATACCCAGAGGAAGCTTGCTGGATGAGCGAACGCCTCCGCCCCAGCAGTATCTAGCACTTCTCAAATGCGTCTGGATTATGAGGCGTCTGTCAAACTGTGAGGCACTTCGGAGCGCACCGATAGGCTCACAATGGCACGGTTATGTGCATCAGCTGAGGGAAGATCTTTCCATCGAGTGTCAAAGATTCAAGGCGCCTCTTGCAGAGCGACTGATCGATCCAGATCTAAGCGGAGTCCGGAATGACAACGCATATGATATCTGGCCGGCCGAAAATATTGCCGACTACATGTCGCGGCATACAGAGGAGCGGGCTTTGGAAGAGGTCCTGGGATTCCCAATGCCAAGTCAGTCCGAATCCCTGCATCGGGGTTTCAAGATTCTCAAACTTGGGTCGACGAGATATCGCATTGTGGAATCCGTTGAGGACAGAAATAATACCTCAATCAATCGTCAAGAACAAAAGATGGAAATCGACCTCAAAACGGTAATTTTTACACCGTTGTACGCAATTCCAAGCTCAAGGCCTGAAGCGTTGGAGGTCAGGATAGCTTCACCCACTGCCGACATTACCCCGACATTTCTCGAACCCAAACATATTTTCAACCTTCAACACCTGTTTACAGGGTATAAAGTATTTGAAAAGTATGACCAAACAATGGTCACAGTGTCTTTCACAATCTCCGGCAAGCCTGACCCTCTTATTGAACATGGAAGACTCCAGTTGTGGTTGCCGCGACAGTTTGGTGGTTCAAGAAAGACGTACAAGTATCTTCGTTCAGTATCGCTCAAGAGTGAACTTAGTTCGCTCACATCTGGGTTCTTCAAGAGCTAGTCCTGTCTCCAGATCCATGGATTCAGATTGTGCATCAAAGTGTCAGATGGGACATGTTGGCACTCATTACTTGAAGCATATCTCTGATATGAAAAACTTTCGAAACTCATTAAGCGCATCGCTCCAGCTCAGGGAAGATCTTCATTCCATGGAGCCTGGGAGGAAACTTCTGGGGATCTTAAAAGAATTGCAGAGACCTCGGTGTGACAGATCCTCACAACGTTATTTATAGTCATCTTGGAGTCTTGGGACCCCTAAAACTCGACAACAAATTGAAACAGATGATTCACACAGATAAAGCGAACTTCAAGCCACTTGGATAGTTGGGTGTGGGAGCTCAAGCAACTCTCTGCAACCAAAACCCCCTATTACCAAGAACAACACCACTCACCTAAACCGCTATTCCAGCACAGCAAATACTATCATATAAACTGACTCACTCCTTCGGCGACACACCTTTCCACCCTAAAGACCCATGCGCTTACACTGTTACACATATCCACGGTAAACAATATGACTTCACACAACACTCCCCTCTTCACGGTACACAGACAAGCGTGAGACTCGGCGTTCGACACAAAATCAAGAACATCGACGTTTAACACTTAACTTTTATACCTCTCGCTCGATTTCTTATTATTTTAATCCATGTCATCATGCACCCTTCATGCTACCTTGCCAGAGTCCCATATATGCACCCACTCTGTTCGCATTCCCATTCCCTTCAACCGCACCTATCGTCCCAAAAATCAAACCATACACCCGCCCAGCCAATATGTATCTATACCCCGTAAACGCCCTTAATCAAGCAATCAAGCAATCAATATGCACACCCCGCTCCTCTCATTTCTTCCCAGCATCGTACCTAGTCAAGCCGACTCTCACTCTCACCACTAATCTCCTCCTTAAACCTACTCCCCCTCCCCTCCTTCTCTTTCCCCTCTTCTTTCCCACCACCCCCACCACCCCCCTCAAACAACCCCCCCTCACTCCTCCGCCTTCTCCTCTCCCCCCTCTCCCTCTCATGAATCGGGGGCAACGCCCTACTCCCCCTCCTCTCACCAACCCCAAAATAACTCTGCGCCCTAACATGCAGCTGACTCTTCGCCTTCGCGTTTCTATCGCTCGGGAACACGCCTGTGCTGGAGAATGTCGATGATCTATCGGGGGCCTTGGTGAGGGTGTTGCGAGAGGAGAGGGGGCGTTCGGTGTGTAGTGGTAGGGGCGACGATTTCTCATCTCTTTCAGCTCCATCTGTCTTGTTCGCTTCGTCGGACGGGCTCACTTCGTGCACCAAGCTCACTCCATTCACATAGCTCAATCTGGTCGCTGCGCTCGCCAAGCTCACTCCATTCGTAGCCCCCATCTCAAACGTACTAACCGTCCGTCCCCTCCTCCCCGCCTTCCCCCCTACCGTCGGCCGCTCACCCCTCCTTTCCCACCCCCGACTATTCATAAACCACCACACCCACAACGTCATCACGATCCACAGCGCAGTCAGGAACCAGGCTCCCACTTTATCCGCTTTAGTCGGCGGCGTAATCGTCTGTCCGGGCGGGATACTCGAAGCATTATACCCCGCGTTCGGATTACTCGGGCTCGTGCCGCCAGTAGAATTCGTGACCGCACCAGTAGTCATCCCAACCAGCGTACCCAGCACGACTTCCAGCGCAGCCATCTGCTGTCCCACACCTGCGGTACCGTCCCAGGTGCCATTATTGTACCACTTCAGTCCGCAGACATTCCCAGTGGGTGCACCGACGCATTGCGCGGTTGCAGCTTGAGCGGAGGACAGGAGTAAAGGGTTGATGATGGGGGCGGTGAAGGGCGCCATTTGCGTGGCGGCTGTCATCCAGCGCGAGAGGTAGGCTTTGAAGCTGTGTTGGTCGACGTCGCAGGCGTTGTTTTGCTCGCAGATGTCTTTCATGACGCCGCCGGGGAAGTAGTCGAAGACGAGGGTGCTGAGGAGGTTCGAGGTGCGGTTTTTCCAGACGTCGGATTGGGTCTGTGAGTGGAGGTGTTAGTGGGGTTGGTTTTGAAAGGGGGAGGGGATGTAAGACTTACGATGTTCCACATTGTGCTGGCGCCCATTAGCATCGTGCCTGCGTTGTAGGTCCATTGCGCGTGATCGATCGTCGTGCAGTTCAGGATATCTGCTTCGGTGTTATCGTAGACGTTGTAGTTGGTATCAATGAGTCCGATTCGCCACATCCAATCCCAGATCTCCTCGGCCCAGTCGGAATACATGTCATCGCCTGTATACCTCGCCAGCCTGCTTGCAATATTAAACAAACATCCGTTCGAGATACTGTTCTTCAAGTTGTAGCCTGTGATCTCGTAGATCTGCCATCGGATGCCGCCGTTGCAGGTCTTCGTGTCCCAACGGCCCGTCTGCTCGTTGAAGACAGCTTGTGCGAGCGAGAGCCAGGAGGGCTGTGTCTCCAGCGGGTTGGGGAACTTGTATTCTGCGGCTTGCAGCGCGGCCATGCCCCAGAATGCTTGATCGTCGTTCCCTAACGAGGCAGATGCATTTGGGGGCATGAAATCGTCGTGTGGTCCGACCTGCCATTGCAAGGCTTGCATCGTCAGATCGTTGTATGTGGTGTCGTTGGTGTAGTGCCAGTAATTGACCAGAGACCCCCACATCGCGCCTGCTTCCCACCAGTAGTATGGAGCTGGCAGTAGCCCTGGTGTCTGCCCGTACTCGTTCCCGACGTAGTAGCTCATCATTCCTGCTGCGATCGTGGCGGCTGCATCTTTGATTGATTCTGGGCCTGGGTCAGCTTGGTCGAGCTAGGTGGAGTTGGGATCTGGGCTCGTACCGGGATCTGTCCAGTCCACATCAATTGCAGCTATACTTTGTAATGTACACAGCCATAGCAGGGCCAGACGTCTGAATTGCACCATTTTCGCGACGGTAGCAACTGTTGTTGTGATGTTGTCCGGCTCAATTCCTCAGTGGCACAGCAAACGAACGTGGGCTGAGCTCTCAGCAGCACCGCAGAATCATCGATTGTAGCGGGCCAGTAAGTCCTTCCTGGAAATGATCCTCAAGAGGCACACTTCCACGTCAAAACATAAAAAGTGTTGAATCCGCCAACGACATGTCGTTGCACGCAGTCGGAGCGTCGCAAGACATGGGCAGTCGGGAAAAGCTGCGTGCTGGCAGCGTTTTGTTTAAAAACAGGCAAAAGTCCGGTGCTCACGATGTGGCACATCCCTGTGCTGATGTGCTCGACTAACATGGAAAAAACAACAGGGGAAGCTGCACGTGTGGCCAACCAGCAGAGGGCAGTCGTCCAGGGGCCCCGGAGCAGGAAGCGACTGGAACGTGCAGAATCCTGCTTGGGGCAGGCGGTCAGGCGGTGGGTGGTGTGACGTACGCCTTACGAACGGCACAGCGAGACACAGCAGAAGGAATTCGTATTGAAGGCTTGGCGTTGTGCTGCTTTTGGATGTAAATTGGCTATCGCGTGGGCGGGTGCGGGGTGATTGCAGGGGGGATTCGGAAACTCTTTCCTCAAGAGATCGGGGCTGAGTCGGTGATGGGCGGCTGCGAGATTGAAGCTTTTACAAACGCTCAGAAAGGCTTGGCGTTGCTGTTCGTTTCATCGGTCAATGAATTGGAGAACAATCACGTCAACAGCTTAAGAAAAGGGGTGCAAATAAGCTTCATTTAGCGTCTCGCCAACGGAAAGGGGTAGCGGGACTCGATCGGCATTGCTGACGCAGATCAGCCTCAACACTCCTCACTCCCCTCGAGCTCCGACGCCTCAACCCCAAGCACGTATTCATAGATATTAGCCCACGTTACCCGAAGACACAAGATACAACCCGTCCTTTCAGATCCTTCTCGCTCTCTCCCCTTTTGTTATCCCCAAGACTGCCACCAAGGCGTCCGGGTTCGACTTTGATTCTATGGCCAACTTCAAGTTTGCATGCTCGATCAAAGGGTTCGAATTTCTTCATCCTCCAAGCTTACTCTTTCCTTCGTCTCATTATTTTTATTGCGCAAGGCTCACATTTCTTTGGTTGTCCGGCTGCTGACAAAGATTAGCCATCCGATTTCTCAGCAAATCATCGCCCTCCCATTAATCCCCTCCTAACCTCCGGTGCCGAATTCTCGGGTCAATATATCAACAATGACTTGCCTCCTTTCATTCCATTCAATAAAATGTTCAAATATACAAATATTTCCTCCTCATCACACTCTCAATCACTCTCCTATTAATATTCTACCCCTCCTTCCCATCCCACAACCTCCAGACCCCACTATCCCCTCCTGCAATCACAATGTCGCTCCGCAAAATCTCCAAAGTCTTCCTGGCCCTCGAACAGGCCGAAGGCGCAGGTGCCATTGTCCGCCGCTCAATCGGCACCGCGCAGCTCAGGAACTTCTCGCCGTTCCTGCTGCTCGACCACCTCGAGTCTTCCTCTCTAGGAGGATTCCCAGATCATCCGCATCGAGGGCAAGGTATCTCCTCCCCTCTCCTTCCATTCTCCCAAACAATCCCATTTAATCCCACCCCGTACAATTTGACTTCGACTTCGACTTCGATAGTTTGTTTATATTCATATCCGCACTGACGAAAACAGAAACAATAAGCTACATCCTCTCCGGCTCCTTGTCACACGAAGACTTCACCGGCGCAAAAGGGCACGTCTCCACCGGCGGCCTGCAATTCATGACCGCCGGCCGGGGAATAATGCACTCCGAAATCCCCAACCCCTCCCCCTCCGGCGCCCCCAACATTGGTCTCCAGCTGTGGGTCGACCTCCCCTCCCATCTAAAACTCTGCCCGCCTCGCTATCGCGATCTCCCAGCCTCGGAAATCCCGTTAGTGGAGTTGGATGAAGGGAGAGTGAGGGTGAAGGTTATTTCTGGGAAGGTGGGGGGAGTGGAGAGGGGACGGGATTTGACTTATGTGGGGGTTTGGTATTTGGATTTTGAGGTGGAGGCTGGTGAGTGCTTGATCTCTTTCGGCTGGGATGGTTGAGTTGAGCTGAGCTGATTTGGGTGCAGGTGGAAAGATTGTGCAGGAGGTACCGAAGGGATGGAATGCGTTTGCGTATCTATTGACTGGGCAGGCGACGTTTGGAAGCGGGGAGGGGAAGAGGGTTGTTAAGAGATGGCATAATGTTGTTTTTGAGCAAGATGGGGACAGTATCGAGGTTTCTGTTGATGCGGATGCTAAAGAGAGTGCACATTTTGGTAAGTCGATCTCTCTGTGTGAGTGGTTCTTTTTGGGAGGGATGGAGGTGCTGATACAGATATGTGAGGTAGTTCTCATTGCAGGCCAACCGCTCGATCAGCCGGTTGTGAGACTAGGCCCTTTTGTCATGAATACAGAGGAGGAAGTGCAGCAGGCAATGCGGGATTTCAGGCGGTTTGAGAATGGATTTGAGAGGGCGAGGGGGTGGGAGAGTGAGATTGGGAGAGGGGCGATGTAGGGTTTTCTTCTCGGATTTCCATGAGAATTTGAGCTAGATTCCTTGGTGTTGTGTATCGAATTGGGAATTTATGAAAGAAGCAAATATGTAGACTGACGCACATTGGATAGAAGTCTTTTAGAATCATCCAAATTACCATCAGCCATTTTGAGTTGTAGAAGTCGTGATGTACTTGGGTAACTTCAGGGGAAAATAAGCGAGCTGCCCCTGAGAGTTAGGCGGGGTGCTCCTCGCGAGACCCACAGTTTTGCCAAGAACAAGAACTTGTCACTACCACGCACTTATGCAACCTGCTGACACGCTAATGCGACCTTAACTCGGCTCTTCACTTAGCGAGCATGTTTCTCCATATCTTCAAAAGTTCAAAGAGTCAAAATCAAGCTATTCGGCAGTTCGGTCGGATTTAGCGGACATTATGTGCCTACCGGCGTTTGACGGTTTGAAGGCACTGCCCTTTCGTGTAGGAGGACCTCACAAGTATCGGCCAAGTACCTAGCCATCGGCCGAAAACTGAGTGGCGCCAGTTCATCATCGGCAGTTCATACCAAAGGTTATCATAGGTCAGAGCTCTAAAAAATGTGGGTTTGTAAAGCGTATATAAAGATATAATAGCTCGCACAAAAGTAAAGCACATTGCTTTCTCTTTCCAAAACATCAATTTTTTATACAATAAAGCCGAGAGCTAAAGTCATATCACAACAAACAAGATGGTTAAGACACTCCCCTTTGGCGACCTTCAGGTCCCAGTCCCAGGCTTCGGCGCGATGGGTATCAGCTTTGGATTGGGAAGCAATCTCACCCTTGAGCAAGCAGAGCCAGTGTTGCTCAAGGCGATTGAGCTAGGGTGCACTTTCTGGGATACTGCCGCAAGTGGACTATCTCTTTCCACAATAAATTCAATGCAGACTAACACGAAACAAAAGGTTGTCTACCAAGCAGGTGTCAACGAAAAGCTCCTCGGAGATTTCATCAGGAAGCACAATGTCCGCGACAAAGTTTTCAGTGCGTTGAAACCTGTGGCTGTTTTGGAGGGCCGATTATGCTAAATCCTATTCCTATTAGTTGCTTCGAAATGCGGCTTCGATTGTTTCGGAGACGGCAAGGTCACGAATTCTGCCTCTCATATCAAGCAGTACATCGAAGGCACCATCTCGCGACTCGGCTTCGCTCCCGATCTCTACTATCTGCATCGGATAGACCCTAGTACGTCAGCTTCCTTCCCACTTGATTCTTCCTAAGCTGATACTTTCGCCTAGAAACTCCTCTAGAAGAGTCCATCCCAGCCCTCGACGCTATCCGAAAAGCAGGCAAGACCAAGTTCATTGGTCTCTCCGAGTGCTCAGCCAAAACCCTTCGTAAAGCCAACTCTAGTCAGCCATTCAATCCTCCCCATAAAATAAACCGTCACCTAATCTCGCTTTCTACAGTTGCCAAAATTGATGCTGTCCAAGCCGAGTACTCAGCTTTCGAGACCCTGCACGAGACAGATGGTTTGATCGACACCGCCAAAGAATTGGGTATAGCATACGTAGCCTACAGTCCTCTCGGCCACGGCTGGCTCGTCGACGATTTTCCCTATAAATCACCTGACGACTTCGCACCCGATGATTTCCGACGAAGTGGTAGGTCCTCCCTTCTCAAAATTTTCTCGTCCCACCTTCAAAATGTAGTAGTAACCACTAAAAAAACTCGCAATAGTCCCCAAATTCCAAGGCTCCAACTTCCACGCAAACCGTGCGATAGTAGAAGAAATCAAAAAGCTCGCTTCGAAGAAAGGCTGCAAGATCACGCAAGTAGCGCTAGCATGGGTTATCGCGCAAGGAATGATTCCGATTCCGGGGACGACGAAGGCGGAGAGGTTGCAGGAGAATTGGGGGGCTAGGGAGGTGGAGTTGACGGGTGAGGAGGTGCGGGAGATGAGGAGGATTATTGATGGGGCGAAGCCGGTTGGGGAGAGGTATGCGGAGGCGCACCAGGCTATGGTGGGGCATTGAGGGGGTGTGGGGTGAGGTGTTGTTGATGGACGGGTCTAGGAGAGGGGGTGGGGGACGGGGCTATAGGCTGGCAGCTAGCTTCTAGTGCACTCAATAAGAATAGAACTACGGTTGAGCTATGTAGTGTGAATAATTTTCACCTACAGGAGGCCATGTGATGTTGGTGCTGCATACCTTAGCCAGTGTGGGTAATTGACTGGGTTACACCGATTCCACCGTCCGTGCGTAAGCGCCGAAGTAAGAAGGGTGTCTCAATTTGCTTTTTCAAGCCTCTAGATATTTCAGGCATTTCAACCCTACACTCAGATTTCGTTAGAATTAATAACTCCTCCTATAAATTTGAAAGTAATGTAATCTAGAAATAGTACTCACTTTCAACATATATCATGCCTTAAGTCTATTTCTTCTCAGTACGTCCGCGCAGATTGCACAATGCCAAGGCTGCTCGGTTAAGTATTGCTTCGGGGTGGCGTTCTGAGACATAGACCACAGAGAAGCCATCTTGGGTCAGGTAAAATTAGCGCGAGCGGGCCGCGTTGCGGCTGAACAAAGCCTTATCTTTGTTCACGCTTCTTGTTGATTCAGCTTCAACTTCAACGTCGGTAGATAGCAGATATCCCATCCTTTTCCCTACCAATATTGTTACCATAACGTCGACTACCCAGGCTATTCGTCCAGAAACCCAGTAGCGAGATGGAGCAGTATGCTCACACATTACTCGATGATGAGCCGAGACACACAGTAGACTCTCCCAATACATTCACTCAAATAGAAGTTTCACTAAGTGTAGCAGCAAGAAAAACAATCGCTCTGGCACTTTATCAAACACCGGCCGCTACTCGTCTGCATAGGCTTCTCCGGTATTGCAGTCGTAGCAGCAGCTGTATCCTTCACATTGTTGCTCAGCGCACAAACGCTTACATGCCCAACCTGGGCTCTCAACTGCACTGTCCAGCCATGGGTAACCTACATCGATAACAAACTTCCTCTCTTTCAAGGTATCGTGAGCACCATTCACGGTATCGGGCTCGCTCTTCTCGCCTACCCCCTTTTCATATTCGCGGAGGCCGCGATATGGCCAATTCTTGCTTCCAAACCTTACACGTTGCAGTCCATAGATCTGTACCTCTCGGCGTCTCGAGGGTCAGTCCCCTCATTGATCCAATTGCTTTTCAATGGGAAAGCATCCATAGTCATGCTCTGGGTGGGAATCGTCACAATCTTGCTGCAACTCGACAGGATCGTGGTGGGACAGGCCTATCTCAAGTCCCAAGTCTCAACCAACTACTCCAGCACCTACTATGCAGGAGGAGGTATCGGGCTTCCATTCATTCAGACAAATCCGCCTGCACCAATACCCGGACCTGTTACTGGAGCAGCAAGCCTATACACCTCTTGGTCATGGAATAGGTCCCAAGAACCGATGCCTGAAATCAGAGACTTCATCGTGAACAGAAGCAACATGTCTGTGTTAGGCAACTTTTCCGCCACTGGTGTGAAAGCTGAGAGAGATATCACTTGTACTGGGAAGACGCTGAAATTTTTGGATGAGTCTTCTGGCCTGCCTGTCTTTTCTGTCTCTGCCGGTTATCCAGACTCAGATTCATCTGTTACACTGAGGCAGCAGCCACGGTTGACGTTGTGGGTAGATGGCATTGAGTATATGAACGAGACCAGGACTATCAGCACACTTGTCTTTGCTGCAATTAATGGAACGATCGAAGGCGGGACATGGAACAACATTCCATTGACATTTGATCTGCCTTATGCTGGCATCTCAGCAATACAATGTTCCGTGGATGTCACTCTGGTCGAAACTCAGATGAACGTGGGAGCAGGAGGGCCTACGAACCCTGCTGCTAAAGTCTCCACGTTAGCAACAGTCTTAGGTCCAGGAAATCATTACTCTCCGTATGGTGCGCTGGGCGATGTCGCCGAGTGGTTGGGTGTGGTTGTCACGACTCTCGGGGATAATATCTACGGAGCTCAACCTCTCTTTGAGAACCAGGGGAACGGTACCCTGCCATTGATGTTCACAACTACCGAGGACAACACACCAGAAGAGATGTGGACGCAGGATGATGTGAAGAACTTCATCACTGTAGGGTCAGGAGCGCTCGCTCTGGCTATGTCGACGCAGTGGAATTATGCTGAGATGACTATTTTGTCATCGCAATACCAAATGGGCCTTCTCCCCCGCGGAGGCTATCTGCTGATAGTCCCGGCTAGTATAGTCATCCTTTCGGAGGTAATTCTGGCAGTTTCTTTAGTCTGGGCTTATAGAAAGGCGAATATCAGGGAGATACGTCAAGCTAGAACGAGCGAGATAATGTGCTCGACTCGCAATCAGAGCATCCAAAACGGGGTTCAGAAGTTGCATGGCAATGCCGGCACTTGTGCTAATCTGGACGCTATGCGAGTGAAATATGGGAAGGTGGTTGATGGGCATGGGGGTCGAGGCTTGTTGTGGGTTGAGGGCAAGTCTGAGCAGCCAGACGAGAATATACAATTGGAGCAAGGGGATTATACACAATAACCGCACGGATAGGTGGTCGACGAACTGAAGAAAGGAAATATACGGGAAATGAAGTCTGCGAAAGAGAGACTGGGAAAAGGTGAGAGATCGAGAATGTGGTATATAGCGAGCAAATAATGACCCTTTTGCTTTGCTCAACAATAAGGGCAGTTCAGTTCAAGCGACTTGCGAGGAGGGTACTAGTTTTATTTAAGTAGCTCCACGGTTGTTTCTAGCCGCTGGGTGCGCGAGGATTTTGTAGGAACTTTAATTGACCTTAGTGCTGCTGAAGCAAAAGTCCCAAGAAACAACTCGTTGGCTGTGAGTTGATACCTGACTGCAACCATTCTTGAAGTCACGCCGTCTTTGAAGAGCATTCATGTTCCGAAAGAGTCGGATATTGCATACCCGCGTGCGGATCACTTCTATATCCAGACCAGTGATAAATTGCCTGCACACGACCCTGAAAGAGTCCACGACCAATTATCAATTAACTGAAAAAGTCAAAGCGCGTTAAAACTCCTTGCTCATCAAACACTTTTCTCAATCGACTTCATTGTACGGGAAAACCACCCCCGAAACAGCAGCTCCAAAACAAGCAGTTTCCTTCCATGGGCGAAATCTTCCAATTCATGGGCTAGGGAACTATTTGAGTCAGCTCGTAGCCCTATCAGGCTTCATTCTCTTGATGATTGAATGTTTCCAAACGCATCCCGGACACAATGATTGTGTCCTCTTCATCGCGGACCATGACACGATTAGCATTGCCCCGCCCGCGACTCGACCCAATGGCAGAATACTCATTTTCGACCATAAACGCACCACACCAAGCAAGACGGCATCGACAAATCTACAGCAGATGTTCTGGCCGTTGTCCGTTCTGTTAAGGCGAAACATGAGACAAGTAAGGCTTCAAGGCACAAACTCCACTAATGCTCATCCACGTGTTAGCAGCAAGCGAGGCGCGCTAGTGCCCAGATGGAGAATATCTCTTACCGTGTGCGGCCTTCAACTAAGGTAGATTATAAGGTAGCCAATGTGATTTCTATCCCACCAAGCCTTTACATCTATTCTATTCTATTATTGCCAACCCGAAGCGCTACCCCACTTGCGTTCGGCCATTTTTGGCGAGGCTGCCCTCCGAGAGAAATGAGCAGCTCTCTCATCTCGAGCATACGATCCTTGCGTCGTCTATGTCGCCTTTCTTCCCTACGAGTCCTTCTTACTCTTTTCTTGATATGGGCAATCTTCGACGTGTTACAGAAACGCTTTTGGTTACCAACTCCCATCACAGAGAAGGAGCGCACTTTACAAGGCCAGCCGAAGATCTTTGTCGCTAGCATACATTGGAATACGGAGGCCATACTACGGCAATCGTGGAACAATGCTGTAATTGATTTAGCAAAAGCCGTGGGCCCAGATAATATTTTCATCTCTATATATGAAAGTGGTAGCTTCGATGACAGCAAAGGTGCATTGAGAGAGCTAGGTAGAGCCCTGGATGTTCTTGGTGTAGCCCACAATATTACCTTGTCTGAAACAACACATTTGGACGAGATAAGTCAAAAACCAGAAGGAGCAGGGTGGATTCGGACACCCAGAGGCCGAGATGAACTCCGTCGCATTCCGTACCTAGCACGCCTCCGGAACATCTCGCTCCAGCCTCTAGCAGAGCTCACGAAGTTGGGTGCAAAGTTCGACAAGGTTCTGTTTCTGAATGATGTCTTCTTTATCGTAAGATCTTGCCAAAGTATATTTTTGATCCAGAATCAACTTACAAGCCAATAGTCCGAAGATGTTTTCACTCTTCTCAACACCAACAACGGTGAATATGCTGCTGCATGTTCCCTCGATTTCTCTAAACCTCCGAAATACTATGATACATTCGCACTCCGAGATTCGAAAGGCCATGAATCGGTCGAACAGACATGGCCATACTTCCGAACCTCACTATCGCGACACGCTCTAGAAAGAGAAAAGCCTGTGCCTGTTAAAAGTTGCTGGAACGGTATCGTTGTCATGGATGCGAGGCCCTTCCTATCAGAACGTCCTCTACGCTTCCGTGGTATTTCAGATACGCTTGCATTAGAACACCTCGAAGGCTCAGAGTGCTGCCTCATTCACGCGGACAATCCGTTCTCAGCTGTCAAAGGCGTGTATCTTAATCCTAAGGTACGCGTAGGCTATAACCAGCAAGCATATGATCTGGTACACTCTAGACCGTCGTGGCTCTCCATGTACCAAATTTTCACGGGCTTATGGAGTAATCGATTTAAACGTTGGGTGACAATCCAATGGCTGAAGGAATATGTGGTTCGGCGTAGAGTGAGTACGTGGAAGGAGAAAGATGACACGAATGTCGAACCTGGAGTCTTTTGCTTGATCAATGAGATGCAAGTTTTGGTTTTTAATGGGTGGGCTCATGTTTGACGTTCTTTTGAATCTTATATTATGGTCTTGGTATGCACGATACTTCGTGGAGTTTCTGTTTGCTACTACTTTGGCATTTTCTACATGAGGTGACCTGGGGAGTCTTCGGAAGGCGTGAGGATAGGTATGGAGCCACCAAGGCACGGTTTTCCTCCTACGGAGCTAGATGACAAAACGTCGAGAATCACCAGAACAGTGCGATCATAGCCTCTTGATTGGCTTACAAGTGGCTTATCCCGTGGAAAAAAACTTCTGCGCCAGGCTCTCTGCGTTCTGCAATGTATGGTCGGATCTCTTTCGTGGAGAATCGATTGGATCAGCTTCTCATACACAGCATCACACCCAGTTGGTGCAGCAGCCGATGAACTCCAAATTTGCGGCCGCCTCCGATCAACTTCTGATAGCAGCACCAGGCTTGAACGGCCCCCAATTGGAACTTGGTGACGTGTCATGCAATACTCCAGAAAGGTTGATAGTTGTGTCCAAATCCATCCGAGGCGCTGATCCTTCTGCGGCTGAGAATCCTTCGGCACCATCATTGGATGCTTCGCCAGAGCTGGTGCAAGCCTTTCAGTTGATTTATGCAGAGAAAGACTCTGCAGCACACAAACCCCTCACCGATCACTGGCTGCTCAGTGCTCACCTGCTCAATTGCGCGCTGTCATGCCAATGGTTCACGGTTCTGTGTCGTACTGCATGAGGATACACATGCATGCGAGTACGACCATATGCGAAGTATCGTGGATCGGGTGTCCGATTCCCCCAATATTGCGGCTCCAATTGGGTACCCCACCTGCAAAGAAGGGGGCGATTTTTGTCCTCAATGTCCCGTATAACGGGGCCTTCCAGCCTGATGCCAAGTCGTTTTGGAGCACTTTTCGCAACTTCGAACAGCGACGAACATAACTATGGAGATGAACTCTTTTGGTAGAATGCCACACGGCCAACGTCCAGAACTCTTCCACTCAACACGATCAAATGCGGAGTCGTTCAGTATCGATAATTCTCGCACACTGCCTCGTGGTCCTATCCTGCCTCGAAAGCCGGTAGGCAGTCCTCCTGGAAGCTTTTCCAGCTGGCATGAGAACCAATCTCAAAGGTACCATCATGTGTTTCTTTCAATTCCGAGGACCCTCCGCTTGTGTTTTGCGAAAACTATTATTTTCTTCAATTTTTTTGGGGTTGCCAAGAAAATCTAAGCAGGGCATGCTTCAAGTGGCGTGGATGATACTGTAATAGATTCTATGCTAAAGGATTGCAGATCTCCTAGAGACGATAAATACAGTCCCACGATCGATGAAGAACTACTTTCCAACGGGACCCTTCCATCGAAGCCTTCCTCTCGCTTGAGCCGGTTTAGTAAATCAGCATCGGAGATCTTCGGCATTCCTGTCTTGTACAATATCATTGGGAGAATGCGCAATTGGAACATCGATGAGGGAAAAAAGGTTGTAATGGACCGCAGTAGGGGTCTTGCTATACTGCGTTGCTTTGTTCATATTATTCCGATTACAGCATGCAGTGTCTTAATCGCCTTGAACACCATGTCTTACTACATTGGAGGCAATCTTGCTGGACCCTCAACTCCAGACGACCAGAAACTTTTTGGCTTGCAGTTGGCGGCTAAATTGTTGGAGCTCTTTTCATTGGCATCAATAGGAGCTATGATCCTTACACATCTACGCAGAGAGCTTACCTTTGGAGACGGTCTACCTTTTGGCGCGGTGTTTTCGGCACAACAATTTCATGATATCAGCATCCTTTGGTCACTTGAGTTGTGGGGTGCCATTTTCTACAAATGGAGGCAACAGAGGAAGAAGTTTCAGTTTATTGTGCTCATTGTTACCTGCGCCATCCTTGCATTGGCTATTGGTCCGTCATCTGCTATTTTAATGAGACCCCGTTACGACTGGTGGCCTGCTGGAGGAACTGTCTTCTGGGAGAATGCGACATTTGACATCCTTTTCCCATCGACGCTGGAGGATTCGCCGGAATTGTCTCACTGTCTGGCTGATCATAGTGCCGTGGATTGCCCAGCCGCTGGTTGGGAAATTATTACTGATCTCTTGCTGCCATTTTGGCAAACAGCTAGCGATTCATCCATCCTTGCGACAATGTCGGTCATGCCTGGCCAAGCTGCGGTCCGCACTCTGGCTATAATCCCATCAGCCACGCTTTACAAGAATATTTTCTCCCTTGCAACTATGCCATTTGTTTCCATTGCGAACAGCTTGACCCCTCTCGCGACAACTTGGGTATTTGCGGCAAACACAGAATACGGAAAGAAGAAGCGACTAGAATATCGAACAGACAATCACTACCAGATCAACACGTATCAACCAGCAGTCTCCACCATGTGCTATGTGTATCTCGCCAGTACAACGATACAGAACTATTGGTTTGGGTTTCCTAATACCTCTGATGTTGTTACTGCCGCAGGGAGTTATCAAGGTGGTACTTTGGAACACGAACCGAGCTCGGTGTCATTCGACTTCTCATCTTCCTCAGAGATCAATACTGCAATTCTAGCCTCGTTGAACAAAGATGCCATGCCTTCTCTGTTTTGGGTTGACACTACAAGAGAAAACCTTGCAATGACCAATAGCACACTCTATGCCGTTGCTGTCGTGCCGCACTCAAGCTATGGCTCGTTTTATTCATGCTGCAGTATCGACACAAGGCTAGCAAACTCAACTTATCAGTCGTCAAGAGGAGATCCGACACTCGTTTCCGGCATTCTTGATTTGAGCAACTGGGCTGACTTCGGCACCAAAATATCCTGGTATCCAACAATATACCCCAGTGTTGATTGGACCAAATACCTGAATCCGACGATTCAAGACGCAAACAGCACTGTTTTCAATACTATGCTTCAAGCAGCAGGCGTCTGGAACTCTACGAATTCCGCTAAGCTTCCGTACGAAGCCACGGAGTACATTATCACTGCCATGGTGGCCAACGGAATAGCCAACATCAACTACAACGTGAGCATAATCAACAATTACGCTTCGGATGTCTTCCATCAAATCCTCCCCAGCTCATTGATAGGCTTCGGAGGCGACGCTTTCAACTTGACCGAGGAGGAAAAGTCCAGTGCAACCGCGCTTCAGTTCCAAGTCTACAACGAAGGCTACGCCTATAGCCCGTCTGGTAAGACAGCGAAAATAGCGGTCACTGTACTTGCCGCTTACGTTGTCCTGGCTTTTGGTCACATAATTTACTCAACTGTCACGGGGTGGTCTTCAGGAAGTTGGGGCCGCGCTTCAGAGCTGACTGCTCTTGCTATGAAATCTACGCCCACGACAAGATTGCATAATATTGGAGCGGGCATTGCGACTGTCACTTCCTATACCGAGAGAACCAGGGTGGAAATTAGGGACGGCGCGCTTCAGATTGCATTTGTCGATACCGAAGAAGGGGTCAAGGTGAAGGAAAATAGGGCCTATGGCTGATGACTCGTATGGACAGAAGCTGTAAAGGTTTACCCCTAAGCTGAGACTTGGCCCACGGCCTTCGTTGCAAAGTCACCTGACGTGGGACTCTCCCACGACACGTGACACGAGGCAAGTATCTTGCGATCTGGGCACTGTGGTACGGCAGTGCGTAATTGACAGATTTCATCGATTTTTCGGGTTTTCTTAGCGATTATCACGTGCGCAAAATCAGACTTAGCTCATGTGACTTTACCTTCACATAAGAGCTTCAGCTCACTCTTAGTTTAGTTTTCAGAACCTTCTTTCTCAATAATAAGACTTCACCTCCGACTTTATCTCTTTGCCTTGCTTCTGCTTTATGTGCGTTATTATTATTAGTCTGTTTAGTGTTCTATGAGAGAGTTTATAAGAGATTTTACTTACTATCTTCCCCCCCCATAATAGCATCTGACATTTGGGCATCTAGCATTTATGCCAGCATCTGGCATCTACATTAGGCACCTAGTATCATGTAACTAATCACTATAGCCACGGAGAAAGGCATAGACTATACTTAGTACAGACTTCTCTTCTCTTCTTCTCTCTTTAACTTATCCTCTTTGTATATAAAGCAGTGAGTTGTTTAATTAATGACGTTGCAGCTAGCCTGACACAGGATTAACTTATAGGCCTGCTATAAAGGAGAATTTAAAGATATAGGAGAAAGTAAAAAATGATTCCTGGAACCTCTATTTTAGTGCCTATAAGATTGCTATCCGTATCGGCCCCGAGCCTTCAGCCCAAGTAAGTATAGGGGCTCGGCAAAACACGTGCCGCTGTCAGCTAGAAGGCCTGCCGTCACAGTTACTACAGCGAACCCTCCGATGTTCCTTGCGTACAACAAAAGATTTAATATTTTTCATGTGATAACCTATTTTGAGCTGCAATCAAAAGTCAATATATTCCAAGCTATAGTGCGTCAAATCGGCTTACCTCAAATGAAAATGGTCGGTATTATAATACTACAGCTTGTATTAGTACAGGTTGCACTTGGGACCGCGTTGGAAGAGTGTGGGGAAGCCTTTGGGAATGCCCATATTGCCACTCAGGATTGTTTAAATAAACACTCTGATCTCTTAGCGAAAAAATAGTTTAAAATTAGCAGATCCCATGACGGCCTCTCCTTCATCACCAAGAATCAACTACTAATACCAACGACGCAACTAGAATTCCACGACAACGTGACGGTGCTGCGCGTTACAGGTCGAGTGAACCGACAGAGGCCAATGCTCGAGAAAATTCAACTCGATTTCTGAAGCTTAGATCCTACCGCTATACCTTTCGGTATTTCGCAAAACTTACGATGAATTATTTTATTCTGGGTTTTTACTCGTCCTTTCTAGTCTTGCGGCAATTGAAGAAATTCTATCCTAAACCCCCCGCCCCAAAAAATTCTCTTAGTGCGCAAGTAAGAACCTCAGGTCTATTATCACGATTTCCTTTCCGATGTCGGATGCAAGAGGCGCCTAGAAAGCTGCCGGATGACGTACACCCTTTATTTATATATTAGGCCCGAGCACTTTCAATTGTAGTACTATAACTAAGAGTATGTCACTTGCAAGACTATACCTTAGAATACTGCAGGATGATATACACCATTTATTTATATATTAGGCCCGAGCACTCTCAGTTATAGTACTTCAACTGAGAGTACTGCGACTAAGAGTGCTACGACTAAGAGTGTTACAACTGAGAGTGCTCGGGCCTGAAGTGTGAATGTCCCGTATAGTAAAATTTGGAGCACCCCGAATTGTAATACTAGAACCCGAACCACTTTGGCTTCTACGATAAATATAATGCACTTCTATAGCGCGAGTTTATCAACAGCCAGCGTGCCTCTTACCACGTGCATAGAGTAAATATCTTAATAGGTGGGATACTATTCCTGTGGCTAAGGAGGTTCTGGATCTGCTGAGCGTATAGGTGAGTAGCCCATACTTAAATCTGTCCTAGTCCTAGACTATTTAGCGAAGATTTAGGAGAGAGATAGCCCGAGATAATGCTATCTTACGAGAAGAATTTGCCTTAAGAGATTTGAAGAATGTATTTTTATGGGGGAGGCGGGTCCCTGTTTGGACTCCTTAGGAGCCGACTTGGTCCCCCTATCGTATAGAGCTGACAATTTTCGCACCGCAGAGCCGAATAAGAAGTCAATTATTAGTTCATGGAAGCAAGAGCAGGAATATGACTGAGTAACCTGAGGGGAGGGTGAGGCGAGGGTGAGGAGCGCCTGAGTAGAGCGGCGAAGCCAACTAACTGCGTTAAAGGAAGGGAGGTCCAGATTCGATGAGATTACCAAGGTAATGTTCAATGAGCAGCAGGGGCCATCTCTCTTTGCTTGAGAGAGTCACTAGACTCCAGCCACACACTGGCGCGCAGAGTTTGTGGCGGCAGGGTTCGCGCCGCGTTCCGAATCCCCAACCATTCTCACGTACCACGCTCCACAGAGCCAGAGGAAACCTCCTGAGAGTAGACATTTTGACTCTGGGTCGGAACAACTGTGTTGTAAAGGAGGAAAGCGGAGGTAAGAAAGGAAAAGGAAAAGGGAAAGGGATCAGAGATGGCGCAGCGCCACATTTCTGACGGACGGTGTAAGGTTACCGACGCTGCAACGTTTCTATGCCTCTGCTCGTCTCCCAAAGTTCAATCTCCACGCCAAACCGAGCGGAGCGATTCATTCTATCGCTCGCAGTCCTCGAGCTCATTCGTTGCCGAAATGGCCGCCACGCAGATCGCCTCTGCATGTACGACAAGGCTGTGCTGTAGCCTCGGCTACTAAATCACAGTGCAGTTCGAGAACCTGATTGATCCACGTCTCATGCTCGTGGGTTGCGGGATGACAGGGCTGTGCTCTACCATCACCGCTAGTGAGCGCAGCCTAGCGTAGAACTTGAACTGATGCGCTTGCTACCAACAGTCTGCCATACCTTCATTTCTTTTCCTTGCTCGAGAGTTGTGACGGTTTTCCACATAATCGCGAGTCCTCTGCAAGGGGCTGCGCTGAACCACTGGTGAAATAATGGACCCGATAAAGGCGATAAGCCTGGCCTCCAGCCTGATCACATTCGTCGATTTTGCGAGCAAGATCGTGACGGGCACGTACGAAGTATACAACTCCACCGCAGGTAGCACCATCGAGAATGCACATATCGACACCGTGATTAGCGATCTGAAAGAGGTGGCTGCGGATCTGGAGACTGACGTCCCCGGCAAGTCCATGCACGAACGAGCACTCAAGGAACTTGCATCCAAGTGCGACAAGGTTGCAAACGACCTTTTACAGCTGCTCAACAGGATCAAGTCCAACAGCAGCCAATCAACATGGAAGAGTCTCAAGGCGACTCTCATCAGCATGCGCAAGCAGAAAGAGATTACAGGATTGGAGAAGCGGCTCAACGACTACCGTTCGCAGATTTTGACGCGGCTGACACTGATGTTGCAGTAAGAAAACGATCAAAACCATTAGGCTTTTAGAGACTTTTGAGGTCTAATACACCCTAGGGACCAGAACTACTCTCTGAAGATGCAGCTTAATAAGCTGGAAAATGCCTCCCTGAACTTGTCTTCAGAGAGTGCGTCGCGTGCAAAAGCATTACGCGAGCACATTTTCCAAGATATAAAACATCTTCTGGATTCAAGGGCCCCTTCAAACGATACCGCCCCTGGCTTAAAGGACCGCCTTCTCGACTTGGAACGGGGTTTACAGGATCTGTCGTCTTTGATCACAACAGTGCCGAGAGAGAATATCATTCTCGAGAACCTCTACTACGACTCCCTGGATTTACGCGAGAGGACTATTGTGAACGCTGAGAATGGGACATTCGAGTGGCTATTCAAGGAAGGGTTAGACCAAGACCCGAGTGATGAAACAACCACGGAAGAAGTCAAACTCGAAAGTCCAGGCTCTGAAGGTGTAGAACCTGAGAGTCACTCAACCTCTTCCTCGTCAGCGAAATCTGCGAATGTTGAAGAAAAGCACGAAAGAGTGGAAGCAGCGGATGGTTTCTCGCCTAATCCGGCTGAATCCGCAAGTTTCACAGAGAATGAGCAGCGACCTGGGTCGCCGGATTTTGAATGGCATGAGCCAGACATTCAATATTTCGAAAAGGAACAACTCGAGCAGCGAGCTGAGACTCGCGCACGATTCGTGGCGTGGCTGAACTCCGGACGCGGCGTTTTTCACATCTCTGGGAAAGCAGGCTCCGGAAAGTCCACTTTCATGAAGTTCATTTGCAACCACGAGCGTACCGAAGCAGAACTAAAGGAGTGGGCCGGCCAGAAAAAACTTGTATTTGCTCCGTTCTACTTCTGGAAGTCGCAGGACAAGATGCAAATGTCGCTTGAGGGTCTCTACCGCTCTGTTCTCTTCATTACTCTCAGGCAGTGTCCTGAGCTCATCCCCGCCGTTTTCCCTACCCACTTGGAAAAGTTGAAGAACAACCATTTCATGACAGGGAATTTCATCAGCTACTTTGATCTCGTCAGTGCTTTTGAAGCTCTCACGAGCACAGGAACATTCCCCAGCCATCGCTTTTGCTACTTTGTGGATGGGCTCGACGAATATCATGGCCACACTCTTGAACACGTTCGTCTAGTGAAAAGTCTCCAACGCTGGGCGAGGAGTTCTGATGTCAAGATTTGCGCTAGCTCTCGGCCTTATATCGAGTACGAGAACCTTTCGCCCTCGTCCGATCAGATGATTCAGTTGCATCAATTAACCCGTCACGATATACACCTATTCTGTCGACAAATGATTGAAAAGGACGATAACTTTGAGCAAATCAAGGACTCTTACCTGGAACTTGTGGTAAGGATTGTCATGCGGTCTCAAGGCGTCTTCTTATGGGCCCGGCTTGTAATTAACTCGCTTTTGGTTGGCATGTTGCGGCATGATAACTTGAAAACTTTAAAAAAGAAACTGAGTGTGATACCCGGAGATCTCAACCGGCTCTATGATCAGCTACTGAACTCTTTGGACAAGGACGACCGCGAGCGAGCAATTAAGTTGCTTTTGCTAACGGCATATCCGCCTTACGATTTTACTATCGTCACGTACTGGATGTTCGATAACTTTGATCGTCTAGACTTCAACCCCCACAACAGAGCGAGGCCAACGTCCTGGCCGTCAACAGAAAAAATGGCGAATGATGCACGACTCCAAATCAAAAGTCTTACGAAAGGAATACTAGAGACGACAACCCAGCATTGTGGAGAAATTGACATTCAAAAAGTAGACTTCTTCCATCGGACAGCTCGGGATTTTGTCCTCGAACAGTTGGGACCTTCACAGAAACCCGATCCTGGCTACAGTGTTATCGATCTCATCATCGATAATTCCGCCTATGCTCGGCTGCGACTTGCTGAACTGACTTTGTACGATCTCCGTACCCGAAAAGCTGTCTGGGCACACTCCTTTGCGCTGTGGATCTTCCGCCAAACTGGGAAGCTTTCTCTTGAAGTGATGGATGCCTATCGATACCTTTTGGATGACTACGACAACTCGATTCCGACAGATCCTAAGAGCGATGATATCTTCCGGGGTTATATAGGGGTTCCCGAAGGATCAGGTTTCTTGATGCACCGACTGTCTTTTGTCCACATGGCCGCTTACACGGGTCAGCTGGACTACGTGCTCCGGGAGATAGAGGCGAATCCAGGTCTTTTAGACAGCGGTAAAGAGCTGAGTGTTCTAGCCAGTGCAATATCTGGACGCAATATCGAGCTTGTGGATGCCCTTATCAAGCGGGGATGCTCTCCAGCCGATCCTATTAGTTGTTGGTACAAAGCGAAACTGGAAGATCGCCCCGATGGGAGCATTCCGATTTGGTTGGCCGTACTTCAACAAGACTTCGGGGCTTTGTTGACCGTTCCCTGGCACGAATGTTCTTTTCCTATTTGGGAGCTGCTTCTTAAGCATCCTCAAGTCAACGCGCGTAATTGCTTCTTTTTATTAAGTTCTCCTAACAGGGGCACTGCAACTCATTTTATCACGTTGGAGCAAGTTATCAAAGAGCTGAAACCTGATAGAATGGACAAACTACTGGCACTTCTGGACGTGGGCAAGGACAACTCATTTATGAAGGGCATGACAGAGTTCCTTTCGCGTTTTATCTCGGTAACACGCAAGTGGGAGCCGAGCTTGACAACGAAGACGGATGCATATATTCCCTATAGCCTTGGAGAAAAGAAGGTAATGGCAGTACGCGCCATTGTCTGTGATAACATTCAAGCAGACAGGTGCTCAATCAGATACTATTAATTATTAGGAACTTGAGATAGTAATGTGACGAACCCAGTCAGCTGACCTCCTAAGGGTTTACCTTACTTGTAGCGAGCATAGGTGTAACGGCTAAGCAGGGTGGAAAGTGGTAGTTCTATTAAGGATCTAAAGATAAGGAGGAAAGGAGAAGTAGAAGGGGTCTAGCTATAAGTATATTATAAGTAATTTTTCAAGCTATGCTTGTGTATAAGCAGCCCCTAGTAGACTATGAGAACCGTAGAGGGCTGTAATATATAACCTGGGAGCGTGCCTATAATAGATAAGTTTAAACTTTAGAGTTATTAATATATATTTTATTCTTCTTAGACCCTTTCTGCCGAGCTCTTTTAAGAAACCTCTTAAAAGATTCAGAGGCAAAAGAAATGGGCCGGCGTGTTTTTTCATATTCACAGAGGATCCTGGGACCGGAATATCCTGATACACGGCGATGTTCAAAAGCTACTCAGATCTCTTGACGAAAATTGAGTCGAAGAGGTCATGAGATAGCGTTTTGGCGAAAAGTTCGTCGCTCGCCACTTTAGTAGGAACTTTTCGGAAGGAGGGCAAAAGCGAGGAGGTTACCGAATTAGTTGGAACCGCATTGGACGAGTGTGAGGGAAACCTTTGGGAATGACTATATTGTCACTCAGGAGTGTTCAAATGAATACTCTGATCTCTTGGCGAAAGAAAAAAGTCTTGAAGTAGGAGATCAAGGAGGATTATTTCAACGGAGGCATTATAACTTAACGATATCGAGACTCTATCTTCCACTCTCAGCCGATTCTCTCTCAGCCGAGCTATCTTCGGCTAAGCATGATTTCAAAGAGCGCTTCGAAAGTTAGCTCAACCAGTGCTGGGTCTCTGGTCAGTACTGAAGTGATCATATTCTCCGCTACTGGACTCGTACATACTGCATGTTACACTGCCGGGATTCCACCGGACAGCTTTATGTTATACCTAAAAGTATTCCTTGGCTCTAGTTGTTACAGCCTTTAAGTCAATCAGACGGGAACAGATTGAACCGATATCGGCATTCATTCTCTTATGTGGTTCCAAAGAAAAGAATCGCGAAGCGTATAAACTATATTTTCGTTTATTTACTTTCTAAAAGAAAAAAGGGAAAATTTTAATCACTCATTGGTCCTTCACCCCTTCCAAACAACGCTACTCCTCGTAGCTGATTACTCAAATCGCTCAACGTAGGACACGCCAGCATTGAAAATTGCGGGTGCAGCGCGGGAAATCCATCTGCAGGTTGTATGCGATGTGTTGCTGATGGGTTACTAACTCCTGAGTATTCTGAGCTCCGTGAGTATGAATAGTGAAGAAAATCGGCTTCTTTTGGATTCGTGGTTTGGAACTCGTCATACTCCATATGGTGAGAAGTTGGCATTGGAGCATGTGTTGCAGGAGTTGTGAAATCCAGGTCTCCATTCAATGCCTTGCCATCCATCTCATCTCGCAAGATCTTGACCTGCTCATTAATGACCCTCCAGAGTTCGTACTTTTCAAGATCTTCATCACCACCCCCCGTCTCATCTATAAACTCCTCGTCCTCATCCACTTCATTGCGATGATGTGCAATTTCCAGCAGCGAAGACACGAAAGCCTCTTGCATATAAGCAAAACTAAAATCATAAGTGATGCCAGCAATAGGTTCGACCAAGGTTCCTGGAAACTCAATCTCGGGCTTCGTCTTTAGCTTTTGACGCCAGAATTGCACATACTGAACTCGCTCCGCTTTGCTGGGCAGAGGAAAGAGGTACTTCCTGTCGAAGCGGCTTGGACGTTTAGAAAGGCCGGGGTCCAGTTGGTCGATGTGGTTTGTGCTCGCAACCATCAGAATGCCATCGTTATTTTCAAGCCCATCAACCTCGTTGAAGAAATAACTACGTGTCTGAGTGGTAACAATGGTATCGATATCCTCAAGGACCAATAGACACGGGGTCATCTGGCGTGCCAGGGCGAAAATATTTCTGATGTCAAAAGTCCTAGGTGCTGTCTTGACATATAGTGTTGGGACTGAGTCTTTACGGTCTGCAAGTGTGTGCATGAGGGCCTTGATACTAATGGTCTTACCATTACCCGCAGGACCGTAGAAGATTAAGCCCCTCTTCCATGGCACGCCCAAGTCATCGTACACGGCTTTACTATTGAAAAAACGACTGCTGACGCTTTTCAGCTCTTTCTTCATACCCGGGTCCAGTATAACTTTGTCCCACGAGGCTCTGAATTTCGTTAGCTTATCAATCTAATGGTGATGGTCCTGCTGACGGGACCAACTTTTGCGTTTGTTCGTATAGCCCCTCATCCAGACGCCAACCAAGGTCATAGACATATATGCCCTTGCGCTCTTTGTGCGATCAAAGTCCGACCTGGGCGAGAAGAGCGTCTGTAACTGCAGAATGAGACAACGGTCCCTCCCCTGGACCGCGCTCTTTCAGCACATACTGCACGCTCGTTATACCTATAACAACGCAATACAGGATGAACTCCTCATTCCCCCAGCGATATTGATATTTCGCAAAACCGCGGGCTTCAGCAAGCTGACCTGTCGCACCTCTGCGAATAGGCTGCTGCCATGTGCGCATGCGGAAGACGGAATCTGTTTCAACATCCAAGGTTGCGGTGGCGTGTCCAGCAAAAGCGAAGGCGAGGAGAGCGAGGCTATTTGGATCGACACATGCGACGACATACTCGGGATACTTGACTCGAAGATCTTCGAAAAGCTGTAAGATGGGGTTTGAAAGTTTGGCAGAAGTCAGATCGCCGTACTTGGGGAAGAGTTGAGGTGGTCCCTCTTCGCCATCACTGCTTAGGTCGATTGTGCGATCAATGAATGTGAAAGCGTCTCTAGCTGCTTCCGCCATTGAAGCCATTACAAGAGAATGAATCAGGTATTCTAGCGATTATTAATTTGGGAGGTGTAGAGAAATGCATCTGTCCACTTGCGGAAAGTGAGGGTAGATACTGTAAGGGCTGCGCCCCTTCCTTCAAGGAACACTAGGCACCAGCTTCCTATGACGTAATGCTGAAATCTTGGCAGATTTTGGATATAAAAAATGTTCACTTTTCTTTCAAAACAGAATTATCTTCTGGGTTACTATCTCCGAATTTATCGGCAATTGTGGCTGTGGGCGAGCTATATTTGGGATCCCATGCTCAAGCTCCTCCGGCTGACTTAGCAGCATGCTCAGGGGCTGGTGGGAGCTCAAGACAGAGTTCAGGTTAGAGCAGCGACTGCTCAGGTCCAAAGACGGAAACATAAATGCCATGGGAACATTCAGAACATTCCCATGTGAGATGAGATGTCTCATCTGCTCTCAGAGCGGTGATCGGAGCCAACTAAAGCCATGTTCGACCATAACACCATCACCAAGCGGCTCTATTGACTAGACAATAGTATGTTTGACATGTTTCCAGCACCCCTGCGCCCCAAAAAGAGTGGCTTTCAGAAAATCTGAGTCTCAAATGGCAAAGTATGTCATAACGTCTGTCCCTGCGTAGCGAGACGCACCCTGTCACGAGACGAATCTATAGTTTTGGAATCATAAATTTTTTCTTAGCAAGTCTACGAAGTTGTTACTAATGTGTCACTTTCTTCAACTATTTACCCCTAAAGAGATCACTTAGTAATAGAGAAAAGACTATAGTTGATTATGCTGTCGATTGTTTTAATCACGCCACCGATCGCTGCTTTAGCTGTTCCCCTCTACTTAATCGCGACCATTAGAGTCTCTTTAAAACTCGGAGTACTTAGGGAAAGGTTCTATAACGAAAGAATATAGCTCCAAACTTTAAAGACAGCCTTGCTATGAGTTGACTCATACCGAAGCATTGCTTCTGAACTAATGTAATGGAAGCTGCTTAACTAATCAAACACTACATGTAGGCCATATAGTTATATATCCTATGAGTAATGAGGTACAGAGCAAAATTCGTTCGGGCACCGTCGCCCACAGTCTCATATCAGAGTAAACCATTTCGACTCCACACCGGCAAAAGGATCTTCTGCTCGTATATCATCAGAATCTGAGAGGTCAAAGTCCAGCACACCCACCCGCCTGTAAAACCACACTTGCGCTCCATTACACCGTTTGACGACAAGAATATACTGATCAGTCATATTATTGTTATTTCCCAAGTGCAGCCATTCCACTAAATCTCCTTGACGGAGGATCTCGTCAGGTGATTCAGGGCAGTCAGCATAGAGCTTTACGTCTAAAGTCGGCTTGACGGTCTCCCACACCGGGCGTGTAAGAATTTCGAGGAGACCGAGCGAACCGCCAGTTACGGAGGACACGACCGCCGAAATACTGGCCACCTTAAGTCTGATCTCGGCATGATGTACTGGGCCGAACTCATATTCCAGGAAATATGAGTCAGATAATCTTGGGCTCCCTAATTGGAGGCCAGCTGCTTGTCTGAAAATTTCTCGTCCAAAAAAGTATCTCATTGAGCTGCGGTTGTTTTCCTCGTAACGCGACATCCACGACCACGAGGGCGCCAGTCTTGTCCTGCGAGCAGTTCTCGAAGAGAGTGGTACTCCCGTCCATAGTAAAGACTGTGGAAGATCATTTGCCCAGATTCCCGCAAAATATGAATCATTCGTTCTCATTTTTATGATCGAAGCCATACCGGAAAGTGCGTAAAACCGATCGGGGAGTTTGGTGAGGCTGAGAAAAGAATAATGCTCAGAGGCCTCCCACCAAAAGTTGTAAAGCATCTGTACCGAAGGAGAAGGCAGTATTGGATGCCCACGAATCAGAGTGAATTGCTGTTTCTTTGGACCTCTGAAATGCTCGTCCTCTGGAGGTATGCAGCCACATTCGCACATAAACGTGGTTCTGCACTCCCAGATGAGCTCGGAAGAGCAAAAACACACGTTTACGCGTGCCAGTAGGACTTCTTGAAATACCCAAGCTCGCTCCAGCAAAGGTGCTTCTCTATATCTTCGTCTGAAAGAGTTGACAGTTCTTTGAATGTATCCGTGATCTCTCCCGCAGTCCTGTCTGGCAAGAACACGAGTTCCAGCGCCTAGCTTGATTTCTACCTCACGTCTGTGAGGCTGTTGCCCAGAGCCAATGGCTGGATTTTCGAACAAGCCGAAAGAACCATTTGGTTGCCATGAGGGAGCGATGTTGAAGTAAGCGTTGGAATATATTTGCGCCATATCTTGCGACTGTTCAATCCAGTCCAAATCGTTGTCTTGGATGATACATAGTGAATCGATCCAAATATAGCCACAGCCAATCAATCTGCAAAGCTGTATTGCGTCTCGGAAAACAGGCGATAACTCTTCCATTGCGATTCTAGCTTTCCTTTGCTGTAGGTTATATGTCGTTGTGGTTGTAGGCTTCTCTGTATCTGCGGTGCCCCAGCAATGGCTCATTGTCACGTAGCTTCCATCCGGAGCTTGCCCCTTCGGAAATTCACAAAGCTTGATAGAATTTGAGGAGATGTTAAGAATGCGTTGGGGTAGCCGTTTGGAAGTTGTTTGACAAAGGGGGTGAGCACCGTCGCAGATTTTCAGCCATGTTCTCAGTATCGTTGCCGCCACATCTACCGACATCGACTGGGATACTTGGCTAGTCTCTGAAAATGCTGGATGGAAAGGGGTTTCATCTGTTCGGCTTCAGCGCTTGTTCTTATGAGATAGATAACTACTAATGTCCGCCTGACCTTTAGGGGTAAAGAGCTCGATCCACGACTCCATATCACCTATCGCAGCCTCCTCGTTACCGTCCCAATATCTTGCCGATATTTTGCACACAGATAGAGGTCGATTAGGATGCTTATGAAGTAATACTGAATCTTCCGGAAAGTTTGATGATTGTTCATCCTTCCAAAGGCGGTCAAGCCCTTCCAGGACGATGGAACACATTTTGCAGCCCACACTAGCAACCGCTCTCATGTGATGGAGACTAACTATACGGTAACGACTCGAGTTCTCCTGCACAAAGTCCAAGAACCGGTCATATTCTAAATCAAAGCATGCGCTGCAGGAATGATTCAAGGAAGACATCTTTGAATTGGTAGCTGTCGTGGTATCAGGATCGACTTAATAAAGCTTCAATTATGGTGGAAAGAAGGCCAGAACTTAGCGAATTCGACGAAGCAAGGTATTCCGATATATCAGCGTTGTTTTCTGTCGCATGCGGCTGAAATCTTGTTTACTATCCCCCCCCCCGGTTTAATTTCAGGTGGGTCCTAAATAACACCACTTCTAAACTGGTGACTTACGAGTTTGCAGCCAATAGAGATTCTCGAAAGCCGCTGATACCGTAGAAGAAGCACCTGGTATTACCTACTTCGGGGATATAGACGAGGTTTCAGGGTGGCGTTACCCAGGTCTCCACCTGTAATTAAACCAGGGGGGGATAGTAGCACATTGTCAAGAAACGGGATTCTCCGGCAGATCCTCCACGCGGAGCCACAAACGTCGCAGCCACACGCTTAGCAGCCACAGATTTTATTACAATTTTACCGAGATCACTATAACCACACCATCGCTGATCAGGATCCTTGATCGCTTAATCAGAGGAGGTTTCAGCCTATATAGCGACGGCGTATGACATAGCGCGCTCTAGCCGCTATAAGACTAAAAATACCGTTTTAGTATTATAATAAAACCTAGATGTCTATATCTCATCGTTCTATATATTTAAAAAGTAAAAAAGCTTAATAGTAGTATCGTAAGTCGAGGGGTCCTATTATAGTATAAAAGGAGGCCCTCTCTAAATTTAATAGGGCGGCGACGACGTGATAATAATTTTCGGAATTAATAGGTTAGGAGTGTTCGGGGGAAGTATATAATATACTAAAATGAAAATGAATAGAAATTTTAACGTGTTTATAGATTTAAAGTCGCTTGAACTTAAAGTACCTACGATTTGTCTCGCTACGGGGTGCGTCTCGGAACGCAGGGAGAGACGTTAGATAGAAAGCGTCGAAACCTTTGAAGTGTTCCCGTGGAGTCAGAAAAGTATAAGCGAGACGTACCCCTTAATCACGACGGGCCAAAAATACAAGCGAGGTGGCTTCAAGGCGTGATTTTGGGCTTCTGTACAACATGCGCTAATATCAAAGATCGGCGCGTGAGAGAGATGATAGCGCTTCGCGTGTCCGATTAGATTGCTTGCGTGTCAGATTGCGTTGCCCCGCCACGACAAAGACGCTTTGAATCAGGTGAAGCTGCACTCTTGTATTTAGAAAAGAAAAGAAAAATGAACAGAAAGAAGAAACGGCCTAACCTTGGATCGGAAGAGCTAGTCTACTGAAAGTGTGAGATTAGTCTGTTGCACACGGCACGGGACCTCTATGCAAAGACTTCTGGAACGTTGCTGTGTCCAACCGCCTTTTCCTGCAATGAGTTAGAGTACTTAGGTATACACAGGGGGCTGTGAACAGAACTGCTTGTTTCCCTCCTTAAGATACGAGATTAAAAGCCAAACAATACATTCTAGAGTTAAGGCATCCAATATGACCCAATTATTCTCACCTACTCCTCTAACAGAAATCTCAGAAATGCCTGCGCAACCACTACTCCATCCTGGTACTTATCCACTTTTGCCATCGACTCCTCAAACAATCTCTTATCGAAAAAGCCCGTGGCATATGCCCTATCCAACAGTTCTCTCATAATCTCCTCTGTGAACTCCGGATGTCCTTGAACAGTCATTACCCTTTTCGGGATATACATGGATTGCACGGGGCATGCATCTGTGTATGCCAACTCCTCCACGCCGGGAGGATAGTCATACACTACATCACCATGAATTTGATGCAAAGCCTATTCAATTCTGTTCAGCCGAAACAAATCCAGAGTCCAATTTGAGAGGTATGTTGGAAGGTACTCACCAAAGTAGACTGTCCAAAGATTTCCTGCCCCCTCTTCGTCAAATCAATCGGTGTAACACCTATCTCCCATCCCTTATAACTTCTCCCGACCTTCGCGCCCAAAGCCCTCCCAACAATTTGATGACCAAAACACGCGGCAACGATCCGCACCCTCCTCTGCTCCAGGATCTCCTTCACGAAAGCCACCAACTTCAGTATCCACGGATCATTATCGAAAGCATTGGGGGCCGACGCCGTGAGCAGGATCGCGTCGATGTCTGGTATAGAGGGGTAGGAGAGGTTTTTCACGACGTCGAATGTCGAGATTGAGAGGCCGGAAGAGGAGCTGAGGTTCGGGTACGATAGGGCGTCGGCGCCAGATCGGAGGAGAGAGGCGAAGACTCCGCCATAACTACCATATTTTCTGGCGGCGTTGGGAGGCGTGGTGCCGCATTCGAGGATTGCAATGCGGAGGGGGAGGGAAGGCATTTTGTGATAAAAAAGAGATTGAGACAAAAATGGGGGAAGAAAATAAGAAAAACAGAAAGAGGACTTCAAATTAGATGCCAGGAACAAAGAGGCTGCTATATCACAGAAAATCTTAGTTTGAGTCAAGGCAGTTAGCGCTGTAAGTTTAGTAAGATGTTCCCGAATTGAGCCAATAGGACATGGGAAGTAAGATTCGACCAAGTGACTCATTCGTTGTATCAGGGGTGACACATATTGATTGGCAGTTGTCCCCCGAGCATAGAATATACGGCCGTAAAGATAAAATCCCTGACAATATACTATTCCCGAGCCAAACAATTATAACTGGGCTATACAGAGAGAAGGGGCTTGCAATTCCAATTCTGCACACCCTGGTCAATCCTCCATAGCTGCTGATGTCTTGCGAGGAGTTTGATCAACGGTAAGAATGTTCCTATCCCAAGACTCGAGACCAAATTCCGAGCCCTGTTCTGGAACTCATAAACGTCATCATATTCTGATATATCGCCGCAGAGAAAGATGTAATTCGATCTAGAGGTAAATTTGGCTATGTGAATCTTATCTTCATTCCAAGATCCAGCTTCTTAGGAGTGCTTGTAAGGATCTGAGTACTTGCTTTGTTCAATATCGAAGATCTGTGAATCGAGCCAATAGAGACTTTGTGTTCGTTGCCTTCAACTAGAAGTGAATAATCTCTTAGTTTTCGGAATCAAACAGAATATTACCTATTAAAGCACCGCAAAATCTTCTATAAAAGAACGAGAAAATAATCTCCTCCTTCTTTTCAGCTTTTGCCATAGACATCAAACTTTCAATATCTTCAAGAGAATCTAAGCGCTCTCGTTGTCTGCACATTTCACCCTTTCACACGCTATTTACCGTAAGCCTCAATATCCACCAAACACCATTCACCATGTTCCCAATCCCCAAGTCTCAACAAAACACACCACAAGACACAAATATATCCTGGGATTACCAAACGCAACCGCAGCTTTCACCGCCTCAAGGCTATGTTACTTCTGTAAGCTGACTATCTCCTACCCATTCCCCATAGCCAGATTTCAGCCAGTGCAACATCAGACATTTCCGCAGGTATTCCACAAGAGCCGATGAGAAAATTTTGCGGTGGTGAATGGGCCAGCGAGCTCAGTTGCGGGGAGCGGTGCTCGTTCCTTTGATATCAATGCTGCTGCGGATGTCTTTGCTGTCCGTGTGACCACGCTTAGAAGCTGCTGAGCCGAAGAACTGAATGCGAAGCTAATTACCAGTCAAAATTTCAGGCAGCCCCGCAAGTAGCACAGCAAGAATCAGTGGCGATCCGTGGGGGCGGTACTGGCGGCGATTATTGCATTGACCAGACGATATGCCGCTGCTTGAGTTGCTGCTGCATTTGCTGTTGCGAGTAAGAATATCAATAGGCGGTTCTTGAGGAATAAATAGGATAAGGAAGATGGCATGGCGGTGGGATGATGAATCGTGTGTGATGTTTATACTCAGTCGTTAGTCAGAGACAACAGCTAACTCAGAGTACAGGAAGCCCTACAAACATCACAACCAGAACAGATTAGTATTCGTGGTGGTAACGGGTGTCTCGAGTTCATCGATAATACGCTGTGCTGCGGATGGTTTTGCTGTATACACTGTTGTTTCAGCTAGGTAATGCGGGGGGATGAACATCAAGGGCCAGGGGAGGAGAAGATGAGAGAAGCAGGGAAATCAAGTGCGCCTAATTTTTATGCTTGGGCTGGAGTTCGCTTCTCGTGACTTTAGTATAGAAGGAGAGAAATGGAGATATCTACCCTCGTGTTGTGGTGGCAAGTTATGAGAAAATTCAGTTTTCCACTACAGCAACTGCCAACTGGTATGGCTTTTTCTTCTGGCTTCCTTGCCTGTCCCACTACCACAGGGAATCATCCTAGGTTAATAGGAGTTTAAAACGAGACAGCCTATATAGTCTTTCAATTATGGTTCTCCCAACGCTCATATGTAAAATGAGAGAATGAGACTAAATAGTAAAAGGTCCTATCGGTTGTGGGCTGAAGTTATGTAAATCATAAGAACAAGTGAGTTTTGTAGGCAATGATGATTCTAATTTGTACAAAACAAAGAGGGTTCTAACAAAGAGATGCCTTATATACTATCATTGGGAGCCAGTCTAAAAAACGGGAACAAAGGGAAGCCATAACACCTATATCCTAATAAGGATAATCTCCTACTATTTATAAAAGTGCTAATCCTCCCCTCTTTTCTAGAATCCCAGAAATATATACGCGAGGGACATTCTGCTAAGAGTATCGCTAATTGAGGATGAGAAAAAAAAAGTTGATTTGAGAGGAAGGGGATTCGAACCCCTGCAGGTTTCCCTATGAGAAAGCACACTGATGTTTAAATCAGAAAAATACGATATCGTATCTTGAGCCTGATAAGAATGTTAGGGTGGAACATTTTCGCTGGGCGCAGGCAAGCACGTACCACACGCCATAACCACTCGGCCATCCTCCCGAAAGTAATGTTTTCGGAAAAGTTGCTTATTTAATTTTATGTTAGTCATTAGCTTGCAAGCCGGGTTTATCCGTACCTAGCCGGCCTCGCTTAGGGTACCATTAGCCAGCTTGCACAGGAGGCGAGAGGCTATGCGCAATTTGAGCTACTGTAGCTATGTCATGAATAGCGTGGATTTCTAATTTGTGTGGTTTGGTGGTTCTATATACTCTTGATTCTGCTTGAAATGACTTTGCTTGTGCAGCGACCGCTCTTGATATACCCAGGCTCGAGAGAAGAGCACAATCGTGGTCATTTCAAGATGAAAGTTCGGAATTATAATATCTTAGTTTTTGCCCCTGCCGACACGACAGTATGGAGCGAGACAGCTGTTTCTCTTTCAACTGCTACTATCTTGTAACTATAATTCGGGTCGAGTACTCTAGCCGTAAAGCATCCAAAGTTATTATAAGGGGCCGCTAATGCAGCGATATTAAGTGTTAAATATAAATACACTAAACCTATTCTCAAAGACTTAAGAGGTATATCAATTTAGAGATTTGATAATCGACCATTATATCAAAGTGATGATACACATCTTCTGGCCATCATCATCAGGTCCAAGTGCCTCCCCTACAAAATACTTGTCCTCGTAAGATGCTCTCTTCTTCGCCTCTGAGAATCCTTCGATATCATCCGGCATTGACTCGAAGTATCCAGTACGTCGGTAGGACCCTGTCTGCACAGGCTCAATGACGAGACCAGATATAACTTTCTCTTGCTCCCAGGTAACACCCTCGATCAGAGGCAAGATATAGAGCTCTTGTCCATCAAAGTACGGAACCCTATCAGGGTAAAAGAGAAGATATGTGATATCATCAAGATCATAGAACCGAATGTCGACCAATTGTTCCACCTGTGGAAGTTTCACAATCCTGACAACAAGAGGAAGTGGGCACTTAATTCGCATCGTCCCACCCCTAACATCGCCAAATGTGTCATCTACCACAACGGTAGTAGCCTCCAGAACAGCTGCGAGAGGAGTGCAATTTGAAAACAAATCGAAGCTATCAGTGAAAATATCGCTATCCGTAGCCGCCCAGGACCACGAAGGTATGGAGCCTCGAATTTCACCGGTCCAGGGTTCCGAAGCAGCCCAAGTTAATTGTATGATCAAATCTTCTTTCCACATCCCAGCCAGATACGTTGTTCCAAATTTTTCCGCAAACAGTCTTGCGATGCCAGACACCGCAATGAGTTTGTCCTTTTGGAAAGTGACAGATTTGGAACAATATGCGCTGACAACACCATCCCATTTTGTTGCGACTGAACCTGGACAGTCCCACATATCGAATTTGATGTTTGGCATTGTGATCAACGTGTCATCATATGAATCTGGAAAGGTCTCGCAGGCTTTTGCCGATATACATTCCCACACCAGTTGCGTAGGTGCAAAGTACAAAATTCTTGGTGCAAGAAATAATTCTTGATATATCCAGGCCCGAGAGTTGAGTACGCTCTCGTTTAGTTGAAGGCTGAAATTCGGGATTGTAATGTCCCAAATTCTACACGCATTTTGGAGAGAGTCGTATGTTTCTCTTTCAACTGCCACCACCCTACAGCCGAGGCTCGGACCTGGTTCCCTAGCCGTGAAGCACCCGACGTCACCATTTGGTGCCGCCGATGCTGCGATGTTAAGGGTTGAATTTGAATACACCGAACCCATTTTTGACGCCTCTTGTAACCAGTCAGTCTCGTCTCCCTGAATAATACACAAAGAGTCGATCCATATATATTTGAATCCGAGCCTGCGGGTTATTATGATAGCTTCTCGAAATGTCTTAGTAAGGCTATCCAGAGGAATACAGGATTGAAATTCCTGAAAATTGCTGCGTGTAAGCGTCGTGAATGCCTGACCGCCCCAACAATGGCTCAGGGTCAAGTACTGTGTTTGTCGTGGTAGAGACTTCGTTATGCATAGTTTCAAAAATCCATCGGCATCACCAACTTCCAGAAGTCGTGTGGGAAGTTGCCGATCAAAGTAGTTGTTCTGCGTACAACGAGTGTGTGTGTTTTGGCAAACGTGCAACCATTTTTGAATAAGGGCCCAGTTATCTTCGGAATTAGCATATTTTTGAATTGTCCCAATTGTGGTACTATCGTTTACTGCTGAGCGACACGCGTTAGTCCGCCGAGACCTTTGAGCTAGATTCTATTATTACCTGAGGGAAAGGCATCCAGACTTGTCTCTATTTGTTTATCCTTCCCTGAAATGTTGAAATGAAAGGCTGCAATGATCTTGTAGTCGTTCCAGTTGCTGTTGCGATCAAATGGAGCGACAGTGACAGAACTCTTCAAGTACGGCCAGCCTCGCGTGAGGTCAACCACAGTGGGGTTAGACAATCCATGCAAGAGTATAGCGCAAACAGAGCATCCACTCTGGCTCGATTCTTGTAAACCGACAATGTGGTGATGAGAGTGCCCAGGCCTAGCCTCGGCCCAATTATCTCTGTCATACCAATGATCAAAGATGGATTTGCACTCGGAGCAGATGGGCGAGATGCTTGCTCCATTCTGTGATGTATCCATCTCGACTCTTTCAGAAACTTTGCCAATAACTTCTCCCGCCTCGCCTCAAGCCTCGCAGCTCTTTCAACGGTGGAATGCAGAGGTCGCTTTCGAGTAAGGATCTGTGAAACTTGTCTTTGTAATCTTCGGGGTAGCCTTGAGGGCAGTAGAGAAGTGATCCGAGAAAATAGTGGTTGCCTAGCTGGAATGGTAGATGGTTACTGTGGCCGGCTCGTGCTCTTAGGTGATCTGGGAAGCGCTTGTGATGGGAGGCTCTCTACCTTCGTTTTAATGATAGTGTGATAGAATCCGCATAAACTTCATAGCTTAGTCGTAGCTTTGATCTTTTGGGTGAATCGATCTTAAGTTGAGGTTTCGTGTGGGAGATAAGAAAGAAAGAAGGCTCGGGAGATGAGGTTGGGCCAGCCACAATGCACATCGCACGTGATTCGAATTCATACCTATCCAATAGGGGAAGAGCAATCCAGTATAGACAGAAAGAAAGGAGAGCATTGACTGTAGGGAACAATCAAGAGTGTACAAATCAATCTAGAGGAGGAAATTGCTTGGTGCATATGATTTACTTTCTCTCATTAGTCTTAGACTCTTGAGAAAGAGGTGTATGCATCTCGAAAACTTGGCTCAGCATGACCTGAGTCGTAAATCCCAAGCCGAATTCCAGGCTGAAGAAACCCTATCTCACTTTTGTCATTATGCTGCATTAACGAGAGGTACAAGTGGTGATATCATCTTGGCTGCGTTGTTGAGAGCCTCTAGGACAATCACTTCATCGATACCATCCTCGCGGAGCCCATCCACTTCTGACAGCCACGCCAACTTCTGACAGCCAAGAACCAGGAACGGCAACAGAAGCGGGTATGGGTGCCTCAGTCCGTCGATATTAGTCGAGTTCCCAATAAGTCCCGCTTTCAGCACCATAAGTCTTCGAGCAGTAGTGAAGTTATTTCGATGCCAAGCTTGTTCAATTCTTGAATCATATACCTGGCTTTATAGGGAGGCCAGGGATATGTAGAGTGCGCGAATGTGTGCAGACCAGGGTGTTTAAAGGCTGGTGGCTTAAATTGCTGAATGTGGGAAATTAGCCAAGCTGAAGCGCAAGTTGATGATTGCAGATTGAAGCGGACAATATCCAACACGCAAAGGGATGCAAATTAAGAGCATGAAGTTTACGTACCAAGTCGGGATCGATCTCCATAAGAAGTTTGGGATGATGTTGGAATAGTAGAGCGTCTTCAGTAACCTTGATGATGGCATCCCAAGTCAAGATTTGGACATCACTGTCTTTGTCAACTGCGAGACGTGAAGACGCCTGCTTGAAGTACTGGATGTATCCCTTTAAAAGCTCCTTGGCTGTAGTAATACTTCTGCCCTCTCGAAATTTGTATTCATTCTCTGCGAGTCGAATGGTGGGGACGAGTCCTTGAAGTAATTCGTCTTCGGGGAGCTGATAATCGACCTGAGCCGTTAGTACTGCGGTAGCCTAGGTGAGACGGTCAGCCATCTAATGACACGGATGAAGATATGATGCATACATCGGGAGACGCCATGATTGCTCCAACAATGGCCGTGCTCAGCTTCGACGCTGCTGGGTTTCGGGTTGTGTTATTGAGGGGTAGAAGTGGGAAAGTGAAATTCGAATGGCGACATTTTGATAGTTTCGGCTTTGGGACAGGAAGTGAATTTCTAGTTGCAAAGAATTCACTTTCAGCCGTGGGTTTGGGAGCACTATGCGAGGCAGAAGAGAGAGTCCGTACTTGGATGCTGTGCTGGAAAGATGGAGGCATGAATGATGAAAACTTCTGGCAACCCAAGAGATAATGAAGCAGGTTATGAGAATGGAAAATGGACGCTTGACCATGCTGCCAGAGATTTCGAATGCGGCAGCTGGATAGACCGCGCACTTTCTGCATGCTGCCCACGACTTCTCTCTGCAGTCCTGGAAATGAAATGACTTCGCAACTCCAATCTGAGTCCTCTCATTCTCACGTATGCAAATCCAGAACCACAATGGATTCAGAGCTTCAGCATTCGACTAAGCCATCTATGTGACATTCAGAACGCAGCCAGAGATCGCCCATGCCTTCCATGAACGCACGCAAATCGAAACCCCATCCCATGCGATTCCAAACCATGCAAACACGCCCTCCACCTCCACTTCCACTTCCACCACCACCATTTACCGATTGCTCTTGGCGACACGCTCCAGCTCATCCTTCTTCTTGATGGCATAGGAGTTACTGCTTCCCTTCGCGGCGTTGATCAGCTCTTCGGCCAAGCACTCAGCAACCGACTTGACATTTCGGAACGCAGCTTCACGGGCACCGATAGTGAGGAGGGCGATGGCTTGGTTGACGCGGCGCAGGGGGGAGACATCGACGGCTTGGCGACGGACGGTACCTGCGGAACCGATTCGGGTCGAGTCTTCGCGGGGACCGCAGTTGACAATGGCGTCGACGGCGATTTGGATGGGGTTCTGGTCGGTCATGATGTGGATCTGTGTATATGTGTTAGTGAGGGGTGAGATGGGTGTTGGCTGCGACATACGATTTCGAAGGAGTGGGCAACGATGCGGACGGCCATGAGCTTCTTTCCGTTATTGCGGCCGTTCATCATCAGGGAGTTGGTGAGACGCTCGATGATGGGGCATTGTGCCTTGCGGAATCGCTTTTGTGCGTATCGGCCGGCGGAGTGGGAGATGTAGACTGGGGCACGGATTTGGATGTAATCGCTGTAGATGGAGCGGTTAGCCAGAACTCTGTGGATTGCCCAGTTTTCCCAGCTTTGCCATAATCCTCCTCTTCCATGAAGGTGCAATTCCTCCTCCAGAAAGGGTTCCTTACGTCAAGGAGATGTCGCGGATCTCGACGTCCTCATAGCTCCACTTGTTGAACAGCTTGATGCTGCCAATCTCGTCGGTGACCTCCTTGGGTAGAACCTGGTAGCCTGAGACGGCTTCGACTTCGATTTCCTCGTTGTCAGACATGTTGGCGATGCTGACCTTGGTGTTGCGGTTCGAGATGGGAAATCGAGGGAATCTTGAATTCGCTTCGTGAAGTCGAAAATTCGAGCGCTGCGGTTTGTGGAGCGCTAGAGCGGATCGGGCTTGGCGCAGTCCAGCAGGGCTTTGGTTCTTCTCAACCCTCTTCTTGTCTTTGTGGCTCACGTGATGGCGCCGCTGCCCCTAAGCGAATTTTCCGAGCGAACTCTTTTGCGGATTGACGACGAAGACTTGATCTGAACAACTTCACCGACCAACCACAGAAATCAGTCATCATGGGTATGTGATAATCGCATGGAACGAATTTATGTCTCATTACTCCGTCGCTGGGAAGGGATTTGCTGTCACGGCTTGTCTCGAGGGGTGTGAGCTGGCTTCACCCCGCTCTCACTCCACAACCCTTCTTCCTTCACCCCAACCTCCGAATAGCCTCATGCTGACCCTCTGAACAGCTCCAGCTGCGACCGGTGCGAAGAAACAAAAAAAGAAGGCACGTGATACTGTTCCATTCCAATTTCAGAGCTCAGAAACCTTGGAGATCGACTTGAAGTCATCTTTGAACTCAATATCATGAAGATATGCTAACACCTCTCACAGTGGTCCAAGGGAAAGGGTACGTATCATTTGCAGCTCTCAAACTCACAGATCCTAACCTGCCATAGTCAAGGACAAGGCCCAACACGCTGTCATTCTCGACAAAGCCACCTCCGATAAGCTCTACAAAGATGTCCAATCCTACCGCCTCATCACAGTTGCCACCCTTGTCGACAGACTAAAGATCAATGGATCCCTCGCGCGGAGATGTCTTGCCGATTTGGAGGAGAAGGGACAGATCAAGAAGGTTGTTGGACACAGCAAGTTGACGATCTACAGTACGTTCTCCATGGTCTATCCAATTTATCTCCTCAGCTAGCACTCCCCTCTTCAATCATCCTCAAGGGAACTCGAGTATTGGAAACTAACAAGATCCCAGCTCGTGCGGTTGCTGCTGCGGAATAGAGCGTCCTCACTTCAATACCTCACCTCTAAGATGCCATACCCTCTTCGAAATCGACCAACCGGTAGATGATATTGGGAAGGGCATGGATTGGGCATTACATTTGCAATGGATGGCGCGGGAATTGTTTTTCGGTGTAGCATGCAAGCATATGCAGACGGGTTGCTTCTACAACTGCCAGTAGATAGACTGGAATGAAGGACATTCGTCTCTGAGTTGTGACTTTGATGTGATCTTGACCTGCTTTGGGTATGAACTGGCCAATCGAGGATGCTACTATCAGAAAAGCATGATGCCAATTCCGAGTTTTGAGTTCAGATGGAACAGGCTTTGCCCGGGTTCAGAAGAGGTCGTCTACATGCAACCCTCCACTGCAAATTCAGTGACATCCACAAGTTTCACTCCACGCCTCGTTCCTTCTCTCCTCTCCAAAAGTCAGAATTCATCCAAACGCACCCTACCTCCCAATTGCCCTCCCCAAACCCGCATTGCGAATCCCTCGATTTCAATTCGTCATAGCCGTGATCTGCAGCACCTCCACAAGGCTAACGACGAGCCTCGGCCAACTCCTGCGAGGCTAAATAACACCACAATAAGCAATATAGCAACCACCTGTCCTCCTTCAACCTCACTCTCAACTCTCGACCCTCTCCTCCCCTCCAACAAAACCAATTGATACCCAAAGATGTCTACCCCCGAAGTCCGGCAGCGCAAAAAGGCCTCTGAGCCCTCACCCTCACCCCCCAAATCCGCATCCACCCTCTTAAAAGAAGAAGACACAAGCCGCTTCTCCCTCCTCGACGCCTTCCGCCTGCTCACATTCGTCGTCCTCGTCTCTAGCGCCCTCTCCTACTTCGTAACCCGCAACAGCGTCGTCTGGAACCTCTCCCTTCCAAACTTCACCCGCCTCTCTGTCCTCAAATCCTGGCTCGTCTGTCTCTCCCCTTCCCTTCCCCCCTCTCTCCCCCATAAACCCCCCATCACTAAACCTCCCCAGAACGGCCCAATCCAATACACAGACGCCGACCTACGCTTCTACGACGGCACCGACCCCACAAAACCCATCCTCCTCGCCATAAACGGCACCATCTACGACGTCTCCAACGGACGCAAACACTACGGCCCCGGAGGCAGCTACCATCTCTTCGCCGGCGCAGACGCCAGTCGCGGCTTCGTGACGGGATGTTTTGATACGGATCGTACGCCCGATATGCGGGGTGTCGAGGAGATGTTTCTTCCGAAGGATGATCCTGAGATTGATGGCCTGTACGTCTCCCCTTTCCCAGTCTTTCATGGGGGCAAGCCCCCAAACCCCCGTTCTCGCTACGCTCGATATTGAGATATTGACCCTTTTTTGTGTGGGATAGGTATTCGAGCGCACAAATGAAGATTTTAAGGGAGCAAGAGAAGAGGAAAGCGAAGATAGAGACGTATAATGCGTTGAAGCACTGGGTGGACTTTTTTGCGAATAGTAAGAAGTATACGAAGGTTGGGCAGGTGAAGAGGGAGAAGGGGTGGGAGACGAAGGGCCCGGTGCCGACGTTGTGTGCGAGGGCGCAGGAGGGGAGGAGTGTTAGGGCTAGGCCTGAGGGGAAATAGGTGAGGGAAAGGGAGGGGTGAGATGGGATGGGTGGGGTAATGTCTGTTTAATAGAAAGAGGAAGGGTTAAGGCGAAAGGCTATAGCTATAACAGGAACAATAAGGGATATTCAAGAACGAAACGAAACTTTCTTTTGCGTGATGCAATGTTGAATGTGTAGTTTTCCTGTCTTATTTGAACCCCCTCCCAGCAGCAAGCTCTCCCCACACCAACATCCTCAATCCTCTCCCCTCTATCCCCACCCCCTAAACCCCCGGCCCCAAAGTCAACGTACTCGCCTCCCCACTACTCGTACTCGTCGCACCAGCACCACCCAGCGTCAAATCCCCTCCACTTCCACTTCCACTTGCACTTCCAACCCCATCACTTCCACTCCCATCCAAATCCGTTCCATTCCCCGGAATACACCTCGTATCCAGCACCCCCGCACTACCCGGTATCTCGTCCACGCACAAATTCCACCAGAACGATGCCCAGTCTGGAAGCACGCAGATCCCTTGGGCGGATTGGGTACCGTGCCTGTGGTTGGAGGGTTAGCGAACTCTGAGGAGAAGGGGAGAGGGAGGGGAGGGAAATGGGGACAAACCAGGTCCCGGTTAGCTCCGTGCAGCAGGTGTTTGCGGCTGCTACTTGGTCGGCGGGACCGCCAGCTACGCAGGCTATGGAGGTGGCGAGGGGGATGAGGGATGCGGTTACTGCGAGGAGGAGGGTTTGTGTGTGCATTTTGATGGAGTGAGGAGTGTTATTGTTGAGAGATGAGAGATTGGTTTGAGAATTGAGAGAAGAGAGAAGTGACAGCTGGAGTTATATTCTTCAGGGAAAGGAGGGAAAGGAATGGGGTAGAGGTGCTCTTATGGAGCTGAGAGAGGCATGAAGAGAAGGGATGCCATGCCACAGGGGCAACAACTCAATCTACAGCAGAACTGAATCTGGTGATAGGAAAGGAGATCTCCGACCTACACATGCGAGATATATTACCCTCAACTCTTAACAGATTAAAGCCCACCATCTGATCTCCAGATCTTTCCACTTCCTCTCTCTTCAAGCCACGAGCAAGCTCGAAATAGAAATCGCAAGGTACGAGGAACAATTAGAGTTGAGATTGACACTAGTCGTAGCAGCAAGTCGGAGAGCAGTGCAGAAATAGGTAAGGACTCCCAAACCTAGGGCATTCAACCCGGATTCCGGGAGGCGTCCATTGGATTGCAAGAGGGGATGCAATCTAGAGTTCGGAGAGCACAAACAGCCAAGCGAGATCTCTATCTTTTGATGAAGAGGAGGCGCTTCAACCGGCGGAAGTGGCGAGCCCAAGATCGAAAACGAGGGTTCGGAAGGGGGAAGAGGTAATTTATGTGCGGGTAAATAGGAGGGGAGAATGGCGAGTTCGGATGAGAGCAGCGAAAGGGAAGGGATACCGATTGCTGAGCTGGGGATGTCGGCGGTACTGTGATATATTGATGGGCAGAATAAATTGCTGCAATGTTCTAGAGCTCGTGAGAAGAAGGATGTTGTGGAAGAAGGTAGAGTGGCCTGGGTGGGATGAGTAGCTTTTGGTACAAGCTTTCCAGGGGACCTCGCACCAGCCTACGTCTTGAAAGGATCCTGAGAGATGCTGAGAGCTGGATCACCGTGTGTGTCTTGAGCTTCATGGAAAAGCAGCACAGAGAGACGTTGGATGTACCAGTTTTGGGAGCAAGTCGTGACTGCATCTCGAACGTGACAGAGGTCGAGAAATAGTGATATCCACAACGAACATGGGCCATATCAGATGGAGACCAAGATCCGGGGGAGGCAATTTGAGCGCATGATTGGATGACAGCACAGGGGGAGAGCTCTATTGCGACTGCATCTCCGCTCTAGATGCAGGACAGAGCTGGAGGAGGGATCGCCACATCCGGACTCTCAGGTACCGTTCTCTTCGAGGCTGTGCTGGAGCACTCTTATGCCGAATGGTTGGACAAGAGTTTTGTGGCACGATGACATCTTGGATCCCGCCATTGGAGTGGTAAAGAATCTGTGTTTGAGGCTACCAATAGAGATGCTGTGGTCCTGTGGGAGATGCAAGATTGACTTCGGGCATGGAACGGACGTGCTTGCCCTGGACCTGGTGAAGATTCTGCTTGGCGTTTGCCTGTATGTAAGACAGATAAGATCCTTTGCCCCGTAGGTGTAGGTGCTTGAGTTTCGAAACGGGGTTGAGAAACGTTTCTTGGAGATTAAGCAGGTGACTTGTATCGGAGGAGTGGGTACCTTCCCAGTCGCTTCTCCAGAGCAGCATGTTCTGCGCCGACTTGGTAAAATAAACACGTTGCTTCGTACTTTGAAAAGTCTGAAGATATCCTCTCGTACACAATCATTCTCTCCAACATTTCCCGTATTGTGGAGACTGAAGCAATGAAGCTAGAATGAATTGAGGAAGTGTCTCGGACCTCATCAATCTCGCCACAGCTCGGCCGCCCAAAATAGACCCACAACATAAACTTCTCCCAACGGCAAATTAGAAATGCGACCATGGAGAATTCACGAAACGCAGATCCTCAACTCTGATCTCATTGTCATATCATATCTAAGATCGTCTTGGCCCTTTTTCGGCGATAGTGCGAAGTCACGGGACTGGCGACAGGGGGCAGATCGTCGCTTGAAACTCGCGAGGTTTTGGGGACGTCTCGACTGACACACTTCCGTGCCTCACCTGTCTCGCTTGCCCGCATGAAGGTGATTCCGGCGAGGTCAATGTCCGAGGGAGAAGAGATGAACGAAGAGAGTGTTGGGTGCGGGAGAGAGAAATGGTTGAAGATAGAGAAGGTCAATTGCAGGTTGAGGTAAGTGAGTGAGTGAGTGTACGAGTAAGTGAGGAGAGGGGAAGAAAAGCACGTCGAGTGGGTTGGAATAGGGTTGTGGCGCTTGGAGCCGCATCCACGACCGCCAAAGCCTTGCCCACCCACGACTTGCGATGACTTGGAGACATGCCATCCAAAGTCGCATGCGCGCGCTGCCGAGCGAAGACGCACCCCTCCTCCCTGTCAACGTTTGAGGCAATGTCCAAACACGTTTCGCTGGCCAGCCACCCAGCTCCTTTGGCCATTCACACACTGCTGCTCCTCTCTCCTCCTTCCCCTTCTCGGAGCCTCTCCCCTGGCATTTCCAGCTGGAACGACCAGGGGCAGGCATGGCGCGGAACCTGCTGCACTCATATTTATGCCTTGTGCTGCCCCATCTGATAGTACTCTTGGCTCTCCTCATCTGTCCTTGTCTCCTCTTCCATTTCCATCTGATTCATCTTTTCTGTTTATTTTCTATCTTATCTCCCCCTCGTTCAGTTCAATTCGATTCGACTTGGAGTACTGTACACATTCTCTTCCAGTACCTTAATTGTCGGCCAGCACGACAGCAGCGCTAGACGCCTTTACTTCACCATCACCACATTCGTTAAGATCAGGATCTTCCACTAAAACGTCAATATGCAATTCACAACATTCGCCCTCTCCGCCCTGAGCATTGGCTCTGCGCTTGGTACGTTCGATATATCAAGGACAAGAAGGAAGAGACAACTAACACCCCTCCAGCAGCAACCACCACCTCGTCCGCAGCCTCCACAGTCGGCACATCCACCTCCTCCTCGGGCCAAGTCGTCGTGCACGTCGTGAAAGTGGGCAACGCAAACGGCACGCTGGAATACTCACCCAACAACATAAAAGCCAACGTCGGCGACCTGGTGCAGTTCCAATTCGCGCCCAACAACCACACCGTCACGCAATCCACCTTCGCGCAGCCCTGCCAACCCATCGCGCTGAACTCGCCTGGCACCGTCGGCTTCTTCTCCGGCTTCATGCCCGTAGCCCTCACTGCGACGACGACACCGACGTACACCATCCCGATTAATAACACGACCCCGATCTGGATTTATTGCTCGCAGGCCAGCCATTGTCAGAAGGGAATGGTTATGGTGATTAATGAGAAGTGAGCCCTCTCCCTTTCCTCTCCGCTTGGAATCAATAGCTAATAATCCACAGCGCAGCAACGAACAAGACCCTCGCAGCCTTCCAAGCCCTCGCTGCCCAAGCCACCGTCAACCTACCCGGTACCGCGACCTCCGTCTCCAGCGGCACCTCCGGCACATCCGGGACCTCCTCGGGCTCCAGCGGCTCTGGCTCTGGCTCTGGCTCCGGCTCGACCACCACTTCCGCAGGCAGCGCGAAGTCCACAACCTCTTCATCATCAATCATCACCGTACAAGCTAGCTTTGTGGGTGCGTTCGTCGCTTTGGTTGCTGTGGTTCTGCTATGAGTTGAGTGAGCTGTGAGGGGAAAATGAAAAGGGGAGGGATCCCGAGGGAATGGAGTACATAGACGAATTGAATGGAATTGGTGATGTTTAATTTTTGAAGTGGATGGGGGAGGTTATTTCATGATGCTCGCGAGTCGAAGCTGAGCTGATATCATATCATATCCTATAGATGATTATTTATGCATGTCATACTACTCTTTCGGTGTTTTTAATGATGAAGTGATGTGCGGGAATTTCGGGTACATTGTGAGTTCAAACAAGGAGCGTATTTTCGAATGTTCGAGATGGGTGAGGACATTCTAATTTGTAGATTGAAATCCATTTCAAAATGTTCGAGAAGCACTTGGGATATTTTAATGGACTCGACTTTCAGTTGTTCGAGAGGAGCATAGGTCATTCTAGAGCTGAGCTGTGAATTGCGTGATGAGAGTAAGGTACATTCAGACTGTATGATCCCGGATTCGAATCTCTGAATGCACACCATGAAGTTGGTATATTCTAATAAGATCTCGATCTCCCAATGTCCAAGAAGAGGCTGGAATGTTTAGAGTCAAGCGTTGTGAATTTACTAAGGTAGCAAGGGACACTCGGAGTTTGGGATCCCTGAACGTACGCCGAGGAGATGGGACAATTGGAAAATGGGAATGCCGATGAAATTCGATAGCTTTTACAACAGAGCAAGCATCACCTCAATGAACGAATGCCAAACATGTCACAGTAATTTCACGTTAGACACAAATTAGAGTAGAGAGAACATTTCCATTCATTTTTGCTGCCATCCCCAGTCACCACCACCAATCTATCTGTCTGCACCATGTTCAAAGCAGAAACCAAGGAAAATGCAAAGTGTTGATTGACCACGACACGCGAGAAAACGAGAGCAAGGGCGAGGTAGGAAACACATCAGGGAAAATTGCCTAGGTAATAAAGTACAGCAGTGGCAATGCCAGGGCTTTGAGCACCCACCCAGGAATGCACACCGCAAGCTGCTCCACACACCGCATAGCAAGCGCGGATGAGATGTGCGTTGCAACTTCCACCTGCCGCACCCAACCACCACTCTCCCCCATCAACGCAACCCGACCCGTCTACTGCTCCACCATTACAAACTACCAACTACCACGCAGCCCGTCTGCTCCACGTCTATACTACAGGGTGTGTAATTGTTTACTTGAAGGCCTTGCCGAACATCAAGACCTGCATTTGATCGTAGATGGACAGGACACCGGCACCGGCGACACCACGGAGAATGTTGGCACCTGCACCCTTGAAGAGAGACTTGAAGCCCTCCTTGGCAATGATTTGGCGACCGGCATCGAAGGAAGACTTGTACTTGACGGCCTCACCAGAGGTCATCATCATACGACGACGAATGGTGTCCAAGGGGTAAGAAGCAATACCGGCACCGGTGGTGACACCCCATCCGAGAAGGAAGGAGGCGAGGAAGTTACCCTCAAGAGGACCGACGAGGAGGACAGGCTTGATCGAATCGTACATACCGAAGTAGAGACCACGGTAGACGACGATACCGGCGACGGAGGGACCGAAACCACGGTAGAGACCGGCAATACCATCGGAGGCGAGGGTCTTCTTGTAGACATCGACCAGGCCGTTGAATTGACGCTCACCACCGGTCTTGGCGTTCTTGTTGTCGTTGGCGAGACGGGTACGGGCGTAATCGAGGGAGTAGACGAACAGGAGGGAAGTAGCACCGGCAGCCTTAACATGTTAACAGATATCTTTGCAGACAGGAAGAGAGAACTTACACCACCAGAGGCCAAGTTACCAGCCATCCACTTGGCGTATCCATCACGGTCCTTCTTGAAGGCGAACATCGACTTGTAGGTGTCACGGAAAGCGAAGTTCAAGGCCTGCGTGGGGAAGTAACGGATAACGTTGGCAGTGTTACCACGCCACAGCGAAGCAACACCCTCATTTGCAGTTGTTCGCTTGAAGCATTCTATGATACCATCGTACTTTCGGTCCAGGCGGCCAGACTTCAACATCTCATCCTGGATGGAGTTAGCGAGGCTGGAATCTATACATTGAGATCTTGAGATCTTGAGAGAGTAGATATGCTGCCAATTGTCTTCAAGATGTTTCAGGTGTGAATGATAATCAGGAAGTTTTGTTGATCGGCACGTCCACATGCGGATACCCGGCAGGGTGCATATTTTGGATAAAAGTATCGAAAAGTGAGAACATACCTGATTTTGGATCAAGAGCTTGACACGCTCGATGGGAGCAGCAGCAGTCTTCGAGACGGCGGCAGAGACACCACCCACTGTTATCACGAGTCAGTTTCCGACAGCTCTGAAATATAGCGCCCGAGGCCATCATCCATCCACATCTCCGACGGCGATAATGGTTGCGAGGTATATGCAGAGGAAGACGTACTCAAGAAGTCGATAACAAAAGGAGGACTGTTTAAGGACCGGGTCAGCTTAGAGTTCTCTTGCAGATGTGAATGGAGACGGATAAAATTTCGACGTAGCGCCATTGAGCCCCAACGAAGCTCTCCCGGCGACAGCAGAGCAGGCCTAGCATGTCTGTGCAATCGAGAGAGGCCAATTGAAGCCCATTGAGGCTAGTCGGCGATGATCGAGATTCGTGGTGGAATCCGGTCGCGATCACAAGCTGATGGAGGTGGTTCTGGAGATAACACTTACACGCCCATGACGGACTGCTTCTTTGGTGGCTCGTTGCTCATGTTTGCGACTGGTGATCAAGCGATCAAAGGACTGAGGGGAGATGGGAGGATGAAGAAAAAGAGATGGATGGAAGTCGAGGATGGACGTTCGACGGGAGAGAATTTGTATGCGGAAAAAGGGTCGAGAAAGCTGGACAATTTTCTGTCCAGAGGCGAGGAGGCTAATTTGCGCTAGCGTTCGCTTCCGAAAGATACCTGTAGCGGCCTGGTTTGTCAGGCAGTCAGGAAATCCCGCAAAATAAACCCGGAGAAGAGTTTTACCCCTTCTAATGATCATGATACTTCATTGATAATTGTTTATGTTGAGTGTGCTGCTTGCTTTGGAACGTTCCCTACCTTGAGCTTTGCTGATCGTTGGTTTTGCTACTCTTTAATTCGCAAGCTGCGAGCGGAAATGCACCCTCAAAGCCAGATCTCTCCACGTCGTTCCGGCCGAGGGGGAGCGGCTCGGCGACTGAGACTTCTTCCCTTTGACCATCAGAGAAGAGAAATTAAGTTCACAGCGAATGCATATTCTGTTTTCATGGCTACGTTCAACAATCCTTCGAGAAGAGAAGCTCACCCTAAAAATGAAGAATGTATGAGAGTGTGTACGGAAGCCACTACCTCACCCTTTGGGGGAGCAAATTTTGGAAGGTGCAACCCAATGAGTGGGGGCATTGTAGCAAAGCCACAAATGATCGAGGCAGTGCACCCAGCCACACTTCAACATAGCGTCGCGTCTTCTCAGTCAACAGAGCACCAACGTAAAGTATCCCGAAATAATTACTTCGTAGTTTGCGATTGATTGTTCCACAAGCTGCCACTCGACTACAAGACTCGAGAATCGCAGGCCATCTTAAGTCGCTGAACCTCCTCATCCAAGCCCAAGCACGCAGCCTTACTTCACCTCTGGGAAAGACCATCCTCCCTTTCCGCCTTACAAAACATCATCGATCACCAGTAACCAGAAATCATGTCAATGCCATGGACCACGGCATCATGTGTATACCGGACCCTGAGCAAGGAAAATCGAGAGATCCGATTTGTCACAGTCGTCTCCAACCCATCTTCTCCCGAGAACATTGAATGCAAACTGTCGACCTTCTCTCTGACCGATGCCCCGCCCTATAAAGCCCTCGCATAGGTTTGGGGAGATGCCAATGAGACAGTACCCATCACTCTGAACGGTTTCGAAGTCCAAGTGACAACGAACATATTCGCCGCCTTACAACGCCTGAGTCGAAAGCGTCCCGGTACCTACTTCTGGATCGACGCCCTCTGTATCAATCAGACGAACACAGAAGAGAAGAACCACCAGGTCCCATTAATGCGTATCATCTACCAGCAAACCGAACAAGTCCTAATGTGGCTCGGCAAAGCTGAAAAAGACAGTCACCTCGCCCTATCCATGATAAAGAAATGGGGCCAGGCAGGACTACAAGTAGATAGAACTCTATCTCTGCAGGCCCAAAGAGCAGCAGCTCTTGCAATGATTAAGGATCCTTCGACAAGCCAAGCTGGAGGGCATTAACATACCTTTTCCAGCGGCAGTACTAGAAAAGAATCTGGATAGTACAGGAAGTGACGCTTTGTGAGAAGACCATGTTCGAGTGCATGATGTGCGGGGATGAGGAGATCCTGTCTTGTTACCTGTGGGTAGCGATGGATTTATGGGAGGAATTGATATACGGCGATGCGTCGACTTTGATAAATTTGGATCAACAGTATACAATCAGAGGCTCAGGCTTTATCCTCTACGTTAGTCGCCTAATGTTTTTGCTTAACGGGCAAGACGCCCGGAATGCGAGCAAGCCATATGCTGACAGACTTTACAAAATTCTCTACTACACAAAGGGACATTTGGCTTCGGATCCGAGAGATAAAGTATATGGCGTGCTAGGCCTTCTGGATGAAGTGCATCCAGGCGTGAGACCTGATTACAATCGAAGTATTGCTCAAGTCTACACGGATTTCGTTGTAATGCACATTAACGCCACTGGGAAATTATCAAGCATCTGTTCGCAGGATAACTGTCGACTGCGTAGTGAAAGAGTACCAGGACTTCCATCCTGGGTACCCGACCTTTCCTACCAAGAAGACGGCACCAGGCACTTCAGCAACTTCACTTTTTCAGCAGCCGAGGACAGTACCGCCAAATTCCATTTCTCAGACGATTTCAAAGCCTTCACTGCTCGTGGAATCATCACCGATGATATCCAAGAAATAGAGAGCATGGGAGATGTCACGATGGACTCAGAACATGCCGACTACTTAAGAGCCTGGGTCGGTTTTGCAGCTGCTCACTACGCCCAGCGATCTCATCCGACTGGGATGCCATGGCGACAGGTCTTCTTACGCACCCTTATAGCAGATGATAGTAGCTATGGTTACGGGAGAGCAGACTTCAAGAGCGATGAAGAAAAGGACCGTTTCTTCGATATAATTTCAAGCTTCCTCGAGGATATCACTGGAGCGCTCACCGAAAATGACCCAAGCGCAGAAGACGAGGAACGCAAGAAAAGATGTGAAGAGTTATTTCCAAACGAAGGAATCTATTATTTCGAGAGAAAGGTGACTGAATTTGTTTGGCTCACGGCTCCAGAGCATCTGGATTCACGAATAGAGGAGAATCGTTATTCCACTTCTACCCTGACCGAATTTTGGGGCCAGCCTGGCAAGAAGAGTTTTATCGATTTCTCCAACTTTACGCTCATGGAAATGATGATGCCCGGGAAACGGAAACCACTGCAGGCGTTCCAAGTTGAATTTAGTAGCATGTGTGCGGAGCGAAAGCTATTCTTCACAAAGAGGGGATACATAGGTCTTGCTCCCATGGCAATGGAGAAAGGAGATCGCATTTGTGTATTGCTGGGCTGTAATGTTCCCCTCATTATCAGGCCCCAAGAAGATCATTATTTGATTGTTGGAGATACTTATGTTTATGGGATAATGAATGGAGAGGCTGTTCAAGGTTTTCGAGATGAAAACCTCGAGTACGTGGACTTGACGTTCAGATGATGGGAACTTGGTTCCTTGAGAGTGAGAGGCACAGTATCGGGACGATGGTATTTCGAAATGAACACGAGGCACTTGCCCTACTCCCACAACGCACAGGATCACGGGCGGAGCTTGCAGTCTAAAGCAAGAATTGATTGCTATTGAAGTATACTACACATACAATCCTCCCCCACCATCAGGACCTTCTCCATATCTCACAAGTATAATGTTCCTTCTTCGCGGTATCAAAATTAAAGCACGTGCCTATTCCTTTCCTCTCCCCGGAGAAAATATCAAACCCTCCGAAGGCTTCTCTTTTCTTCTAACAACTAGTCCACGAATGATGTTATAACCACTGCTCGATATCGTACACCGCTAAACAAATAATAATACAGGTGGTGGTAAAAGGGAGATGTTGATACATTCAAGGAAACGAGAAGCCAACCTTCTCTTACGGAAAGCGACGGAAATTCTCCTCATTGCGAACCTCCGACTCTCGTGGTGTAGCCTAAATTGGCAGAGAGAGGACAAGTCTACCGTATAACAATGTTCAAACCTCGCATTTATCATACACCATCAAAACAAAAGGAATAATGGAACAGGTGGTGGTACGGGGGGAATATTGATACAGACAAGAACAGGGGAAACATACCACGACTGAACTAGGAGATACAACGATTGGGTTGCTCCTATTTGGAAGCGCAGAGGGCTGCCGACAACAAACCACCTTCGACCTGCATGAGGCTGCCACGTTCTTCCTCCTCAGAATCCACCAGCCACCTTCTCATCGTATGCTCTTGCCTCATCCAGCTGCTTGAGAGCATCAACTGGTGTCATCAACAGGTTGGTGAACTTGGTGACGCTTCTCTTCTTAATGAACTTCCATGCAGAATTCCCGGTCCCCACCCGATTGCGATGCTAGTATCTCCTGTAGCTTCCTCTCTTGTCAGGCATGTTGACGGAGTTTAGTGGAGATTGTGTTAGGGCTGCCTGCTTCGGCATTCAGATAGGTGAGTCAGACCACAGGATTTACGCGGAGATTTCCCTGCAGAAGGGACTTTGGGAAACTCCTGGGGAATGCAACGCCAAAGGGTGTTGAACCGTTTCCATAGAGACGCTGTCAGAATATTTGCGCATCCCTTTCACTGGGCTATTTTTTGAGTTTCGTAGAGTGCGTGGCCACATGAACAAAAATGGATTTGAGGATATATCACAGAATTTGCACCAAAGTTTGAGAGGCTGAAACAACTGGGTCGAGAGCTCCGAAGAGTTCTCTTCCCGATCAAAGATGGCGCAATTTTCGCTAGTACATTCCGAGACCATGATATAATGTACAATGGGAGAAGCATTTTTTTTCTTTTTGGGCCTGTGTGTGCCTTGCCCGATACGAGCTTGCCGTGTAGTCGTTTACCCTAATGCTTTTATCTGTATATTCTAAAATAGTATATCCTCTTACTATTATAATTTCCTTTTTATCTTCTCTCTTATCTTCTCTTTTATTATTTAAGTATATTAAGAGGATTAAGTAATCAGTAAAACTTAATTTATAATTATATAAGGTAAAAAGACTAATAGAGGTAGATTATATATAAATTATTAATTATTTAAAATCTAAAGAAGAAAGGAAAAGAGAGAGTGTGAGCAAGAGCTAGGCTAATATATAAGGCCTAGGCCTATTATATAAAAGAGAGAATATAAAGTATTTCCTCTAGCAAGAGCGTTTTCTCTTAAGCGAGGCTATTGCCCCTAGTATTACCCATAGGCCTAGGGACGATGTACATAACTGCTTAACTGCTTTAGAGCCGGCTCTAGCCTCACCTGGCGGCTCCTAAGGATCTAGGACCGTCACATGCACCGAGATGGTAGGCTATTTCGTTGCCATGTGTCAAAAATATCAACACTGAGACATGGCACCCAATGAACTTGTTAACCTCGCTTACCTTTAACGAAAAGGGGTCAGGCTACTGTACAGTAGGAGAAAAAGAAATGCATATCAGCCACACCTGAATTTTTCTTATCATCGGTGGCTCTGCGGGCCAATAAAATCTTCCCAGACCGGTAAGTGCCGGTTTGGGCTACTACGTGTATATAGCAGAAACGAGGCTAGGCTTTCTGTCGGGCTACCACAGAACGAATTCCTTGATCAAACAGACTTTCTCGGAATACAGACCATCATTCAAACGCCATATTACCCTCGCTATAGTTTGATCTTTAATTCCCACCTCCGAGATAAACATTTCAGTGCTGATCTACTATGCGATATGGCGCCAGTAAGCAGGAAGCCTCTTCCGGCAACCTACGCGCCATTGAACCAAAACCACCCAAGCTCTTTCAACTATGCACAAAATGATAACTCGAATCATCGACCTGTCGATTTTTTCGAAGTAGAGAGACCACGCCGTCATATAGCCTACCCGGAGGAGTCTGAGATGGTTGAATTCGATTCTATAGAGAGGCTGGCTGCTCATAGAACTGTCGACAACCATCTGAATGTACCCCAACCAGACTCCAATGGCTATGATCCATATGAATATAATCATGCGAATGGATACTCTTCTCAACATCGTTACCGCATCTTCTGGCACTGGAAAGGGGAATTCGCCGCACTGCTGTTTGCCGCCGCTCTCGTTGCAGCCATGTACGCACTTCTGATCTCCTACAACGGACGGCCTGTGCCTGATTGGGGCTATTCCATCAACCTCAGTACTCTGCTCTCTTTATTATCAACACTTTTTAGAGCTATCATAGGCACGGTGATCGCCCAAGTCATCTCGCAGGCAAAGTGGACATGGTACACAGGAACCCAGGCGCAGCTTCTCCAGACTTTCCAAGACTTTGATTCCGGCAGCCGCGGCACCTTAGGATCATTATTCCTAATACCAAAGGTAATCAGACATAGTCTGATTGCGGCACTGGGTGCTCTCGTCATGGTAGCTTCTCTCGCAGTCGGCCCTTTCGTCCAGCAGGCTATCAAAACCACTAGTTGCGCCAGCCCAGTCCCAGGGGCGACGGCTTCACTACCCTACGCTAATTACGTGCCCCGGCAAGCTATAATACTCGTCGAGAGCGGCGGCATAGTCGATTACTCCCAAATATCCGCGCAGTACATAGACAATGCTGTTCTTGCGAGCTTGACGGGAGGAGAAGATATTACCGGGAGCCAACTTAGTCCAGTTTGCAGCACTGGGAATTGTACCTTCCCTATAGGTGATCCATTCGACAACGGTACATTTAGTGCTGAGTCGTTCTCAACGATTGGATTGTGCTCAAGTTGTGTCGACGCCTCTTCCCTTGTGGACTTTTTCTATGAGAATTATACAGAAACAAATTATAACTATGGTTTACCAGATGGACTGTCGCTCAGCTATGGTTATAACAACGGCGATTATGCATACGGAACTTTTGCCAGCATAACAACAGACTCTAGCCTATCATGGCTTGGAACTCTCCTCACTCCTAATCTGGCACAAGCCAGCCGTTGGGCGTTGGTCAACGTTACCTACCTTGCGTTCTCTTCTGCTCGATGTGGAGACACGGCGACGCCTGAGTGCCCGCTTCTAACGAATTATTCTACCCCCACGGTCTTGGATACAGACAAACCGGCGGGTCCTGTAGCTGTAACGTGTGCGTTGTACCCTTGCATCCGCAGGTCTCTTCCCTCAGTCATCAACAATAAGCTATCCGAGATCCAGCTAGATAATAAAATTGTATGGCCAGTGTCAATACCGGCTATCGACCTAAGCGACAATCCCATGGTCGCTAATTTCGAGTACTACGCCGAGATCCAGTCCCCATGTCGTGTAAATGACACCGTATACACGATACAGAACATGTCCACGGCACCCGACTCAACGAATCTATCGCTCCACGAAACGATGCTCGATGGAACGGTCCAAGTCAAGAACGTCTCCGCTCCGGAGGCATGCATTTACCGCCACGGTGTTGTATTCGCAGATGTACTGAAGGGTATCCTAGGAGCAGGGCAAGGGGCGATCTCCGTTTTCTCGAACTCGACATGCTTCACGACAGTCATGTATAGCTTTGGCTTACAGTGCGGCGATGGCCCTGCATTAGGTGGTGGCACCTGGATGTATAGTTTATTCAAGAACGGTAATGCCAGTGTGTCGGACATAGAAGGTTTTTTCGAGGGGTTTGCCGTGGCAATGACAAATAGTTACCGGTCGACTTTTGGCAGCTCGACTTTCAACGAGACTGCGTTCCTGCAAGGCCAGCTTCTGCCTCCTTCGCGGGAGGTGCAGGGTATTGTGTGGCAGGACTCGCTATGCATATCCGTGCAGTGGATGTGGTTGTTGCTCCCCGCTGTGATTGCTCTCTTAACTACTCTCTTATTGATATGGACCGTAGCCAAGGGCTGGAAGCTCCGCCGTGTCGAGCCCGTGTGGAAAGATAATGTACTGCCTGCCATAATCTATAAAGATCGATTTAAGGGACAGGACGGTGCTACGTTGGAACAGGTAATAGAAGAATCCCAAGGAGGCACAGAACGACAGGTGGGCAGATTGCTGGAGCTTGATGAGATTAAAAAGATAGCGAACAACTCAATGGTGAGCTTTCATTGGTCTGCAATGCATGAGCAACTTAGGAGGAGAAAATAGGGGAAGTCAATTGCAATAAGTGTAGTTCAGGAATTCCATAGAGATGTCTGGAGTTAACGAACGTTGGGATGCCTTGACAGATTATTTGTCTTGAAGATAATTTGAAACAATTCTTCTCAGAATCAACACGAAGGCTATCAAAGTGAAAAGTCGCGGCCTGGGAGGAATAAGCTTCGCCTTTGGGTTTGGGCGTGATTTTATATGCATTCCTGATGAAGAGTTATTACTAAAGCTATAGTAGTTATTGTCGAACTAGGCGTAGGTATACTTTTACGGCTGTACCTAGTGTATGTCGCCAGGCTCACCTTGCAGACCGATTTGCACATAGAGGATACGTTAGCTATGAGTGGACCTGTTCTCATCGACTTTCGAGCGATGATGACACCAGCTCTTGCTTTTTCTTCACCTTCTATCAGAATATGCACGACTTGGTTTCTGGAAGCTTTTACTTTCTGAAAGTGGTGGAGAATGCTTCAGCAATGAAGATTTGTCTTCGCTGAATGCAATCGTAGTGCTCTACACTATTCTGGCCTCGAGCGTTGATGCGCCAGGTTGGAGTATACAGTTAATAATTCCTTGAGCAGCACAGCTAAAAACAACGAAGAAGCTAGAAGGGTTGTTGATTGCAAATGTACCAACGAGCACTGTAATATCATGGACACTTCTTATTGTCCAGCTCACCACTGGGATAAGTTCTCACAGTGTTCCGGTCCTTACGGTACATTGATGCCTCGGTTGAGTGGCTGCAGAACCTGATGTTGAGAAAATGAGATCAAAACAAACCCAAAGACTTCCAGACTCACATTTTCCATACCATGATCAATGTACCAAGTCTGATGGTACAAGGAAAACTGTATTCCATTAGAAATTAGAAATCGTACCCTTGAGAAACGTGATTGAAGCGGCAGATTTATCCAGCGCGTTGCACAGCAACCAGTCTCGGCTCCCGGAACCTCGCGTCCCACCCAAGTAAACAACCATGCAGCTTGGACCAACCTCGCAACCCCAACCTTTATCACCCACGCAGAATTTCTACCACAATTAAATCCTGCATCACGATACCGTCTTATATCGTATCCAGAAATGGACCCAACCTTTAAGTTCCCCGGCTCGCCAGGGACACCACTCTTCCAAGTATCCCCAGAACGCGTCAACCAGCAGCGACCACCGCACATCTCGACGCATTCTCACCACTCCTCCGCCTCGTTTGACTCGAATGCGAGCCCGACGAGCCAGAACAGACATACTCGCGAAAGCAGCATCGTGCAGGACAAGGTTGCTGTGTTTAACAGCTTGGCATATCAGGGGAAGCAGCTGGAGCGCAAGACGAACGATGCAGCGCTCAAGCGCGCGATGCTGGGGCGGGAGGAGGCCGAGAGCGAGATGCGGAGATATAGGGAAGAGACGAGAAGTTTGAGACGCCAGGTTGAGGAGGGGAAGGAGAGGGAACGGAGGGTAGGGGAGAGACTGGAAAGTGTTATGGTTTGTCTTTTGTTCACTTGGTGATTCTGCGGCAAAGCTGATGATAATTTAGGATAACTACGGCCGCGCAAAAGAAACACATGCACATACACAAGCATTATGGGAGAAGGAGATCCGGAGGGCACGCAAAGAGTCTTTCAAGAGCCAATCTGTGATCGTCAAGTTACAGGAGGAGCTGAAGTCCTCGCGCAACCTGCTGAAGATGGCGCAAACAGATCTGGAGGCAGAGAAAGAGCGCAGCATGAAGCGGGAACAAGAAGCATTCGCAGCACGGTACCAATTAGTAGGCGTACAAGAAGAGCTTGCACAGATGCAAGAGTCCATCAAGCTGGTTGAGCAAGAACGCGACGCCTTGCGAACGATCGCGAAGAACGAGGAGATTGCGCGAATTGCAGCAGAGGGACGACTCCCATTACCTGTGACGAACGAAGACGACGAGTTTGCCAGTCCGAAGAAGGCACGCAAGAGCTTGGATCTGATTACCATTACGAGTTCTGCGGCGGCTGAGGAAGAGCTCAGCGATTTGAGACAGCGGCTGGAGTGGGAGAAGCAGCGAGCGGAGAGGGCACATGAACGTGTTGAGTTTCTGGAGATGGAGTGCAAGCTTAATTGCTGCGCTTCCAAGAAGGGCTCTCGTCCCTCGACCTCTGATGGGATCCCCAAGATGAAGGCTCCTTCAAGCGCGGTCTTCATCCCAGCAGAAGGGATCTTCCGCACCGTTTCTCCAGGGCCAGAAGAAAGTCCCTGGATCTCGCCAGCAAAGAAATCACAGCCTATCTTCGAGCGTCCAGTTCAAAGACCAGAAGTAAGATCCCACGCCAGGACACCGTCTTGCGATCCGCCTGCGTATGCAATTCCGTCCGACACAAATACATCCCTCCTCTCCTTACTCGACGCACCACAATCACCATCTCCAGCCTCTTCTACCATTGAACCCAACCACCCAGAGCCGGAAATCGAAAGCGAGAACAACACGACAATAATCCAAACCACCTCAGAAGACACAACAACCACCATCACAGGGGTAATCCAAACTTTCCACACCGTCTCGACAACCACTCGTATCCCGCTCGCCCAGCCGTCAGACATCACACCTCCAAATACGCTGCCCCTACCAGCGAGCTTAGATCCAGCATTAAGTCCAACGATGAGCAGAGAGGAGGCGCTAGCTATGATCCGGGAGCGGAGAGGGCGAGCGAGAAGTCTGGCGCAAGGGACGTTGACACCAAGAAAGCAGATGGTGGAGGGTGGTGTACGGAGAGATATCAGTGCACCTGCTGTGAGGAGTGGTGGTGTTCGTGGGAGACAGGGGAAACTGGTGTGAGCCTCGATTTGAAATGCTTGTACTATGTCCCGCACTTGGCTAGAGAAATTTGGAAAGGAGAGGAACGGAAGTTCATTCTTGGAGCAGCATAGCACCTGGCGTTCTTTGCGGATTGCGGGTGTTCTGGTGCTTAATTGTTTGTCTTTGCTATCTTAGTGTAGTGTAATTATGTCAGAATTGAATCTTTTGGTTGTGCAAAGTCTCCCAAATACCTGTGGTCTCCATGTGCTGTTGTTCTCTCCATCAAACCCTTACACCGCAATGCTCCTTCCCGAAAATATAACAACTTTTCGCACACTTAAGGGAACTCTTAAACTTCACCTTCGTCTTCAAATAAGAGTCCTCGCATCCCCCCGACTCCAAAATCAAAAGTCTTGAGGAGAAGATAATCACGTGTCATCGCGAACCCTCCAACATCGCGTCCCTCGCTCAATTCAACGCGTCAAACATCTCGCCCACAACCCCGCCGCCACAATCGACCTTCTCTCAATCCCTTCACCCACCTCACTTCCTCAGGTCTTCATTATCGCAATCCTTACGTCGCGTAAAACACAACCATCCTCTACCTCCAACTCCATCCCAAACCACGCACAACCCACCCCGCAACCACCTTCCAAAAACAAACCAACTTCTCAGGTGAAGCAACCCCCAGCAACAATGCCCCCAAAACCCTTCTACCCACCTCGCCCCTCCACCTCCTCCACTCCCGTTACAACAAAGAAAGGCCGACCGAAAGGCAGCACGAATAAACCCAAACCCACATCCACCTCCAAAATCGCAAACGGAGTCAAGAAATCTACAAGCGCGAAAGCCAGGAAGGACGAGAGGGAGAGGGAGAGATTGAGTGCAGCTTCTCTGCGCTATGTGCTACCGAGTTTGAGTCCTGATAGCGATGAGCAGGAAGATGGGGAGGAAGTGCGAGACGAGGAGGGCTCAGAGGATCCATTCGCGTCGCCGCGTCCTACGATGAATCGGAGGGATAAGAGGGGAGAGGAGCGGAGAGAGGAAGAGGATAACCATGTCGCGGATCTAGAGGATCGAAAAGAGAGGATTGGGGAGGAGTTGCTTGCGGTGGTGTTGAGTAGGTTTTTTAATAAGGAGGGGGGAGGGACGAGGATGAGTAGGGATGCGGTGAGGGCGGTCGGGAAGTATATGGATACATTTGTTAGGGAGGGGGTTGCGAGGGCGGCGTTTGCGGAGGTGGAGAGGGGTAAGGGGGAGGGCGTGCTAGAGGTGGAGGATTTGGAGAGGTTGGCGCCGCAGCTTTTGCTTGATTTTTAGAGCGTGGGGAAAGGAAGGGAGGGGGTGAGGAAGAAGTGTAACGGAGGGTGTGATGTGTGGGTTACAGAGGTTGATGAGAGGTGTAGCTGGTCATGAGGAACGAAGAACGCAGGAGAGATACCCAAGCAAGAAGCACACTTGCAAGTAAAGCAGGACGTTTAGCTTTCGATGTACTGTACATGATATCAACGCTTATCATATGTATATTTGAGGTGGCTCTATTATGTTGTACTCTGCTCTGCTATTAGATGCTTTCCACTTCACTATAGTAAGCAAAGTCTAGGGCTTTATCTTCCATTATATGATCTACCTACATCTTGTGATTTCCCCTTCATTGTACTGGCCATCTACATAGATGGTATCCGCAATCGATAGTTTTTGTACGAGCCAACAAGGTACATTGTGTCAATACACATTGCTATAAGATTTAAGGACTAATGTAAAAACTTGCTAAGCACAGAATGAGAGGGCGTCGAGAGACAACAAGACAAGTAGATGATGTGAGTCCTACTCCTTTTGTATTCTATAGTAGTACTAATATAAACTTCAGGATCTACGCGGTACACTTCATTGCTTCTCGTTAGCGCAAGGAAGAAAGTAGAGATGATGGTAATTATAGGGATGTGTTAGCAATGAGAGGTCGCTATAATAAGGTGATATTTGCGCATTTAATTTATGGCATATCAACGTAAGATTATATTATATGGACTTAGTGTTCCACGTTCTGCTTGTCTTACTTTTTGGTGTATATCCACGGGCCCCACACTAGCACACTCCAAGTGTTTCTTGCTGCCTTGGTACAATTACAGTCCTTCTAAAAGTTATAGGCACTTCTTCAACATTAGAACACTGAAGTGTGTTATATATATATGTTGGTATAGAGTGTTCCTTTTCCTATTCGAGGAGGAAAATTGAGAGTTTCAGCGCTGGGAGCTGGGAGCCATGTTGTCTGATACGATGAAGATGTGATTACACTACCTTCTCCCGTGAGCTAGTGAGTCATCGATAATATCACTTTACTCTTTTAATCTACTGTAGGAATTATGAATAGTAATAGTCGGTCATCCTTCTCTGCTCGCTTCGCTCACAGTCGGAATAAGCAAGTGTCCCACCCAAGCAAGTGTCCCGCCGAGATTTTGGTAGGTAAACCCCACCAAAAATTAAATCGCGATTTTTCAGGCGATTTTGCCCGCCAAAAAGTCGCGACATAATCGCGAAATACCTTAAAAACGATGAATTCATCCGCGCAACCACTTAGAATTTTATTCTAAGGCACTAGAACTCTTTATTTATATATATAAATGTTTCTTATAAATTATAAGAACGTGCATCGATAAAAGGGTTGAGTTATGTGTGGTTTTAAAGCTTAAGTAAATTAATTTTGGATTGATTTTCCTACTAAAAATCTCGCTGGGACACTTGCTTATTCCGACTGTGAGCGAAGCGAGCAGAGAAGGATGACCGACTATTAGACTTGTAATAATGTTGCTCGACTCAATATTACATATTTGATCTTTTTCCTCGTTGAGAAAGGTTCTACGCTACATAAGGTATACAGGTGGTATCTTATCGTGTGCTCAAAGAACTCATACATACATGATACACAGTCTTGAACCGCAAAGGGCATTAGTCTCCAAATCTCTCCTCGAACTTACTTCCCCGTCTTTGTACAGGTGTACTCGGCGACCAAGTCGACTCGCTGACCGTAGGACTACTCGTCCTAATCGGCCTGCCCCTCCCCATAACACTCGGCATCGTATCACTACTCGGACTCACAATATTATCGACGCCAACACCTCTCTCCCGATCCCCACTCCTTGGCGACTCCTGCTCCCGATAGCCAGCACCATGCCCCTCCCCCAGCCCCGCCTCTTCAACACCCAACTCCGCCATCGGCGTCTTCTGCTCTCGAATCGGACTCATCGCCCTTCCCTCCACCACACCTCTCGCGTAACTCGGTCCAGCACCAGGAACCTCCGCCTCTAGCTCCTGCGGATGCATGATCGGGTTCCCTTGGATCTCAACCTTCTCCTGCCCATCCGCCTCCGAAGCATAATTCGAAGCTTGCGCGCTTCCAGGCGCCTCGATCCTCTTCCCGGGATCGATTTCGATGGGTGGTGTACTTGGGTCTTGGGCTTCGGCAGGCTCGCTCTTTCGTCTTCGGAGGCAGAAGAAGAGGAGTCCGCATAGCAGGAGCAGGAAGACGAGGGCGCCTATGACAATTCCGGCTATCGCTCCTCCGCTGAGCTTTTTGCTGCTGGAGCCAGATGAGCCTGAGCTTGATGTCGTGAGAGTTGCTGGGAGGGCTATTACTTGTGGTGATGCTGTGTCGTCGAAGACGCATTGCGAGACGTTGAAGGTGCGGCTTTCGTAGTGCGTTGTTACGTATGTTTCTTGTAGGAACGTCCGACCTAGAGTGTACAGCGTATCATCCGATTCAGACCTGATCGGGAAGTAGTAGGAAGTTTTGTTGACAAGGAAGGGCGGACTGGCTTGCAGGTCAAACGATGCATAGGGGAGGACGATATCGATTGTCGGCCCCCCGGTCTTTTCGTTGGCAAGCGTCAGGGTAATGTTAGGATTCATGTTCAAGAGACTGTCATGAGTAGCATTGTCAACCAGGTACAGCCCCGATGCTGGGTCCAGCGTAAGATTGAATGCCGTCTCGAACTGTTGACACACATTGGCTGGCAGCCACAACTCCGGAACTGACGAATTGATAAACGCAAACTCGGGTGTTGACATTAAAGTCGTATTTTCCTGCCCAGTAGTTGCTGTAATACTTCGAATCGTAACCACGATATCTCTCAGATTATCGCTAGTCATGGTGAAACGAACATCATTTGGTGTAAACCTCGAAGCATCATAACCCCCAAAGATCAAGTTCCCAAACACGGACTTTAGACGGTATACAGCACCAGCTGTATAGCTCCAACTCATGCTTGATATCGAGCCGTTGCTGTATAACGTATCAGCAAAACTAGGCTGTGGATCGCCATATCCTGTGAAATTCGTCGGCTGGAAACCAAGACCTAGGATCCCGAACCAGAAACTATCGGATACAATCGCGGAGACAATCTGATGTGTGAGTGTTGGACCGGAAGTATTCGTGAACCCGAGTCCAACGGTATCGAATCCTGTTTCCACTTCATCAGCCTCATCTCTTTTCCTACTCCCAATCTTTGGGAATGAACCATATACCATATTGGCCTTCCCCCATGTATCCCAAATCCGCATCGAGTCCTAAGAATTGTTCCTGCTCATTCCGCCATGTAGTCGAGCTCGAATTGTCAAATAGTCCACCCCTAAGACTCCCACAATCCGCTGGTACTCCCGCACTCACGTTACAGTGATCCACTGGAGCATTCCAGATTGCCCATGTTTCTTGCCAGGAAGTGACAGGTAGGACGCGGAGGACAGTCGGGGGCATGCCAATGCGGATTGCGAATGTTGACCACTGGCCATCATCCCCTTCCCTAACTTCCTGTTAGCTGTCTATTGGATGCGTTCCATTGAGAATTGGAGACTTACCAATACTCACTGGGCTCAGCAATAATGGGTGCTTTCAACGTGGTGTTCTCCGTAGCTCTCTCCACCAGCTCTACCTCCAGTCCTCGCTCAATAGAAGCTGGTTCATTGCCCCGCACCAGAGCCGGAAGAACGAGAGAACAAAGAAGCTTCTTCACCAGCGCGCGCATTCTTGAGGTTCGTACAATCGATCAGCGGGCAACAATGGATAGCGAGAGAATAGACATCATGAAGAGAAGTCGCCTCCTTCCATGTGTGCGAAGATGATAGCAGAGCTTCAATGGTAGCATGAGCTCATACCGCCTAGGGTAAAGGTACCAACGGTCAAATGCCGTCGCGTGCCAGAGATTGGAGAGCGCTCCATGTTTGCGCGACGTTGAGCGACAGGTCAAAACACAGGGATCGTCACATGCTATTGCTGCTTTGGTGCTGTACGACGGATTGCCGTTCTCGAATGAGAGGGAATTGTCGCATGACGTGGGTTGACGTTGCGCAAATGGAGGTCTAGCGAGATCTTTGGAAGAGAAAGATGCTTGGAAGTTGGCAGCCAGTGAGGTGTGGGGAAGCTTTTAGCGAGGAGACAGGGGAATTTCCAGGGGTTGTTGGCCTCGTCTCCAAACTACCGACCTCCCCTAGATGATCTCAGATCTGCATCTCACACTTGGCCGCTCAATGTCCTAAGCCCATGAAGAAAAACTCAAATTCTCCAATTCAAATGTCCTTCTCAGCTACCTTACATTTAATATTTAATACCAACAGTTATTTATAAAATAAAGCATAAAACATCCCATCGTGTCATCTCTCACGCAGTAGACCCCAGCATAGATAATGAGAAAGCCCTGATTTCATTACTCAAGAGCACGGATTAAAAATTAGCTGAAACAAAAGAATTTCCGAAGCAGAGATAAAATCGAATTTGCTATCATCTTCGACAAAAAGGGAATGTCTGCTTCTTGCAGCTTGACCATGCCTGTCATCAGTGGCTAGTTTTGCACCCCAACAAAGACAACAAGTACAGCAGCATAGGCTGCCGCAGTAGACACGATATCCTTAGGCTCAGCACCATCCATGAACCATGCAAGAGCAATGCCCGCAGCGATGATGAAGAATGAAGCGGTGAGAAGGTTTGAAAGTTTCGAAGGATGCAGCGTCATGATCAGCATCGGTGCAATGAGCCACAAGCCACCGAATACGGCAAAGCCGCTATTCTTCCAAAATCTCTTCCATTTCTTATCCCAAACTTTCCGATAATGATCACTCACCTCCCACGGTGGCTGATGCCATCTCGTGTGTCTTTCAAATATCTCCTGCTCCTTCTGGTCGAAGTTAAGCGGCTTGTCTTCAGTGCCGAGATCTGGTTCTTTCTTGGGTCTATCTCCATCGTTGTCAGCTTCTTGTTTGTTGTTTCTCTTTTCTTCGTTGCGAGCTTCAGTGATCGCCAATATTCGGGCAGGTGTGATTGTCTCGCAGAGGTCTTTATTCTTCTCGTAAGCGTCACTATCCGATATCAAGAGCCAGTCTTGCCAGTTCTTCTCTGCTTGGTCTAGAAAGATGTTTCATCCCTGTTCTACCAATGCTTGCTTACGGTATGATCACTTACTGTATGCCTCGAGATCATTTCGCAATGTGTCCAATCTCTCTGGATTACGCACTGGCTATGTGAGTGCCGGCGAACTAAAAAGATTTCTACGAATAACTCACGTATTTGATACTCCGGGCCCTTCGGGTTCTTGAAGACAAGATAATGTGAAAGAATTTTCGACCTTTGATAATGGACACTGAGAGTATGCAACGCTCCCAAGGCTTCGTACTTGTGGACTTTGAAACTGGAAGTGTCCACCTTTTCAAGAGGAATAGGGTGAGGCTCTGGCTTCACAGACTTTTCCAGCTTCGCACCATTCTCTGGCATCGTTGGAGTTCCTTTGCTTTTTCGGCTTCTGTTCTTGCTTCGCTGCCTCTCTTGGCTTTGCTCGCCTTGCTGTCCGTGCTGGCTCTCCCGATTCCACGGCCAGGGATAAAAGTGAAGCCAAAAGTGAAGCCAGGACCGAAGGCCTCCGACGTCCTTCTCGGGCCAATCTTGAGGTGGCGGCCAAGGCTTCATTTTTTCATCGAAGAGCGGATCAAACTGACGCAGAATTGGCTTCAATACAATTTCGTCGTCCTCTGTTCCTGCCTCCGCATTACTGCTCTCTCCAACTCCATCCGTAATTGCTGCTCCATCAAGGACCACGGGGCCATCGCTATCCCGATTCATGTCTGCGTACAAATCGCTCTTCGGCGAAGCCCCAGTTCCGTTCTTCGAACTACCGTCCGTTTTAGGCTTCGCCCCGCTGCTGCTTCTCGCATGCCTTCCGCTAGATTGAGGGGGACCACCAAGACTGACTGTTGAGTCTGCATCCGAATGATCACCCGCATCATCTTCACCATGGTCGCTGTCCGGAACTTCTCTCTCTTTAAAGCTCGGCCTCTTGTGCTTCTTTCCAGTGTTATCCTGGGAACTTAGACCATTCTCCTCATCTGGCTGACCTGACTTCGAAAATCTACTACTGATGCCCATTTTTCTCGTTGTCATACAAGTGAGGTGAGAAATCGCCTCCTCTACCTCTCTCTACTTGTGTCTTGAGGAAAAGATGCAGAACTACGTGGCATTGCGCTATCGCATTTTCGTACCGGCCACAGTCGAAAACTACTGGCTGACAATAACCCCAATAGCGTTGAGCGGGGTAAATGCGGGCTGCGCTATAGGTTCGATGAATGCATGTATAGGTCACTGGTACTGTACATGGATTACTCAGCAATTCGCAAATGCAGCCACGGTTTATTCAAATCAAATGCAAACTTCTTATTTTGAAAGAAACCTACATAGGCAGTGATCTTGTTACGTTGCCCTGCATCCTCCGGTCATATATTGTCTTAAGCAAGAATGCGAAATCGTTTTCTCTTGCTAAGTAAATCATCTCCCTGATGTATTCATAATGCAGTAACATTTTCTATTTTGAACTATTGTGCCCTTATTTATAATATTTTGCTTAAAGAAATAAGTGATTCGCAGCTACGTTAAGACCTGTAATGAGTACATTGCGCTTTCAATCTTCGTCGTCTGCCTCTACCTCAGCATCAGAAATTTACTTATTAGCAGGGTTCAAAGAGTTCAAAACCTCCTTCCAATCACGTCCCTTCATCCAATCCTCAAACGACCGCGTTTTCACTTGAGTCTTCAGCTGAGGAGGCTCAATGAAATTTTCAACTCCACCCATGTAGCCATACTCGCTGATAAACCTTGGCGCATCGAGAATTTCCATTGAGATGCCGAATTTCTGGTGCATAATCTCATCCGGAATGAAGACGAACTCCACATCTTGTCCACTTGTTTTCGACCAAATATCTACGCTGTCACCAATGGTCAAGTAGCTATCTTGGTCATAAGCCAGCAGCTTGGTGCCAGCATCCTCGCTCTCAACCAAGGCTCGGACAAAAGGACCAGTGGATTCTTTGGGATCGATGATTGGCACGCGCACTTCTTTCGCTAATGGCGACACAAGGGAGTATTTCCCTGTCGCGGGATCGAACCTTGGAGTAACCATAGGATTGGTGTTGTAGCCCCCAAGGTAGATAAGGGAGAGCTTCTTCGCAAGTTCTGGTTGCTCCTTCAAGATGAACTCGATGATCGTGGCCTTGGTGTCCCAGTGACCGCCACTCCCGTACTTCCCCTTCGAATATGCTCTCATTGGAGGAAGAGCAGAGTATACAATGCGCTCCAACGTCGGTACGCCTGCTGCAGCGATTGCAGCGTTTGTGCCGTGGGAGACTTCTGCCTTGAATGCAGTTTCGCTCGCTGATTTCTCGTCTTTCGTCAAAAATACTTTGTAGGTCTCCCAGAAGTTGGTGTTCAGGAAAATGGCGTTGGCATTGGCAAATGCTCTGGTGAGAGAAGAGAGGTCTGAGAGGTCGGCTTGGACAACTTCAGCACCAAGTACGATGAGGGCTTCAGAGGCAGCCGAGGAGGGGTTGCGAGTTAGGCAGCGGACATGCCAGTTGGGAAGTTTGAGAAATTCGTGGGCTACTGATGAGCCTTGGTTTCCTGTTGCCCCCACTACGACAATAATTTTGTTCGGAGTAGTCATGGTGAAAGTTATAACTCTGGTTGGGAAGGAGTTGCAGCAATAGACATAGTCTGTTAGAGAACGATCACAAACTTGGGATCTGGTCTATACTTATACTTTCTCAGTCGGCTTGGCTTTCTGTTCAGCCAATACGAAAACCTGTCGTCTGGCAGCGGGAATTGCCAAGTTGCTAACGTGAGTGTTGTCGTAGAGAATGTGGCTTATGGCGTTTAAGGGGGGGTGGTGCCACAGACACCCTGCCAACCATGACCTGATAGGTCGTTTAACCGTAAGCCAGTTCGTAGTGTTGTGGCTTACGGTCGTTGTGGAGTCGGATATAGCGGCGATTACGGATAGTCCGACATCAAAACTTTGGCTTACCGTGTTAAAAGTTCTCGCCCATCACAATCACTCCATGAGTCTCTTCTTTATCCAATTGCTGCCAGCTCCTGCATGAGCAAAGGAGAGAAAGGCACCCATGGATTAGACTCGAAACGCGTCGTGTGAAGACCCGGCATTCGAAAGTGGGATCCACCGAATTCTCTTCGATCATCCCGCCACGAGCACTTCTGTGTTATAACGTACCAAGATGAGTTCTGCAAGGGAAAGAGGAACCATTACGCCTCTGAAGCGTGGGAAGCGTAAAATTACCGAAGCTCGTAAGGAACAGAACCGTATTGCTCAACAAGTATACCGTAGGTCTTTGCATCTCACCGAGCCAAAGATCAGGCACTGAATAAAGTAGGCCGGAGACAAAAGGGGCGTCTCTCGCTTGGGGACAAACCTAGAAATGGCTTCCTACGGAAATTCCATAGCCTGAAACCTCGTCAGCCTCGTGGCGCACATTCATATTCGGGTGACGATTTGTTCTTCGACGCAGCCCAACAGACACAGCTTCACAGCATTCTCGAAGTGGCACCTTATGTAAATACAGCAGGGCCGGATACGTACGGGGGCTTTTCTGGTGCTGGTTCGGATCTACCAGGTTCCCATGCAGGTCCGAACGTAGATAACGAGGGAATATTGTCCGCACCTGCAATACTGAACCACTCCTTTCCCGATATGGATCCGACCATGTTACACAATCCTAGTAATTACACTGAAGTCATCTCCCAAGTTCCGGGCCCAGTCTATCACTTGATTGAAGATGCTTCTCCAGGAAAAGACCTGTTCACTGCTGATTCTACCAGCCTTGGATGGGACAATGACCAGCATACTTCGACCCTTTCGAGTTTCGAGGGTTCCGTGGACTCTATGTTAATAGATTTCTACTATCCACATCAAGAACTACAAAGCCAACCTTGTGGTAATCTATACGGCTTTCCAAATCTTGCGCCACGATCTACAGACGGAAACTTATTACGTATTCCGGGAGTCGACGCCCTAGCTTCCGCGGTATCAAATTTCCTAAACTCAGGCCAGTTCCGGCCCAGTATTCGGCGTTTCCCACTTCCAGATCCTTACTCGAACCATCTTAACTGTGTCCAAACAGCAATACTCCTACCTTATCTACACAACGCCCGCTGCATTGGTCTCGATATTCACGACCTTATCGCTATGAAATCGATATTCTACCGTCCAAACACAACGATGGCAGACGACCCTGCGTCCCTCCTTCTCGAAGCACGCAAGCCTTGGATTCCAGCTCACTTGCAACCGACACTGCCGCAGATTCTGTTTCCGCACCATCCATATCTCGACTTACTGCCTTTCCCGGCCTTGAGGGAAAGAGCAATTACGTTCGCAGCTATGTTCAATGCTATGGATCTTAAGTTAGACGTCTTCCGAGAAGGACTCGCTTGTTCCCCAAAGTCTAGAAACAACGAGTATCTGGGCAATAATCAGCCATGGGACATACGAAGCTGGGAAGTCAAGCCATGGTTTTTGAGGAAGTGGCGGCTGTTGTTGGATACTGGAACTGTAGGAGGCAACGTGATTGATGGTGGGGATGACTTTGGCACAATAACCAGTATAATCTGAAAATGAATTCGTGCTCACATACAAGTTTTCTGGTTGTGTATTTTGATGTGAGTTCACAAGTCTTGATCAGATCCACTGAATTTCACGAAGTTTGCTCTCTCCTCAATTCATCCCAAATCAAGCACGACAGAAATGGGAACATGATCACACTCTCCCCTCTCCTCTACATTCTCCCAGATCTCTGCACCCATCAGTCTCATCTCCGTGCCTTTCTTTCCCTCCCCAACAAGGCTTGGATTCACAACTCCTAGATCAATTCTATCGCAACTGCGTCCCCACTCCTCAGCCCTCTCCCCGTGATAGCTGTACCCCCTCTTCTCACCACGTATCCACCGCCAACTATCAACACCCCTCATTCCATCTTTTCCATCAACAAACATCTCGTTCCACTCTTTCCGATTTCTGACATGCTCTGCGCCAAGCCTGATGCCAGGATAACCATCCAGTGGGGACCGAGCAATATTCATATCTCCTATCAACACGACCTGCCATCCCGCGTTCTGATACCGCATCACCTCTCCTAGCATAAGCGAATGGAAGTTTCTCTTCATATCATGCCGCGTTCCTCTCACGATTCCAGACTTGCTGTCACGCCACAGATTCGTGGTGCCATTCGGCCAGTACCCATTGATGACGACCAATTTCTCCGCCCCTCCTCCTTTATCCTCTTTTCCCGTTCCCGCCTTTCCAAACTCGAGCACACTAACCAAGACCCGTCCCTCCAAATCCCACTCTACACCCTTCGTCTTCATCTTCCCCAACGCAAGAATATCCTCTCTCACAAGCGTACAAACACCATAAACCTTGCCACCCCAACCTGTAGCATTATATCTATCCCTTGGCAACTCAAAGTATGCCTTATACCCTTTCCCTCCATCCGCCTTCCCCTGATAATTAGCAGCCCGTTCAACCGCACCCCTCGTCTTCTCATCCTTAGGCGAAATCTTCACTTCCTGCAAACAAACAATTTCAGGGAAATGATGCCTCCTCAAGAACTTTCTCAGCGGCACGTCGCCCTTCCCGAAATCTTGATCTTCAGCCTCATCGTCTGTATTAGGTGGGTCTCCCTTCTTCGATGATCTTTGAAAGAAAGACTTAATGCTCTTCTGGGTAGGGGGCAGGAGATGAGAGATGCCGTTTATGTTTTAGGAGAGAATCTCGAAGCCGTGTTTCATCTCCTTTTGGCTTTCGGTCTCTGTTGCTGGCTTGGTGATTACTTGAGTAGACTGAGATCTAAGCTTCGTTTCATGGTACTGGTCGAAATTTAGTTTCCGGCGAAGCGGGGGAGGACTGATATCTCGCTCCTCCGCGCGAAGTCGTTTTCGCAGTGGAGAAGACATTCTAGATGGAATCCGAATTGAGAAACCGAAAGTGAATTCCCAAGTCCAGAACCAAAATCTGAAAATACGTTTGGATCTCCTAATGATCAGACTATCCGTTTTCACCTTATTCTTATGTATTAATCAGGTGTTAGCTACAACTTGGCAAGCCTATTTAGAAGCGAAATCGGAGTTAGAAACGAATTGGAATCTAATCGGAAAGCCATTCGGACTCACGTAAGTCAAGTTGGAATCAGAACTCAGAATCTTAACGAATTAAGCACCCGGTTTCAAGCCTTCCTTATGTAACAACGAGGAGATGACTACTGCCACTGCAATTGCGATGTGCAACAAAGACCCAAGCAGCAATTGGCTCTTTACTCTGGTCATGAGATGAAAGTTCCACGACGAGAAAACAACCTTGCCCCTTCTGGATAGCCGTTGAAAAGGCCCACACAGGAGACGCTTGACTTGGCTGTTGACCACTGAGTATTTCACGACTGAAGGCAAGAGGAAAAAATGGAAAGGAAAGATGGTTTTCTTGCTAGCTAGAAGGACTCGGACTAGTGCTTAAGTAGTCACGCATTTCGGAAGTCCTGTGCTTGTGCTGACTAACCCCTGACACCGTGCCATTAATTTTTAGTAAGAACTATGCCGAATAGTATGGGCAATTCCAGAAAAAGCACCGATGTGCAACAAAACTGTTTCACTATTAAAATAAGCTGGATCGCTAAGAGCTGGATTTGGTAATTTAAATTTAGGGGAAGTTGCCAGTCACTATGATATGTATTTCTGTTCTTGAAATTAGATGGATGGTTGCAAGCATATTAACAGCTCAGAATGCTCTTATAAATCGAGAGGAACGAATCCGGGATTTGAGACGGAGGAGCTTGGCGTTTATATTGAGCTTTATTTTATTAAAATTTGGCATGAGTGGCTTAATAAAGAGAGGGAAAACGCAAGCTCTCTCATATGTTAGCAGCACACTTTTTGTTCTATTAAATTATATCTAGAGCACATAAACCTTGTTGATATACCATCTGCAAAGCCATCGAGTGATGCACTTGCTATAGGCGAATGGAAAAGATTATTCATATGAGCGCGCTCAAAACCACCCATATGCACTATCATTCGATCATACCCCAAGATTTTCAAATAGAGCAGGCTCGAACGTAATGCTGACAAAACTTCTTAGTCTTGCAGGTAGGTTTGGTAAGGCTGTAGTGTGTGACATGCCATTCCGATCATCGTGTTCAAGGCTGTCACGTCTCACTGAAGTCGATCATGGGCAGCCAGAACGAACAGGTGGAAAGGCTGCTATAAAGACTGAATTAACGTCAGCTGAATTTGCTCCGAGTTCCTTGCGCTGAGTTGCGCCATTACCATTGCATGGACGATTGCTTAAATGTGCTATATTTATATTGTGCTTCTGTATCAAAGACTGTTAGGGGAAAGTCGTTGACCGATAATTTACCTTCGGCCCTTGCAAGCATATTTTCAAAGAGATTAATTCTAGGTTTGCCAGTGTCTGCATTGTGGTATGATCGGTGTCCCAAATGGGAATCCCAAATCTATCATGCGGCCGGGCAGACGTCCCTTTCCACTGAAAATGATTCGGGGAGTAAGCGAGAAAAAATGTTGGTGACTTTGCAGCTACGGGGCGCAGCATTTCCATGCGAGCCACTGTTTCAACCTCGCAGCCTAGGAATCATCAGGTGCTTCTGCAGCCTTACATATCCACCGCTGAACGATATATTTTGCTCAAAGTTCTTCACTTCTTCCGAACCCATTCGTCATCAGCTCTCTTCTCTTTTCAAAAAACCTTTGCTATAAAACTGCATCAACCATGGGAGTCGAAATATTCGAAGATTATCCCTATACGCCTCTCGACCAATCGACTCCCTCAATACGCCTTCTTCGCATCCAGCCCGATGGACACGGCTCTATTACCGGTTGGCTTGAAGCCTATTCACTAGACGATCCCAACTGCCCGACCTTCACCACTCTTTCCTACGTATGGGGCCCCAAGAAATATTCTCACAAGATCCTCGTCAATGGGCATCTTTTTTCCGTTCTCAGCAGCCTCTATCCTATCCTAGAAATTATTGCCAACGACAAAAACTTGAGGCATAGCTGGTGGTGGATCGACTCAATCTGCATTAACCAGAAGATCGAGCCGATTGCGGAAGTGGAGCGCAACAGGCAGGTGGCGATGATGAGAAAGATTTATGAGAAATCTGACAGGACTATCGGCTGGCTCGGCCAGGGACACAAGGAGGGCGAGGATGGAATGCGATTTCTGCATGTCTTATCGAGACATAAAGAGAGGTTAGATACGCTGCTTAAGAACAGATTGGTGGAAGAGAAGGGACTGAAGGAAGAGGAGCTGGGAGAGGAATTGAATGACAGAACACAGTGGGCTGCGCTTGAGAGGCTGATGCTGAGGCCTTGGTGGACGAGAGTTTGGACGCTTCAGGAGTATATCGTGCCGCGAAAATTTGTGTTCCATTGTGGAACGGAAAACATGGACAGAGACGACCTTAACAAAGCCATGACTGCGATATCCCTTTGCCGAAAGATCGATGAGACCTTGATCGCCAACAAAGCGTTCGAAGCAGCTTGGATTCGGCGCCGCGTGTTGAATTTGTATCAAGCCGGCGTGCCAATACAACTAACTGGATTGATGGCATACATCTCAGATTACAAAGCCTCCGACCCCAGAGATAGGATCTACTCTGTCCTCGGGTTGGCTGCGGATCGATCCTTGGCAGATCCTCCACGGTACGAGGACCATCTTGAGAAGGTGTACTCAAGCTTGGTGAGATCTTTTATAACCCACCACAAGAGTCTGGATATCATTTGTCTGGCCGATCGCTTCCACGGATACGTAGGAGGCTCTCCAATCTTGCCCGCACTTCCATCGTGGGTACCCGATGTAAGTGTATTTCTCTGAGCACGAAAGTCCTTATTTGAAGTGTCTTCCGAGTTTATTCTGCTCTCTAGACATGTCTTCCGAGCAAAGGATTCACAAATGTTGTTTAAACCCCGGATTTCTTCTTGAAAAGCTAATTCTAACTCTGACATTATCTAGTGGAGAGCTCATGTAAAGCCTTGGGTCGTCCCCGTAATGGCTTCTCAAAGTGGCAACCAGCACATCGGAAATCTTCGTCCCGTGAGTCTACTAAGCAGTGACCACGATGTTTTTGCTGCGGGTCAAAGCGAAAGACCCCTACAAGTCAGCTTCTCTACTGATCTTCGGACCCTGACATGTCAAGGGGTTTTGATAGATCTCGTTGATGGCATCGGCGGTCTGAAGGTAGTCCATCGTGACGAGCACGGAAAAGGCGATGGGCCGGCTGAGATATTCGAGCGCATCGATTCAACAGCTATTCAAAAGGCGCCCGAATTGGATCCTGACACCGCCTCGGCTTACATAGACGACATTGCCCGCTGCTTGTTTCTTGACCGCCAAGACCGATACCTGAGCCACGACCTATCATCTAGCTTCTCATATCAAGAGTTCCAAACATTCTGCCTCACTGCAATAGAAACACCTTCCGCTGTCCATCCACAATTTCTCGATTGGTTTGAGCGTAATCGGTCGCTCAGCATCCGCTCCTACTCACTCGAGGAGATATGCAAAACGGCGAAGCCTCTGGAGAGTTCGACTAAAGTAGACCTGATGGACATGATGACCAACGAGAGAGCATTCCTCTCGAGATTCAGAGACACCACTGATTGGATGATGCGAAGGCTCATGACCACGAACAAGGGACATGTTGGCATGGTGCCGTGTCGTGCACGAAAAGGTGACCAGGTCTGGGTCCTGCTTGGATGCAGCATCCCGTTAATTCTGAGAAAGTGGGAGAATAAAAATGGGTTTCAAGTCATTGGAGAATGCTACCTTCATGGATATATGAACGGTGAAGTACAAGAAGAAATTAAGAGCGGGAAATTGAACGTTGAGGAGATCCATCTTGCTTGATTAAGTTTCTGGTTTAAACCAAGACTTACTCTTCCAGATTTTCTATTTGATATGAGAGGATCTGTTTTTTATTCATTAGTTAGCCTTGGGAGAATCTATGCATGTTTTGTTTCGAAATTTGGCAAACTCCTGAGTCTTATAAGAATTTGATTGACATACCTGAAATAGCCACGACTGGATCACCTTAGTAGCCGCCGATTGGTAATATATAGGCCTTTAAGTCAACTTCGTAGCGACAACTGCGAATCGAAATATTAGAGCCTATAAATCGCGATGGTATACGTAGAAATTCTCTCCTGAAACAGACGCCCCTAGTACAAAACCCAACTGCCTAGCTCAAAATGATCCCTCCTATGGCCCAATCTTAGTCTCCAAAGAGGGCACATTTCTATTAGGGAAAATATACCATGTGTTTTGTGTAAGGCGTGGAAGGAAGTTTGAGTTGGGGTGCTGGGGGGATGACATGCATAGATAGGACTTTAGCGAGGTGGAATGCTAAAGTGCTCAAGCGAGCCCCTATTTCTCGGCAGGGGGGTTTCCATCTCTTTTTCTGAATGTTCCTTGGGTTGTGGTAAATTAAAGATTACTATTACACCACGATTTCAGATAATTCTTAGTGAGAATATGCTGTGTAAATCATCTAGTTAAAGAGAGCTGTCTGGGACGAAGTTTTATGCGCACTTCCTACTACATCTATATTAATATTATAATCTACACCAAATTTGGACCAGAACAATCGCTCCTCTAACTTGATTACAATGCTGAGTCCTGGGCACGCTAATAGTTCAATTGATAAATAAGACTATTGATGGTTAAGGAAGAACAGATATAGCGTAGGAGCATTTAAAGCCTACCTGAATGTTCCTTAATCTAGGGACATTGAATGCCTTTGATATTATAGTAAATTGAGAATCAACAATGCGCCTTGATATCTAACAACTCCGGTTATTCTCATTTTCCATCGCATTCGTAATATCATATCTAGTGTCTAACATTTCTACCTCTTTATTGTTAAAGCATATACGCAACAACCACAGCTCCCAGGCCCACCCACCCACCAATATCAATTTTTATCCCCAGAGCAGCACTCTTTTTCGTCGTGCTCGTATTCCCACCTGTCGCAGTTCCTGAGGCAGAAGACCCACTACTCGTCGCCGTTGGCGTAACACTCGCTCCCAAATCTGGCAACACGTGGAAATTGCTGGCATTCGTGCTCGACACATTAACAAACACACAATCGGCATCGTACCGATAGGGGTTAATGACGTTCGTGCCAGTGATATTATCATATCCTAGTCGGATGAGCGTATCTTTCTTGGTATCATACTCTGGCCATCCATGGTTCGTTAGACCTTTCTGAGGGTCTTTGGCAAACGCAGCCCATGCTCCACGCATGTAGTTCGCAATCGAGACTTCATCAGCAGTAGCAGCGCCTGGCGCCGTGTCGAAAATGATTGGGACTTCAGCCTCGTGCCAGGTGCCTGCGTCGCTGGAGACGGCCATATTCGGGAATACGCCGAAGTAGCGGTACCGCCAAGTTGGGTTGCCAGCAGCGACGGAGGCGTTGGCGCGGAGGCCGCAGGGACACGTAAATTCTTGGAGATTGAACTCGGTCCAGAAGAAGTCTGGGAATATTTTGCCTTCGAGGGCAAATTCGATGCGGAAGAGGCCGCCTTCGTAGTTATTGTTTCCTAAGAGCATGGGCACCTTGGCGGGTGTGCGTTCTGAGTAGTTGGAGAAAATGACGGTGTCGTCGACGGTTGGGCCGAAACCACCTAAAATGGAAGCTGTGCGGCTGGTTGCGGGGACGGCTTCGAGGATTACAATCCAAGTCTGCTGCCGCATGCAGGCGAGAATAGCTGAGGAGTCTGAAGAGGAGTTTCCGCAGCCAAGGATGCCAGCTACGGCATTCCAGCCTTTGAGCGCAGTAGCCTGAGAGTTAGGAAGTCCCCAGCTGAAAATTGTCCCCGATTCGGAAATGAAACCAGCAGCAATTGGGTCTGAAGCCCAGGCATAGGAATATGCGTCCACTGATGCTCCTCCAGCTGACTGTCCGAAGAGTGTGATTCTGGTGGGATCACCTCCAAAGTTCTCGATGTTGTCACGAACCCATTCCACCGCCAACCGTTGGTCGAGAAGTCCCAAATTTTTTGTTCCATTCGGGTTTCCTGGGAATCCAAGAATATTCAACCGATAACTACGCAGAGATTAGCTATATGAAAACCATATTTCCAGAGATCATACTTGAGAGAAACCACAATAACGTCCTCCTGATCTGCAATGTTGGCCCCATTGTATGCTGGGATCGAGGAACTTCCACTTGTGAACCCGCCTCCATAAATCCAGACCAGCACAGCCTTCTTCACCTCCCCAACTTGTGGTTTCGTCCAAACATTCAAGTATAGACAGTCTTCGCTATATTTCGCATCCGTATTGCTCAAGATCCCCAACGCTTCTATTCCTGCAGCCGTGATGTTCGCAGCAGCTAATTCGGCAGCAGTAGGCAGAGTACTCGCACCGGCAAGCACCGGACAGGAGAATCCCTACAGCACAATTAATTAGTTATCTCTCTATGCACTAATGTGAAGAATCTTACGAAATCAGTGCCACTGAGCGGCTCAGTGCCGCTGAACGCAATGGGCGCCGCGAATCTTAGATCGCCAATTGGCGCTTGTCCGAATGGAATCCCCAAGTACTCAGAAACCTCTGAATCATTAGTAGCAGGATGTCCACTGACAGGCCCACTGCTCGTCGCGACCGTCTGCCCTACCGTCCAATTGGCAGCTCGTGGTTCGAGATCATTAGCAAAAGCACACGATGCTGCCGCAAGGCAGAAGAATGAAAAGGACTTCATGAGAGGAAATCTCAAGCAATCTTCGGCACGAGAAGAACACACACGACGGAAAGCCACCTACATGTACTCCGAATATAGAGACCTACAATTAATAATGGCATTGTTCCAGCCGAGAAATTCTCGGACACAGCGCAATCTGTCGTACTATAGATACAAGAGACCGTGGGCTGTCACTTTCGAGGAACTGAGACCATCCTCATTGCGATCATGTCCCCGGGCCCACCCACGCGTCACGCAGGGACGCGCCGGGCAGTGATATTATTGAAAAGAAGGCCTGACCAGCATGTACTACGCGGCTGCGCGGTGTGGACAATCGCGCATTTCATGCTGAAATGTCAAATGGGCGGGTGAAGTCATGGTGGGGAACAGCAAGCAGCCGAGGCGGAGGTGCAGCAGGGCATGTCGACGAATGCGAGTTCAGCTGGAGAAGAAGGCTGGAGAGAAACTGGTATCGGGACGACGCCCAGATAGGGCTTGGTGACGTGGGCTTCAATATCGATAAATCGCAGATAGAGAGATGTTTGGAAAGCGGTTGGGGCTCTATTTTGTCCGGAAAAGAGGGGCAGAGGCTGTGCCGTAGGTTCGGTAGGTTCCAGCCCCTGCTCGCATCTACGTACATCATATCAGGTGCCTAGATTCGCACATGAGGGCCCGAAGATTCAGCTCCCCAACTTCGTTTGTACTTTTCTATTTGGACAAGCCATGAATACAGCTTGATGTTCAGAGGGAACTCATAAATCTTCACCGGACTTGGGAGTGAAGCCAAGCTCTGGAAACAAAAAATATCACGGCCCCCATCACACGAGTAACCATCAAACTTCAGAGCGACGCCAAATTCAGGAAGTCTTCAATCGTCGGGACTGGCATGCCCAAGACACTCAATTGATTGTGCTCTCGTCGCACTCCCTAACTCTGTAGCCTGCGCTGTAGCAATGTGGTACCAAAACCCTTTAGCTGCAGGACTTACACAGAAGATACTCTACATGAAACCCGCCAAGAAAACAGGTAGCTCCTCAACCGCTTTAATAATTCTAGAAGCTTGAAGACATGCATCCGCAAGAATTTTGAGGGAAAAAGTCCGATGTATTGTTTACCTTGTAATATTGGGATGACAGATTAAACTGACATTGTTATTCTCGACATCTGGCCAACTCACAATCTTGTGTAAGATTAGTGGATCTTCTGGACGGTATGAATGCCGCCTTTCCATTCCACCAGAGCCTCGAGACCATCCCAGTGGACCTTGAAGCCATCGAGGGAGCTAGTTGTGATCTAAAGAGACATAAGTTCTTCTGGATCTTTACCACAACACAGCAGGGAGAAGGTTTGGAAAGATTACCTTCAAATCTAGCAAGAGAGCCGACGGCAAATATAGTTACCCTGCGGTGCCTCCCTCCTTTCCGCCTATCGAGCTCTCGCTTCTCCTGTTCTAGTTCCTGCTTCTTCTGTTCTTGTTCCCACTCATTTATTCTTGCCTCTCTTGATCAATTTTTTCCTGCTCTCGTAGCTTCTGTGCAAAGCTTTCTCGCAACTTCAACCGCTCCAACCTCTCTTGCTCTAATCTCTCGAGTTTTTCCTGCTCCAACCCCTCCTAAACAGTGTTGGGCGCCGATCGCAAGAGAGTTAACACCCTCCTTCAGGGCCGAATTTCTCAAAGTCGAGTGGCTCCGAGGCTTGCATCACCATATCCTATCAGTTTCCATGCGTGTATGTTCTCTCGTCGACGAAACAGGTATATCCCAAGGATTCATGGGTTTAGAAATGGGAAAAACCAGCTCCCATCATTTGGAATGTAAAGTTCTGGCTGCATTAGCATGTCGTCTCCATTTATCCAACTTGGGTCAAGGTCCATATTTGGAGACGGAGTGTATTCTTGAGAGTTATCTAGAAAGGCGAGAGGATCGTTCTGAAAGTTGTTGAGATATTGCTGATGATTGATGTCTTCTGGATGCTGTGCTTGAGGTTGGCTTGGAGCTGGAACGTATGGTGACTTATATTGACCACTATCGTTTTCCCTCGACGCCGTGTTTGGCGGAGGCGTGAACTGACTCTGGATATTACTTGATTGCTGCTGTGTAATGTTAGCGATCTTCTGTGATGGTAATGGGAATGCATCACATACCTGAGGTCGAGATGTCGAGCGTTGAGTGGGACTAGTATCTCCAAAGCTTCTTGCATTACCTGATAGCATCGCCCGTTGTTGATCATCTCCTCTCGCTTGAGCAAGCTGCTGGCTCTGAATTTGGGATTTCAATACGAAGTTCTCGGTAATTCGGTTGATTTCAGAGAAGAAATTAACGATAAATATACTCGGGGCATCCTCTTCCTCTATATGCCCCAATGCAAAAGATGTGACCGTCTTCATCAGTTCAATATCCCGAAGCGCCTGTGGCGATGTTGGCTGTTGGAGAACGTTCGCAAATAATGTTAATGAAGCGCTCAGTGGATAGTATAATATTACTCTGTAATATCTCCGTTAGCATTTTCGTATTTGAGTCCTTACAAGTACGAGTGAGTGTCGGAAAAAGTACAGACTATACGAACTCCCAAGTTCCAAACCCGGTATCAAATAAAAATAAAAATAAAAATAAAAGTAAGATATTAAGGACGTCTATTTAAAGACACTGAATTCTGAAATAGGGATTAAGAATGAGAGGTCAAATACATACCGGAAGATATTAAGATCAATCATGTTGATAGTATTTGAAACTTGTTCAAGAAGGCTGATTGCGCTTCGAGCGGCATCAATACATATGGCTCCGCCGGAAAAGACTCTTAGGTTTATATCGGAGTCTTTCAGAGCTTTGATAATCGAGTCGTCCAGCTTGTGTTTCTCCGTCCAAGGACCACTATTCATGCTCGAAGCTCGGTGAATCATGGTCAAGGAATGAAAATATGCAAAATGCATCATCATGGTGGGAAGATATTTGTCTTCGGACAATTGAACTTCGCAGCCAGGTCGGATCTCACGGGGGAGTTGGTCTCGCCAATACTCCAGTTCTTCGTCGAGGAGCCCAGCCGATCGAAGGCGGTCAATTCTCGATCTGGAGAGTGCTTTCGCCGAATAGAGGCTGTTGTAGATCTTTCCGTCGATCAGAACAATCTGCGACACGTAACGCAAGTGACCGAAATTTGCGCCAGGAGGTCCAGTTGCTTTCGGCAAATCAACACCAATGTCGTCGTCGTGAATCACCGACGGCCGTCCCATTCTGATAGCCATTTGACGCTCAACTACGAGACCCACCCAAAAGATATTTCTTCTTTGTTCGATCTGCTCCGGCGACAGGCTCAAATGCCCGAGATACCGGTGTAATCCAAGTGCTTGCGCGTTCCTCAAGGCAGCGCCAGCAACAACTAGGGCAGGATATGGGTTTGGTATCGTTTGTAGAATGAAACACTTTCATTACGTTAGAATTAGACCAGTTGGAAGAGCCAAGAGTTTACCATCGAGATCATAGCTTGAACAGCTGAGAGACTTCCTATTAACCAAGTCAGCATGTATTTTCCTGTTTGTGTAGGGTATATTAAACGTGAATTTCGAATTTAACGAGCAACATTGGAATATAACAAGCAAATTTGGAACAGGAGCGACTCTGGAACTTGACAAGCGAATTTTGAACGTAACGAGCGAGATTGAAATTTAACGGGGGGAACGAGTTTGGAACGGAACATGTGAGAACGGAACTTAACGAACCGTCCATAAATTGCAATTCATTGAACGTAGTGGCTGCGTTGAGAAACCACTTCCAACACCCTGTTTTTCGAAAGTCGGACAGGCGGCCGTATCTAGGTGTTGACACTTGCGAATTGTCGGATCCGCCTGGGGATTCAATTTTGCTATAGACTATCTCACTCAGCGAAAAGATCATGTTGAGACAAGCGTACCAAGCGGCGTCCTCGGATTGGGTCACTGGATAATGCCGAGAAAATCTTTCTCTAGTTTGTGTCTCATCAAATATCGGAAATATCTGATTAAATCCATTCCGGAAGAAGGCTGAAAGATCAGTTCAGACACTTTACTACAACACACAATCAGGCTTACCATTAATGTGCGCACTAGCACACTCTTTCGAAGGAAGAGGTTCCCTGTCCTGCTCTTGAAGATAAGCCCAAACTTTAGGGTCGGATGCGTTAAAGTCGCTGATATTTGGAATTTTCGAAACTGCTTTTTCAAACTCATCACTTCCGGTGATTTCCGCAATCCATTTCATGCCCATAGGTGAAATTATCGAGAAGTTAGAGGAGGAGCCTGCTGGATTTCAGCACGTGTCAATGCGGAGGAGTGGTGCATCTCAAACCAACGAAAAATGACTTTCCATTTTCATCAATTTTCAGAGCTGACATCCGATCTGGAATTGGTTGATGCCCCAAGTCGACTGAAGATCGTCTAGAAAGAAGTGAGTCCGCCGAAGGTCTCTTGATCGCTTCTTCTATGTGCCTGAGGCGGTCTTCCAATGATGACAGGTATGTCTCCCTGACGCTGGTAAGTAAGTTTAAACGACCCAGAACACGACAACAGTGAAGAGACTCACGGTTTCCTCCTTTTTCTCCTCGGTTGAGTCAAATGGGGAATACAACGCAATTGACGCTGAAAGCATCGGTTGCATATGTCTTCATTGTCCCATTCACATTTCATCTAACCTTATGAGCTTTGATCCGTATATCAGACAGAATGGATCCCACCTTTCTCCTCCTACAGGATTCACAAGCAAGCTCTACGACAGTCCGTTAATTAGTACGTATCCATTCAATCATAAGAAGAAACCAACTGCGCTTCTTCTCCGCCTCAGAAGGCGACTCCATTTGGAGGTCCTAGTCTTCGATCAGGGTGTTTAATGAGTAAATCTTGAGTTGCGAAAGACTGCGATGAACAAGTGAAGTTGGAGGAGGATCATGAAGTCAAAGCCAACCTGTCTAGTTAGCAATTTTCAGGCTAGCTAAATTAGACTAAGCTCTTTGTTATCTAATCGAATAATACCGGGCCAATGGGGCGCCTGATTACGTGCGTAAAAGCTTCGGAACCCCCGGATCATAACATTCGAAGTATAGCCCGCGCATAAGCCGCTTTTCGGATTATCTATTGCCCAGATATAAGGCAGCTCTATCCAAGGGCTTTTGTTGTTGGTCCCTCCAAACAGCCATTTCCGACTACGTCCGCTGATGACCGCCATTTTGTTACGTCGCCCCACCGCTGGGGTGTGCAAGGAGTATTTTCGGTATCTTTTGGCATACAAATGTCCGAAAATGACACCCAAGCAATTGCTGAAGCCGTGAATAGATCCTATTGAGAAGAACAATTCCGTTGAAGGCGCCGTATGCAGGTTATGAAAATCAATATTCAATCGTCAATGCATTCTCAACGGCAGTGCCAATCAATGTACGTCAATGCTTTTTCCAATATGTTATCTAGCCCGGTGTATATGTCTCAAAGCGCTGTCTTGCTCTATGCCGAATAAAAAAGCAATAGAGTTCTGTGCATGTCATTAGAGTGTGCCTCAAGTATCTTCTGGCATTTTCTCCTGTGGGCGTACAGAAGTAACAATATCGCAACGAAGAACAGCTGCTAGATGAAGCAAATATTTGAATAGGATATTCACATCAGGACGGCCCATGCCATTACGTGAAGGTGAGTATCTACCTTTCTAAGACCTTCAAGCTCAATAATACATGTTTTGGATGCGAGGCAGGGCCGTTTGTGAAGACTTTCATGACACGCACCGTGTTAAAGGCGACGGGTGACGCTGCCAAGTTGTCGAGCAGCCGCTGACATTTAGGATCGAGCAGCCATCCGATATCCCAGATCTGGGTAAGGCTGAACTCTGCGGGGTTAACTGCACCACTCGGCCCGCCTAGCGGCACGACCATGTCCTCCACTTTGATTCTGCGTGTGCCTGGAGTAGGAGTGGGAGTTCGGGGAGTCGGACGTTTGCAACAACATAGAAACCATGTACATGCCCTGATGAGGCCCTTGCCAAGCCAGTTGAGAATGCTGGCCATTTTGCAATCGCCGTTGGAGTGTTGTCGGCAGTGTGGGTTCGTTGGTCTGTACTTGGGAGCGCAACTGCGACTAAAGTAGAGACGGGAGGGATGGAAGGCTGGGCATAGAGGTTCTGTGGTTGGCTACAACAAGGTCGCGTGGCGACAAAATCCTTTCATTAACAAAAATAAATACAGTTTTCCGTGTGGGCGGAAACCGAATTCATTCGCGCACACTTCAGTTTCGTTCCACGGGATATGCCTTTTGGAGGTCTACCAAGGCCAGCTCAAGCTGCCCCACCCAATGAACCTGTCGTACTCCCACGAATTCCTGCCCACCGGTGGCCGAATGAACTAGCAGAGTTCAGCACTGCGCCTCTGTAGGGCTGATTGTGAGGCGTCCTTGTGCAACGCACAAATCTCACACGTGCTGAACAAGAGCTGGAATATTCCGAGACATTGGAACCAATAGTGACTTCCTCGCGAATTAATCGGCACGCCCTCCCAATGCCTATCACATTTGGTTCCGTCGGCGACATTATTTGGATACGATTATTATGGCTACAGTTCCCCAGGCATCAACTTTCATACCCAAAATCTCTAAGACACCCGCATTCACCCTACTAAAGTCGCTTTCGCCGCTTTCAAGCCCCGCATAAAATAACTTAGTAAAATTCTCTAGCGTATATAAGTCGTAATTAAGCATATTATAAAACTAGATAATTTAAATTAAATTAAAATTAAAAAAAAAAGGATTATAATTGTAATCCTAAAACTTAAAAAGATTAATTACCCACTATTTAATTTAATTTATAAAAATAAGTGATTTAAAATTCTATAATATAAACTTCTCTAAGCCTTATGCTTATTATATACTTCTAGGTAGCCTTTCTTAAATCGCATGTGTTATTTTTAACTAGTATAGGGTGTGTTTTGCCGCTACTTAGAGTAAGACAACTTATACCAGCTAAGTATATAATAAGCATTGCCTCGTTTGTCCACTAGCAATATACTAAATGGATTATATGAATTACTCGTTGGGGTAAAATCTACATCGGGATTGTGGCCCACCAAGTTGGAAGTCCCATGAGTTCTGGGTGTCGTGCAATTTGGGTTGCTCTGACGGGGGATCGTGGAACTCACGCATCTCGCCTGCGTATTTTGAGATGAAGTGGCTTTTCCCGCCGTTCCTGGGAGAGGATGAGCTCCCGGACTGCGCTCTGGTCTCAGCGCCGAATTAGAACCGCTAGAGGACACTAGAATGTGAGCCCACGTCGGTAAATGGGACTGCCAGAAGGCGGCGGGTATCGTTCGGGCTTACATACTCTGTCTGCGGTGCTGAAGATGTGAGCAAATAATTCGCTGTTCCACTTCTCTGCGACGTAGTAGGAGCTCCTCATCATCTTCAGCCCTATTGTTAGGCTTAATTTTAAAGCAAGATTTGAGCATTCTCAGGCCTTATGGGGTTTGGGTCACTCACGAAGTGTACCAATCCTACTCCTAGTTCTTCAACTTGTTTACTTCTTTGGTCGTCGGGTACGGTGGCGTCAAACCTTGTTTACTGCTTTAGTAAGGCAAAATTACGCATTACATGGCTTGTGCAGCGAAAAGTGGGCGTTGAACGCCGTGGAACATTTCCATGTAATCAGATTGCAGTTAACCATTTGTTGTCCAATGATCCTTTGGTTCGGAGGTGCCGCATGTGACTTTGCCGTTCTGGGCAAGCAAGACTTCATCTAACCTATGAGACGAGTTGTGGTTTCAAGGGCTTATGCAAGCCACGTTCGCACAGCGGAACCCCGTGAATATTTGCACATGTGTACGGACTTTGCTGCCCTTGCATTTAGAGAGCTCTGGTCCATGGAGCTGATTTCAATACAGAGTTGGAAGTCCAACCAATCTCATGCTTATTGTCTCTTCAAGTTTCCCCATTGAGAAAGCTAAGCGAAACCCACTGGTCAACAACTTCTAGATGCATGAGCAAGCTAAATATCTCTTTTCAGTCGTCAAGATGAGCCGACAGCTCACGAGTATTATGGGAATAGGGGTTCATGTAATGGGAATATTGCTCATAGATAAAACTGTACCTCCCAAACTTTTGCCACCGAACTCGAACAACAGGCATCAGAATTATTACTATGAATTCCACATAATAGTCGTGGAGACTTCCAAGCCATAATGTCGGAGAACATCCAAGATTCCTTTTGGGACCCTTCTTGGTACAGCCAAGATTTGCAATCGGCACCATATGATCTGGATCAGGTATGTGTCCCCACACTTGGCGAAGATGAGTAGTGGACATTAATAACGAGGAGTAGTCAAGCTCTCAGGATACTCCAGATCTAATGGGCTTATACAATGATAACGACTCATCAGCGTGGGAATCAACAGCTGTGGATGAATCCAGCGAGGTCAGCACACCACGAGCTGAGAATCAGCATCAGCATGAAGCAGAACATCAGAACCGCAACCGTCGAAGCCGTACGTCCAGCCGATCTATGGATGTCGTGCAGAGACGCCGAGAGCAAAACAGGATTTCGCAGATGGCGCATCGCCAACGGTCGAAGAAACAGGTCGAAAACTTGCGCGAACAGTTAATAGACTGTACAGAGTATAACCACAACATGTACCGAACCCTGCAGTCCTTGGGCGAGAAGACTCAAGCCCTGGCAGCAGAGATTCAGCAAGCTCTGACCGCGCGCCCTCCGCAACCAGATGTCGAACAATCTCGAATGGGAAGCGAAGAAGCGCAGTGGCTTCCTGGATCACGTGGTGACTCTCGAACTGTGGGGCAGACGAGCACGGGTTTCATTCCTCCGGTAGGCCAAGCAGAGTTACCTTGGACGAGTGGGAGGCTTGAATATGGATCGGATATCCGGTTTAATGGGTTCTACTGACCGATTACAGAGGGGATGAATCTGAGAACCTATTCTTGTTTAGCGCATTGTTGAAAAACAGAGTATGTCAAGAGGGAAATGAGGGATATGTTGGCTTCGTCCTCTTCTTGTGAGAATTTTCACTTTCTCGGATCCTTTCAACGGACTAAGAACGTTAGTTTTACCAAAAAAACTTCGCAAAATTTTCCTTTCAAGTTGAAGATACAGCTGAGTTTTGTGTGCTATGACTTGTTTTGTCCATCCCAGTGTTGTAAAATAGTAGGACTTTTGCGTTAAGTTTGAAGTTCCCTTATTGTCAATGAATAAGGTAGCATATGATAGGTGGGGGAGAGGGTGCTGGGATTGGATTTTCTATTTCCTGAGTTTTACCTGTCTCAAAGTAAAGGGATTGCAGAAACTCAAGGTCTTTGTACTTACACTCCTCTGAGCAGCCCCGGAAGTCCGGAGATCGGTTATTTAAACTTGACATCACCTCCCCCTTTCGAAATTAGACATTAGTGTTGCTGACTGTACTCATGCTGTTATTTACCTAACATGGTCACGCGATGGTTGCAGCGCGTACTGGGACTTCCGGTAAGGCTGCGTCTAAGCCTCGTAACTGGGTGAGGTTACGTGGCATAGTGATCTCGATCCGGGGGTTTTCCTATTGAATCCCCATAACCGTTTCCGTGCTGCGCCAACTTGCTTGATGACAATATCTTGTATTCTATTTCTGTTCGGTCAATTTTTGAGGCGCAGGCTGATTGGGCCGCTGGTTAAATCTCAGTATTCGTTTGTGGTTGTTGGTGGTATACAAAGCACTATCGGCATGCTAGGCTAATTGGCAATCTCATCTATATCGCGTGTTCAGTAACAGCGGACGAAGCCCCCAACAGCTAATATTGGGGAGAGGACCAATTGGAAAGTCCACTACGCCAGAGGCTGTCAGGTGCTAATATATTGTACCAACAGTGATATCTTTCCCTCCCCACAGCTGTGGTGTGATTAGTGTTGGTTCGCAAGCAGGGCGATAAGATGTGTCATTTCAAGTCAGCATTTGAATCATGAGCAGATCTCTCCAAACTCGCCGCTCCAGATTCATCTTCTGAAATGTCCGGTGCACGATGCTGCTGTTCGGCCTCATTTCCCTAGCGTCGACCGTCTCCTTCAATTTTTCTAACTCGAGCTTCTCAACTTATTACAACACCACCTCTACCTCTACCTCGACCACAAAATCTCTACCGCTGATCAAGCCAAAGATACCAGTTCATCATAACATCACCTCTATCACTGCTCCTCCCTCGGGCACGCCTCTGAGCACTGTTACGGTCCTGCCATCAGCAACCAGCCTAAACGATACGGAACACTCATGTGACTCTTCAAGTCAAGACTGTTCCCCAACCAATAATCTTGTCTTCAACTACTGTAACGGGACATATTACAACCCTTATTACAACACGACAAATATAAATCCTAATGCAAATCAAACGCTACGAGATATTTGTGCAAATGCCTTCGATGTTTCGCTTTCCAAATGGCTTGCAACAGCTCAAATTACTAGTCACCCAGCAACATCAAAGACACCTTCATTCAAAGGGTCCCTAGTTATTTCCAAAGCCGGAGAAAATACTAGCACGTTAGCGACTAAAACTTACGTGAGAAGAAATGAGAGTGCCGCCACCAGCACGCCATCTGAACAGATCACAACCACGGCATCTCATGTACCCCAATTTCCCTTCACTGCATCTCAGCCATGTTGCTACAATTGCACAATCTCTGGGGGCCCTTTTCAATTGTTTCAATGGCCTACTCAGACAGCGTCTCCGCCAACGTCCACCTATGTCAACAATCTGGGCTTTACTTTGTATGTTCGCACGCTTTCATATTTGAAGATGTGTTAATGATTCTAGCACTTCTCCTTCCGTCTACATTGCATTCCAAACACTAGAAGCTACAAATTACTGTGGAGAAGTGGGTAATATAATTCGGGAAACCACAATCGCCTTTTCGCTGAATGATATATCAACCGCCAGGGATTACAGTTGGGATTTGGCTGCTTACAGTGACCACCCACCGAATCTCTCTGTACGAGAACCAGAGTTCACGAAAGCACCCTGGGGAGAACAGTGAGCCAATACTCCACAGTTTTGACAGATATTTGGCTGACGAATTCAATTGACTAAACTGTACAGCTATCACAGAACATTTCTGGCAACCCGAAAATGCTGGGCCAACCGCTTTTCTCAATCTCGACAGCGTTTCCAGCTGGTGGTCAGCCGGCAATACCAACCCAACTGCTACATTTGACATTGATACGGTCTATTCCTATACTGTTACTTACAATGACTGCAACCCGATGTTGTCAGTTCCAACTAGTCTGTACGGACTTGAGCCTTCATGGACAGCATGCGGTCCATACATAACCGGCTCCTGGAGCAGCCCAGTGAGCGTCACTCAATCTATGAGTAAAAAGGCCTATGTAGTGCTATATCCGAAGCCAAAAACCGGCAACGAGCCTACTCATTCCACTACAGCAAACACTCAACCACAGTCAACCACCGACACCTATATCTGGTCGCCTGCGAGCTTTCCTGCGGCGCCGGCCTTTCCAACTCCAATTTCTACGGACAATCCTTATTCAACGGGGCTTGCACCAACCCCTAAGAGCCCACCCGAGGTCTCAACATATATTGTGCCTCCTCCCGAAACCTTGAATGCTGGTCCTGCGGCTGCTACTCTACTTTCATCTGAGGCCCCTGGTGCCCCTGGAGTTCCTGGAGTAGGCAATTTTGTGCAGAAAACCACGATAATCAGTTTCATCAATGAAATTCCGGACATCAAGTCTCCTCCGACCACAGCTATCAATCTAGGATCGCAGGTTCTGAGCGTGGGTCGAGAAATCACATACGCTGGAGAATCCTACTCACTCGCATCTAACGGTGACTTCATCGTTGGGTCTCAGATAATCAATCCCGGTCAGCAGGTCACGGACACAGGAATAACATACTCACGAGCTTCAAATGGTGCCACTTTGGTCATTGAAGGGAGCAGTTACACGAGTACACAAGTACTCTACAATCCGAGCCCGACACAGTATTCGGCTTTAGTGATCGGGACGCAGACACTTCTCCCTGGCTCACAGATCACGGCATCTGGAACGACGTACTCTCTCACGACTAATGGCGCAACTGTAGTCATTGATGGGACCAGCACAGAAGTTATTAGCACTATAACAATTTCTGCCTCTCTAGCTTCTGCTTCTCTAAGTTCTGGTGGTGGTTCTAGTGGTTTGGGCCATGGCCTAGCTTCTACGAGTACCAAGAAGAAATCTACCGCCACAAGAGAGGTAAGCACACGGGTCTCTGCTTCGTTGCTTCTGACCAGTCTATTGTTTATTATGGAATTGTGAAAGAAGGGGAGGTAATGTGGGCGTTTGCTTTTATCCAATCAGGAGTCTTCAATTTAGCTCGGAGTTTAGGGGCAGAAGCGGGAACTAGAATCCAACGGTCACTTCCGATGTTCACAATGTGCATCTAATTTTGTATATTACTGTAAGCACATGGGAATATGAGTTGAAATGTCATATCTGATTGTTGTATAGTTCTTCCAACACTGCCTTATCTTTATAGCCGTCACAGCGTTGAAGTGATGCCGAAGACTTCGTTGAGATGCCTCTCACCGCCGATTCACGAACTGCTTCAGAGATCAATCTGATAGCTCGATTCCTCGCCCACGATCAGATTAACGACCTTTCATCTCATAAGCCAGTCGACTGTATCGTGATCTGCGCTTCGGCAGTCCTATATCAGGCAGAAAAGCTCTTCCAAGCCCTCGAATCGCGACCCGATCTTGCCAAGACTGTCGTCCTCTGTGGAGGCATTGGCCACTCTACTCCACTCATTTACGAAGCCGTTGCAAGGAGCTCGAAATACCATGCTCTCGCGAAGGAAGTTATTGGCTTGCCTGAATCCCGGGTGTTACAAAAGATCTTGGAACGGTACTTCGATATTTCGGCTATCACGAGTGCAGGGTGCAAAATACTGATCGAAGACAAGTCGACAAATTGCGGCGCCAATGCCTTTCAGTCTCACAAAGTACTCGAAGCAGCTGGAGTTCCCATTCCAAAAACATGCATCATCATTCAAGATCCTACAATGGCGTTGAGGACAATCGCCTCCTTCGAAAAAAAGTATAGTGACCTGGAAACCCCACCGAAGTTTCTCAGCTGTCCAATTTTTGTTCCGGAGGTGCGGGTTTCTAGGTCAGAGTTCCAATATGTGGTCGGGGACGTTTCAACTGATGAGTTATGGGACACGAGTCGTTTCTTTGACTTGATCATGGGAGAGATTCCTCGCCTGAGAGACGATGAAGCAGGGTATGGACCTAATGGAAAGAAGTTCATTTCTCATGTCGACATTCCTCGGGAAGTTGAGGATGCTTGGCAGAGATTGGAGAATGTCTTGGGCAATCGTCGATAAGGACCGAGCCGATGCTTCATCTTTCCATCTGTGGCTTTCGGAATTCCGTGGCGCAATGCTGATTGATAATGTACCGTATCGTAGGGAAAGCGCATGCCTATCGGGATATCCCTCAAGCGAATTGGCATTCAACCAAAAGGATAGTCACCAAAATACGAATCACCCATTAAGCTGTGGTACATTCAAATTGAACCTTGAGCCATGAGTTCCGACAAACCCTCTTGTTCTGTATCTTTGCACTTGAGATCATGTCGAAAGTAGCACGAGCAAACACTTTAATATCTTTCATTATTCGAGATTACTTTCATACTGCAAAATTTGACTTGTGCACTGTGTTGAAGCGTTCTTCTCAAATGGCGCGTCCGCAGGATAAGACGCAAAACCTCGTGTACTTCAGCTATAACCATCTATCCACCTACGAAAGCAGTCTTTCATACGGCTTCTGACTGCAATCAAGGATTGAAATGCAAAGTTACATGACTTTGGTGATTTGTAGTGTTAGCTTCTCCTCAATTGGGGCGAGTTCAGCGAAGATCCGTGAGTAAGTCGGCAAGTTGATTACACCGACTGTTTGGAAGTATTCTTGTATCTTTCGAAAGGACACGTATGTAACATCCAGAATCGATCCCCCACATCTAAGCACAATCTACTGCATCTTTTGATGAAATTTTCAATTTATGTTTGCACAGTCTCAATTAAGCTGTCCATCAGAACGGATTCAGTGTCTTAAGAGAGACAATTTTTCCGCCATCCACCACGACCCAGCAACTCAGCGTCAAAGTCAGCTTTTGTGACGTATCGGAAGGCGTATTTGAGTAACAAAATGTCCGCCGAAGTACGTGGGCGCGCAGTTTACTTTCTATATCTCGGGTCCTACCCAGCCAAGTTACCCTTCTCTAACAAGCTCCATACTCCAGACCCCCAGTGACCCTTATGCCAAGTTCGGATTCTGGATTCCGGTCACAGATCCAGACCGTGCTCGCGCTTTTTACACTGCTGTCTTCGACTGGAAATGCAAGGAGAAGGGAAGCGCGTCACTGCTTGAGGGCATCAAGGAGATTTACGCCTTCACAAAAGGAGGAGCGCTTTACGGGTGCTTCTTCATCACAGACAAACCTGCAACTCCACGATCAGAGGATAGTCCAATTGGTGTGCATAATGTGTTCTCTGTGAAGGATATTGAGGAATCCTTGGAGCTCATTGAGAAGAATGGTGGCAAGATACATGCCGGGAAGACGAGCATTGGTCCATTGGGCTTCATGGCTCGGTTTGTTGACACAGAGGGGAACATCATGGGTATCTATGCTCCGAATTGATTCGGAAGCGTTTGTTCGTTTTCGAACCGTTGAAAGCATGGAAGGAGGGGCGGTGGCCACGGACAGATCTTTTCCCCACAGGTTTCCCTTTTGGTGGTGTACAAGTCTGGACTCAACGGTTTTTCATTCAAGATTATCACATTCTTTTAGTAAGAGCTGCTGCCATTACTATGCGTACACATAACCCAAGAATTCCCAAGCAGAGTTCGTATAATGTATCGCGGCGTCTATAGCCTACGACTTGAAATTGAATGTACAGCATTTCGAGGGACATTTGACTAGTGAATGTTGATCAATGTACCCGGATTGTTTCTACTATTATTATGTCTAGAGTTACCTTCTAAGCAGACCAAGGGCAGAAGCTCTTACTTGTAGGCAATACTATTATTATGTTTTTCCGAAAGGGGCTCAAATAGGGGTCGAGTCACGTGATATCTGTTTTTTCCCCTTTACTTCAAGTCACCTACGAGTTTCACATACGTCAATTCTCGTCGTCCAGTACTATATCGTAGAAAGTATCTCCAAACGAGCAACTTTCTGCATATTTTAAAGACAATCATGTGATCCTTAACACACGTACAGACAAGTCACTCTTTTCTGCTGCGATGCACACCCGACATGGGTAATAGGCTAAACCCGCAAGCACCTGAATTTCGAGAAAAATTCTTATTTTGATAGGTCTTCAAACCGGCTTTCACGCTCTCTGATCTTTATTCATCAGCATCTACATTTCATAATGGGGAAATTTGACGGATTTAACGTCATCAGCGCAGACTATAAAAAGGTTGCGGGACAGGGAATAGCCGTGGACTTGTTGATACCTTCGAAATTGACAGCTGGCTTATATCCAGTTATCGTACGCTTCCATGGAGGCGGATATGTAAGTGGCTACAAAAGCAGGATTGTAAATGCACAATACACCCCTGGCCTGAACGCTGACGAGAATCTCAGGTCAGTGGATCTAGTTTGTACGAGCCCTGGTTTCCGCAATGGGTCCTGGACTTAGCCATCGCAAAGAATGCAATCATTATTTCTCCAAACTATCGTCTCCTGCCAGAATCTAGCGGGCTAGACATCCTTGAAGATTTGGACGATCTTCGGCGTTGGATGAAATTTGGGCTCAACCTCAAACTAAGTTATTTCTCCACTGGTCTAAGAGCCGATTTGGATCGAATCATTACTCAGGGAGATAGTGCTGGTATGTTTTACACTTGCTTTCTTGACATTGTGAAAGTTACAAGAGGCTCGAGCTGATATAAAAAAGGCGGCCACTTAAGCATCCAATTTGCGTGGGATCACCAAGAAGTTAAAGCTTGCATAGCACTGTTCCCATCCCTCAATCTAGAATCACCTCATTTCTCCGGCGTTAACAACACTCTTCCACCAGGATCGATAAGCTTAGTAGATCAACACCTCGCTCACGTCGGAAATATCAAGCCCAGTTCAGACATGACACTGACACGGTTTCCTCTGATCACCGCAATGATCCGAGAAGGAAGATTTCTAGAATTCTTTGGAATAAATTCAAGATTATTTCCTTTCAAGACTCTAGAAGCTGGTGCAAAACTTCCACCACTATTTATTCTTCATGGTACTGATGATACCATCGTACCTGTTGAGGGTAGCAAGGCGTTTGTGAAAAGGTTGCTTGAGAAGAATCCTGATTCGAAGGTTGTACTTACGATTCAGCCTGGAGAACATGGGGTTAGTGCTGGGTTCACGATGAAACACCCCTGGTTAGTTGAGGGTCTTAAGTTGGTCACAGATGCGTGGAAAGCATGAAGGTCAAGAACAAAACCCCTGTCGATAGTTTTCACTATGGTGCATGTAAAGATTACTATTACAGACTCTAGTCTAGCGGCTGTTCCCACGAGCTTCAACAGTGCAAGCATCGATGGCGTGGATGTAGGTGAACTGTAGCAAAAAGCTTCATGGGGAAAGTTGCGAAGAGAAGGAGATGATTGGAAAATGGTTGCGAAGCTATTCGTGGATCAAGTTGGCCCTGAGTGGCTAAGCAAACGAGCTGTTGCCTGGAGGCACGTTGTGGCACAGAGCATGCACAGCACATCGCAGCCTACAGCCCTTCCATTCCTTCCTATCCCTCACCCCTCCCAACGGATTCATCGCCATAAGAATCGGAGCAACACTACATCCCGGAATTCCGCAATCAAGAATTTGATGCTGCTTGAACTGAGGGCAAAAACAAGGATCCGAATGTCACCAACCAAACAGCACCGCAAAGGCACCACCAAGACCCCAAACTCCAAATCATTCACCTGCTTCCCCCGCCTCCCACCCGAACTCCGCCGCCTAATCTGGAAACACGCCTCGTTCCACCCACGAGACGTAGACATAACAGCCAGCTTCGATCGATACTCCTTACCCCGGGACTTGGATTTTAGCTCCTCTCCAGAGACCTTCCACTACCTCTCCATCAGCCCGCCTCCCGCCCTCTTATCCACAACGCGCGAATCGCGCGCTGAAGCGCTGAAACACTATTCTCTGGATTTCCCATCACTGTCAATATCCAAAACCCCTCTAACCACCGGATCTACGGTATCCGAGGATAAGCCGCATGTCTATGTGAATTGGAAGGTCGATAGGCTCTGCTTGGTTAACTGGGGATTAATTGCTCGGTGGACGCATGCGGGGAGGGATTTCAAGGAGAGGTGTAGCAGGAATGGGTTGCGGTTCCTGGCGTGTAATTTACAAGGGCATTTTGAGAGGAGGGGGAGGGAGTTTTTAAGGAATGGGGTGGAGGTCGAGGAGGTGGCGTTTTTTCATAGTCCCGTGTTGTTGTATGAGCGGCCGAGGGCGAGAAGGTTGAGGATCGAGGATAGGAGGATGAGTCAGGTGGGGGCGTATAGGGAGATTGTGGATTTTGTGCAAGCGGATAGGAGGAGGAGGGAGGAGTTGGAGTCCCTGGGAAGTGAGGGCGGGAGTAGCGGAAGTGCTGTCACGCCCTTGGTTGTGAAGTTGGTGCGTCTTATGCAGTAGGCATTGCACGTGCATTCTTAGTATCTTCGAGGGTATTTGATGCCTCTGATTGATGTAATAGCTAGAGTCATTGCTCTGCGGACGGTACTGCATCTCTCCAACTAATATTTAACACTTGCAGAGTCGCAATTTTCCAGGAGAATTCCAGCAATCAGATTCTTGATTGTCACTCTCCAAACTTTCAAGTTGCCCAGAGGTTTTGGAACATTCATAGGCTCTAGGGTCTGATATTCGGAATGAAATACGAACTAAGTTTACCGAACCCTATATGTTTCAGCGCTTCTTTTGTGTTGCCTAGGTAGCTGCGGGGTTTAAAGGGGTAACATGTGCCGCAATCGATGTTTCCACCAAGGTTGTAGCAACGCGATACATGATTCTCAAGCATTTGAAAGTTTATCAGACTTGTTTGTCGCGTTCATTAAGCCGGTATTGCGAAGTCTTGAGCTCTGGCTATATGTGCTACAACGCATCACTTAATTGTGACATTTACCTAGGACTTCAAAAGCCCGAAGTGGCTCCTTCATTCAATAGGAGTAGCAGACCCAGAACTTTATCTTCAATGATGAATATTGATTATATATATCGACACAAGTGCCAATATCATTGCACAACAAACTGCTCAGTATGCTCCTTATACAACACCGAGCTATCCAATATCTCCCCCGTCGACGACCTAATAAACTGCACCTGCAAATGATTCGCATCCTGGAAATCCACCTGCGCATACGCAAAATCCGCATTATAAGCAAACGCATTATAAGACACATTACTCCCAATACTCTCCAAACCCTCGATATTCCCTGCTCCGCCAGCAACAATGTACATCGGCGCTTTCGGGTTATTCATCCCGTTCGGATCAGCGATGCTGTTGTTGACTGGCACGAATCGCTGGGAGTTATGCACGTGTCCGAAGATGGCGAGGTCGACGCCGTATTTGTACAGGAGGGGCTCGAAGGCAGTTTGGCAGGGTCCACAGCTGCTTCCGCCGCCGGTGGAGTACCAGGGACGGTGACCGCCTACTATAAGCCAGGGCGTGACTGTTCGATCAACGGATGCGAGATCTGCTTCCATGAACTCGAGTTGTTGGTTTGGGGCCCCGAATGGACCGCCGTCTAAACCAGCTGAGCCCCCGGGACCGTCGGGTGCGGATGCGAAGTCGGTTTCGGTGTCGAACATCACGAAGTGCACCATGCCGTATTCGAAGGAGTACCAGAAGGGAGGGTTGGCGAGCATTTTGGCTTTGTTGGCGTTGATTGCTGCGGTGGTGTTGCTGGATGTGGAGGTGAAGGCTGTGGGCATCATCTGTCCGAATCTGTTCATGAAGTCTGTGAAATTCTTTTGGCCGGTTGGACAGAGAAAGCTGGTGTAGTCGATCTCAGTGCAGTCGGCTTCGTGATTCCCGGGACTGGCCATGTAGGCTTTTCGGCCAGCGATGGGGGCAAGTTGGTCGTAGAATTGTTCAATGATGGCCTCATAAGCATTGACTCCATCGAGTAGGTTCTTGGGCTTTAAGTACCTATCCCTTTTTAGTTTATATGAAGTAGGCGAGCTCCTAATACTTACCAGTCATCCGCATACGCAAAGTCGCCAGGATGGATGACAAATTCGTAGTCATTAATATTGGTTGCTAACCGGCTGATGGTTGTATGGTTGAGGGATGGGTCGATGGAGGGAATTGTATCTCTCTTCGTCTGGTCCATTTGGATGGTAAAACCATCAGCTCCATAGACTCCCAGATCAATCACAACGCTGATTGCAAAAGGTGTTTTGTCGCCAGCAATCCTCGGGCTTACAAAATGCTCAACACTGGAATTTGTTGAGACGATTTGGTAGTAGTAAGTGGTAGCCGGTTGCAATCCGGTTAGAGTGACTGCGTTTGAATACGTCCTTGAGGTGTGATAAGTGGCCGAATCAGTAGAGCAGGCCTCCGAGGTGAGGGCATCGCTGGAGGTGCCATACTGCACACATGGCTTGCTTAAAGCCTCGTAGGTGTTCCAACCAACAGAAATAGCTAGAAATTAAATCAATATCGTGACTGTGAAAATTTGTGATGACGAAATTACCATTGGGACCATTTATAGCAATTCGCTGCTGGACAGGAGTTGTCAAATCTGCTGGGATGGGAGGGTAGCTGGCGGACGCCGCCACACAAGCAGCCAGAAAAGGTAGTCCTTTGACAAAGGTCGAAAGCGCGGCCATGTTGCAAGTGTTCAAGAAGAAGAATAGTCTAGAACTTCTTGGCAACGATATTTAAAAAAAATTTGGTGGCGAAGAAAGAGGCACATGGCCAGGTGTCTGGAAGAATGCGGTTCTATATACCCCCATATTGACGATCCGGGAAGCGGTTAACAGACATGATCCACCACGTGCATTTGCTAGCCGTGCAAAAAGTAACCCCAGCGGTTCCCATTCGCTGGTCTGTCCTACATGACACCAACCGGCGATGGCACCGGATTTTCGGAGATGTAACTTGCAACTGCGTAGACATCGCTTATGGCTCGTGGCACAATGATTGGACGGTGGGAGGTAGATGAGGTGTAAAAACCGGGAAGCGAAGGCAGGTTGGAAGGTCCATATGACCCTTGCATCTGCCTCCTGCCAAGATTAGAATCCGGCTCCGAGTCAGGCTAGGATCAGCATCACGTGTTGAAAGCCACCTCGGCAATCTGCACATGAGTGAAAGTGAACTCGACTCCGTGCTATGAGAAGATAAAGAATATGCATGTAGATTGAAGTGATAGCACGGCGATATCAAAGTGCAAAAAGTGAGAGAGCGGCTCAATCATCACGTGTTAGAATGCTCTCTCCGCTCTCTCAAATGGCCTTGCACTTATGCTTTGATCATTACATTCCTGTACAGTTAATATAAATATACACTGTCTAGAAGGGGTTTGCTAATACGCGTAGCTTCTGTTAGATGCATTTGAAGAAGGGAAATATCGCGGGCTCTGGATTCATTTGCGTGGATAGCAAGAAGGAGAACAATGATAAAGACAAGGACATGTGAACATCGCCTAGCCCGTCCCATATTATCCCAGAGATTGGGACCTCTTTCTGGGCCGTGTGCTCACAGCGAGCTCTCGAGTGCCGTGGTACACACGCCAGCCTGGGGACAAGGCGTTGTTACACGTGAATGTCTAACGCGGGGTCAAAAACATAGTTCTGGGACTGTGGAACGCGTCAATCAACATCCATATCAACTCGCGACCTTTTACTAGAAGTAACTAGACAATCAGCGCTATTGAAAGAAGTCTCAGTACGTAGGACGTGTAACCGTTTGGCTTCGAAGCTGTTCGCGAGAAGCATGGCTGTGCCACAACATGTGACGATGTGGCTGGTGCATTCAATAGATCTGCCGCTAATGAACCAAGGTTCATCGACTTCTTCACAACTCGATCGCCACCTCGATTGCGGGGTATGCAAGTCACACAGCTGGGGCAGCCTCAATTTGGAAATGACGGATCCTTGATCGAGACTGCCTTCTTTCCTTGGTATCTGACACGATGCGAGACGTTTTTAAGTTACCCGCCAGGGTTGAGGCTGCGCTTCACAGATCTTTCTGCAGTCACAAGCTTCTGCCCTTCCAATCAAGAGAACAAGCTATTGATGATGCGCGGTCTAGCCTCCGGATGGGTTAAGCTCAATGCTTTGGTTTGATGCTAACGATTAAGAGGAGACAAGTTGACCAATGAACGTCTTCCATGGTGGGCTTCGTGACAGCTCTGGGGTACACTCCTCGACTGGAGACATGCCCTACTGCAGCATGACAGCATTGAAGCCCCTCGCTACTGACCGCAACCGTCGCGTCAACAACGAACTACAGACCTCCAGCAAGGCAGCTGGCGTGGTCAGTGAGGTGTCTAGAGAGCTTTTCATGTGAGCTTGCGCCACAGACGACATCACTGATCTTCGTTTACGCTTCGTCACTCGTCGAGGTAGGTACATACAATACATGCTTTCCTCTTAAAAGCTGTTTCCTTTTTGTATTCTTCTATATCTCTTCATTTGCATATACCTAAAGCACGTCAAATCTTCCTTGAATTGGTGTCGATTGATACCCAGAACGAGCAATTACCATGGACAAAATCAAGAACGTTTTGTAAGGGCACAGCTATCAATCACTCATCTTTGCGGTGCTGACTTTACCACAGTTCGTCAAACACGGCGAAGAACGACGAGGTCCCTCACGGATCAGGGCGAGAACTCGGAACCACAACGAACCCTGGGACTTTCTCTGGTGAAGGAACACATCTGGCAGAGGCCCACAATACCCCCGCGGGAGCTACATCAGGTCTTACACGGAATCAAGCGTCAGGGATTGGAAACACTGCTGAAGGAAGTCATCTGGCGCGAGCCCATGATACGACTACGGGAAATACTCAGGGAGCAGTGGGCAACCAGACTTCTGGCATCACAAACACATCGAACACCGGAGGTCCACACCCTCTCGCAAGAGACGCTGCAGTGGCAGCAAGTGGAGTCGGTGTTGCAGAACAGTATATGGTTCTATTATACATTGTATTTGCAGATAGCTAACGTTCTCCGGGCAGTGAACATCGAAAGCATGAGAACGAACGAGGGCTAGGGTCTACAACAACCGGGCAAGGCGTGGGCAATACCCAGGGAGCTGGATATACTCAAGGAGTCGGAAACACCCAGGGAACGGGATATCAATCAAGCCCAGCCAACGATCTGCCAATTGGTACCAGCATTGGAGCGGGTTCTACTGCGTTAAATCAAGGCTCTTCATATCACACAGGACCGACAGGAACGGCGGTTCAAGGGGTAAGCAAGTTCTGGTTTCCCATGAAAGAATGTGTACTGACGTGTTCATAGCCTCACTCTACCAACGCCGCCAACCGACTCGACCCAGCTGTGAACACCAGCGGAGCAACACGTCTGGAAGATGCGCACGAACATTCGGAGAGGCATGGCGGTGGTGCAGAAGCTGCCGACAAACACCACTTGGGCAGAGACGCAGCTGTTGGAGGTGGACTTGGTGCTGTTGCGTACGAAGCTGACAAGCATCACCATCAGAGTCAAACCAAGGATCGAGATACCTTCGCCGGCCAGAGTAACCCAGCTACGACGACTTCTACAACCACCACAACCACTTCTGGCACTTCGCACCAGACGAACCCTGCTGTAGACAGCAATACCTCGAAAGACCATCATTATGGCAGAGATGCAGCAGTAGGTGCGGGTACCGGTTTAGGTGCTGCAGGCATTGCCGAGCAGTGAGTGGAATACACATTTCAAGTTGACCGCATGCTAACTGAATTCCAGTGAACATCACAAACGCGCCAATGAGCATTATCCACGCGATAATAATCAAGTTGATGACTCGGGAATTTCATCTATGGCCCAAGGATCGACCAACGACGCAAATCTACTTCCGGGACCAGCTCCCAACACAGCAGGACCCCACAAGAAAGATTGGATGAACAAGCTCGATCCGCGTGTTGACGCCCATCCTTCCTCGAAAACAACTGATGCGGATAATCTTGCTCTTCCTGTTCGTCAGGGCCAGGGCTCCTTTTCGGAACAGACTATCGATCAAGATGGCAAACACCTTCCAAGGTCAGACGTTGGTGAGGCTTCTGCTGGTGATTCGAACCGTGATCAGAAGAATCATCATTACGGGAGAGATGCCGCAGCAGCTGGCGTTGTGGGTGGTGCTGCGTATGAGGCTGACAAGCATCATCGAGAGCATGAATCGAATACTCTAGGACAGCCGGGTCAATCCGCAGCTACTGGACAATCGACGACCACCACTGCTATCAACCCTCAGTCCTCTGTTGCTGATAGTAACACTTCGAAAGATCATCATTACGGCAGAGATGCTGCTGTTGCGGGCGGGGTTGGAGGCGTGGCTTATGAAGCCGAGAAGCATCGAGGGCATGAATCGAATACTCTAGCACAGCCGAGTCACTCCGCAGCTACTGGACAATCAACGACCACCAACCCTCAGTCCTCTCTTGCCGACAGTAGCACTTCGAAAGATCATCATTACGGCAGGGATGCCGCCGTTGCTGGTGGAGTTGGAGGCGCGGCTTATGAAGCTGAGAAGCATCACAAGCACGATAAAGATCTCACACAAGCTGAGAGAGATGCCAAGAAGGAACACAAGCACGAGGTGAAGGAAGCGAAAAAGGAACACAAGCATGAAGCGAAGGAAGAAAAGAAGGAACACAAGGAAAGCAAGGGTGGTCTCTTGGGCTTCCTCCGTGAGTGCAATTAATTAATCCATCTAGAGACTTGTGCTAATCACCTTCAACCAGACCGTGACAAGAACAAGAAGTATACCCCAGAGGAAGACGCCGAATTCGATCGCCAAGAACGCGAACAACACGCTTCACACAAGGAACGTGATACCGCTGCGGTGGCAGGTGCCGGAGCAGGTGCATTATACGCGTCTGATAAGCATCAATACGCTGATCAGACCACCTCAGGAAACACTAGTACTACTGCTGGCACCGGAGCTCAGGATACAACACACCATTACGGTCGAGATGCCACACTTGGTGCCGGCGCGGTAGGAGCAGCGGGAATTGCAGAGCATGAACATAACAAGCATTCAGGACCTACACCTCTTGCTGAAAAGCCAAAGGGAAAGGATATCGGTGATATCTTGCACGGCGTAGATCGCAACCGTGGTATCCCAGGTTCATCGGGCTTTCCAGGAACTGAAGGCTTTGGCACCGGAACTGGTGGAGCACTCGCTGCAAAGGAAGCTTCTCGATCCGGAAGATCAGAAGCAACTACAGATCAATCAGGTGCTGCGTTGCCTCTGGACCCAAGCCGCGGGGCCGTTGCTGGAGGGGACAATTATCAGACAGGACAATACGATACTACTTCTGGTTCAGGCCTCACAGGCTCTCATAATACCGATCACAGCTCTGCTGTCCCTAGAAGCACCGGTCTTGCTACTGATAACGAATACCGAAAGCCGGATACGACATCAGGGCTCATGGGATCTGCCACTCAGTATGGACCTACTGGCTCCGATTCCACCACCTCGGGTGTGAATGCGGGTTCTGATGGACGGAACCGACTTCACAAAGATCCTCCAGCTGGTCATCCTGCAGCTCAGACTGGCTCAAGCCATGTTCCAGCGAGCAAAGATGAGCGAGAGAAGGTTTTGAATGAGGGTGAAGCGGCCATTGATAAGGATTCTGGGGTCGCGAATTCGCATGCGGATCGTGAGGTCAATGCTGCGACCAATTATTAGGGTTGTCCTTTATTCATCTGCTTTCGTTATACATAAGCCATGTTTTCAGCGGCGATAAGTTTTGCAGAATTATTGAGATCGCGAGGCAACATGAACAAATACAATGTCGAAGTATATATTTGCAGTACCGGCCTCTTTAACGGCCACCTCAGTTCTCAGAACGAGGCTTCGTTAAAGGGCTAGAACAGTTCGCTGTTCAGCCACGAACCCCACCCTTTGCCATGCAGCTCTGTAGGCCAGACTCCAGTGTTCACTTTCGAGTCAGAAGCTAGTGAGACACGTCGCACCTGAAGGGGTATCGGAGAGCCTCGTGAGGGGCCCCTTTTCGCGCTATCTAATTGCGTGGCTTAAGCACTACCAGCTCAGCCTCAGCCACCTCCACTGGAAATACACGCTGAAAGCCACGCCGCCTGCATCGTATTCTCCAAACCCTCAGCCGCTGCACGTCTACGGACGAAAGTGCAGGGGGCTAATTCCTTTTTCAATAAGGTAAATGAGACCTCCCCCTCTTTCGATCTGCCCATTCTTCAATTTTTCTGTTTCGCGGTGCTCGAGTCTTCACTTCTGTATACTTCGTTGCATTTTCTATTCCACTTAATTCTAGAAGCTATATCTGCGTGTAATAATGGATTTCGATCCCAGGTTCGACTACAATGCACGCCGCTCATCAGGCCATATTCCCATCCCGGACGGTCCTCCGGTAGCTATTCCCCTCCAACACGCACAAAAATCCCATTACCTTTCACTGACCACGAATAGATTCCAGAGCCGCAAAATCAGTATCCTCCCCGCCCATACAGCGCCCACCGATATAGCAACACAAGCCCATTGAGTTCGCACCCACCAACTTTCAACAACGAATACGCCCCAAGCTACCACACCTACGATGGCATCAGTCCCGAGGACGAATTCGACGCAGAATCCCAGCACCAAGGGGGCTACCACGAGAACTACCAAGCCTCACCACAAGACATCCCGCTGCTATCAAGACCAATCTCCAACCAGCACCTCTACAGCGCAAGTGTGGAGAACCTCGCCCGACCAGTATCAGTGGGTCCATTCCCCTCACCCGGACCTCGTCCGCTGCATTTAGGGCAGGAAATACCCGAGCAAGCAAACCACCTCAATCGAGCCAATTTCGGCCATCTGGTATACGATTGCCCCGTTCCACCCAAGTTGCTGAGGACTTTCCCTCACACGCCGCCTCCGGGACGAGATGAATTCACGCACATGCGGTACACAGCCGTTACCTGTGACCCAGAAGATTTCACTGCGGAGCGGTTTACGCTTCGGCCGCAGCTCTTCCAGCAGCGCAGACGGACGGAGTTGTTCATTGTGGTGACGATGTACAATGAAGATGATGTCCTGTTTGCACGGACCATGGCGGGAGTCTTCAAGAATATCGAGTATATGTGCTCGCTTAAGGGAAAGCACAAGGGCTTGTGGGATGAAAACGGCTGGAAGAAGATCGTGGTGTGCGTGGTGAATGATGGCCGTGCTAAACTGGATGCCAGAACGAGGGCCGTCATGACGGCGCTTGGAGTCTATCAGCATGGTGTAATGGTTGAAGAGGTCAACCAAAAGCCCGTGACGGCTCACTTATACGAGTATACTACCAAGGTCGGCATCGATATCCGCAAGGGTATTGTGGAAACAAAACCTGGGATTGGGTGTCCCGTGCAGATGATCTTCTGCTTGAAGGAAAAGAACCAGAAAAAGATCAACTCCCACCGATGGGCTCTCCAAGCCTTCGGAGGCGCCCTGCAACCAAACATCTGCGTCCTCCTCGACGCAGGAACAAGACCAGGCGACAAGTCCATCTACGAACTCTGGAAAGCCTTCGAGCTCAACCCGAACTGTGGCGGCGCATGTGGAGAAATCAAAGCCATGCTCGGAAAAGGCAAAGGTTTCGAAAAACTTCTCAATCCCCTCATCGCAGCCCAGAATTTCGAGTACAAAATGAGCAACATCCTCGACAAACCCATGGAATCGGCATTCGGATTCATCTCCGTGCTCCCCGGTGCATTCTCTGCATATCGGTTCATTGCTTTGCAGAACGATGCGAGAGGCAAAGGACCTTTGGAGAAGTATTTCGACGGCGAGAAACACCATTTAGATGCAGATATCTTCACGAAGAATATGTATCTGGCGGAAGACAGAATCCTCTGCTTTGAGCTCGTGGCGAAACGCAAGTCGAAATGGGTGTTAACCTATGTCTGCTCTGCGCAAGGAGAGACGGATGTCCCGGAAGAGATGCCGGAGCTGATCAAGCAGCGGAGACGGTGGCTCAATGGGTCGTTCTTTGCTGCTGTCTACGCGCTGGTGCATTTCTATCAGATCTTTCGCAGCTCGCATAGTGCGATGAGGAAATTCATGTTCATGGTTGAGTTTCTGTATCAGCTTATTAGTATGATCTTTGCCTGGTTCGCGGTCGGGAACTTCTTCCTTGTCTTTCAGATCTTGACTACTGCACTCGGTGGGCCGACACTCTTGGGGAAGACGGGCGAGGTGCTTTCGATCTTTATTGAGTGGGTATATCTGGGTTCTCTGGTGACGTGTTTTGTGCTTTCGCTGGGGAATACACCGGATGGATCGAGGAGATTCTACATGACGATGGTGTATTCGTGGGGGTTGATCATGATGTTAGTTTCTCGTTCCCTTCTTGTTGAGCTTCTACTGACGGCTCCAGGTACCTCCTCTTCGCGTCCGTGTTCATCACCGTCAAATCCGTGGAAGCACAAGCACATGACGGCAAGTTCACATTCGCCAAGCTATTCACGAACGAGATATTCTTCACGCTCATAGTATCGCTGCTCTCAACCTACGTCCTCTGGATCTTCATCTCGATCGTATTCCTAGATCCATGGCACATCGTCTCATCAGTAAGCCTCCCTTCCCCCTCCCCAAATTCCACTCTAGCTAACTCTCCTCCAGTCCCTCCAATACCTCCTCCTCTCCCCAACCTACACAAACGTCATCAACGTCTACGCCTTCTGCAACACCCACGACGTAACCTGGGGCACCAAAGGCGACGACAAAGCGCCCGCCCTCAAAACAGCCACCGTCAACGCCGAAGGCAAATCCGACCAAGAACCCAGTTTCGACGACGGCGATCTTGACGAACTTTACGACTCGGCTTTGCAGAAATTCGCTACAGAAGCGGTTGAAGAGAAGAAGTCAATTGACCCGAAGGATGCAGATGAGGGGTACAGGAAGGCGTTTCGGACGTATGTCGTGCTGGTGTGGATGTTTTGTAATGCGGCGCTCGTGGCGATTGTGTTGAATGCTGGGGGGTTGAATAGGTTGGAGGTCGCGCCAACGACTGGGGGAGAGGATGCGAGTGCGAAGGTTAAGACGTATTTGCTGATTGTGCTGTGGAGTGTTGCGGCGTTGTCGGGGTTTAAGTTTGTGGGTGCCATGTGGTATAAGGTGCATAGAATCGTAAGTTCTCCCTTGGATGCGAGTGAGGAAGTTTTGCTGACATGAGATATAGTTCCAGAGATAGAGAGAGGAGGTGGTGGGCTATTTGGGAGGAATTTGGTGTAAGAGCGTGAGGTGAGATAATGTAGAATACGAAAAATCAATTCCACGGTCCAGAATGTGATTCAATCTATGGGAAAGATAACTTAAAGGAGACACATCAAGCTCTCTTAGAATCAATATGCTTCATTGGTACTTTTCTACTTATTCACTTGCGATTTTCAGCGGGGCGGTTATAGTATTCTATTTCGCCTCTTGGTAGAGTTCTACGGCCCCCCTTCCTCCGATTTATAGGGAAAAACGGCTTCTGAGATACTACGGAGTTCGCTACTCGAGCAAAACTCATGACTTTTGACATTCTCCCACGGGGTGAGGGGCTCTGCAGCGATCATAGGTTGTCCTAGATGCCTATTTTCTCCATAGTCGGACTTGGCATACATTAGTGTCTTCTTGGCAGGTTGGCACAGCCCACCTCCGTCATCTTACGAATATCAGGCACATCTTCTTCAAGTCCTTCATCGTCAACGACAAGACAATCACATCCCAAAGTACAACCTTCACAAACAAATAAAACTGATTTATCACTCCGATTAAGCACGAATATGGGTGTAAGTGACACACCTTCCATATCCCACTCCCACATGTCGTGAGTGGAGCATGCTTCCGCCCGTCTATGTTTTTCTTCTACCCCTGCACGTTAGCGTTTGGATAGATTTAGTTTCTATTGTCGTGGAAAACAGTTGCTGACTCTATCTTAGCTCGCATCGAAAATGGCAGCTGCAGGTGGAGGCCTCGCCGTGAACTACGCGATGGGTCAATCAGGCGGTGCTGGACAACCTCCCAGACCCGGACAGCCGCCCTACGTACGTATTCAAGAAAATTCAGCCGACGTCGCATTCTGATAATCAGTAGCCTACTGGCGCTCCCCAGCAAGGCTATCAAGCCTACCCAGGAAGCTCTCAACCCCAAGGCCAAGGAGGCTATTCACAACAGCAGCAATATAACCAGCCACCTCCGCAGCAACAAAGCTATGGGCAACAGCAGCAGTATCTAACCCAAGGTCAGGGCCAGTATGGTGCTCACTTCCAAGGACAAGGACAGTATGGTGCTCCACCTCCGACTCAGTACGGCGGAGGTGCTGCCCTGCCACCTCCCAGTGCCTTCCGCGCCTCCCTCCAAGCCACCATCAACGAGAAGCAAATCCAGGCCATGTTTCCCAATCCTCAGATCCTAGATCAAATCTGTCAAGTTGCTCCCGCGAAAGTAGAGCAGTTATGTCAGACTTGGCGAGTACCCCGTGAAGTGGGGCAGGATATCGTTAAGCTCGCACTTTTCGACATCATTATCTACGTTGGTAATTCGCCTGAGTATTTTCATTCTTCTCGTAAAGGCACCTCCTAACATCAACTAGATGACAGTGGATCGATGCAATTCGAGGAAAACGGCGAACGCATCGATGACCTAAAACTCATCCTCCAGAAAACGGCGTTCGCAGCTTCCCTTTTCGACTCCGACGGCATCGAAATCCGGTTCATGAACTCAGATCTCCAAGGAAACAACGTCCGCACCGCTCAAGAAGTAGACCAACTCGTCCAGCGTGTGCAATTCAAGGGCCTAACTCCTATGGGCACCCAACTCAGAAGGAAAATCCTCGAACCCCTCGTCGTTCAGAAAGCTCGAGCTAGCCAACTTCAAAAGCCTGTCCTGGTGATCACGATCACGGACGGCCAACCAGCAGGTGAAGCAACTGGTGCAGTGTTTGACGCTATCAAGTATGCTTCCAACGAGCTCTCGAGTAGTCGTTACGGTAAAGGAGCCATCTCATTCCAGTTCGCGCAAGTCGGAAATGATTTGAAAGCAAGAGAATTCCTTGGCAAGTTGGACAACGAACCTGGGATCGGTGAACTCGTGGATTCGACTTCTAATTTCGAGGTGGAGCAGGATGAGATGAGCAGGGCTAATCCGCCTGTGGATCTGACTCCCGATCTTTGGCTGTTGAAATTGTTGCTGGGCGCCATTGATTCAAGTTATGATACGAAGGATGAAAAGAATGCGAGGGTTGCCGGCGGAGGTGCGCCTCAGGGTCAGTATGGTGCTCCGCAGGGTGGGTATGGGGGCCAGCAGGGTTATGGACAATCGCAACAAGGCCAGTATGGTGCTCCTCCTCCTCAGGGGCAGTACGGAGCACCCCAACAACCTCAGTATGGCCAGCAACCGCAATATGGCGCTCCACCTCCTCAACAGTATGGACAGCCACAGCATGGTGCATATCCTGGTCCTCCAGTAAGTTCTGAAAGTAGATCGCTTTCCCTCTATGAATCACTGACCAGAATTCCAGCGTTATTGAGTAATTGTATTCAGGGTCAGCTTGAATCGATATTGTTGGTGACGTCTATAGCAATTGATTTGTGGTATTTCTACTGCTTTCGACAGAAACCACTTCTTGCGTATGAATCATCTGGTATTCTGTCGCCATCGAGTTGCTACTTAGCCTTGAAATGGAATGAACTGCATCCTCATCCACAAATTTATGCAGTGTCTTCAGGGGTAAACAAGATGATAGCAACGGCTGCTGAGGGGTACCCCGCGTCTTGCTTTTATCCGCAAAAAATTTCCAATTCTCAAACTCCCAATTACTAACCAGAAATATTAGTGCACAAAAGTTCCGCAGATATTCAAGTGCATCTCCTTATAGAACCCATACTCCGTTTCAACCTTTGCATGTCATCTAGATCGCCCGCCGAATTACTAGCAAGCTCTGAGTCTAATCCGTGGATTCGTAGGAACTGCCCACAAATCACTCGTCCTGACCCTAAAGCCTGCATTACTAGGAACCCGGATATTCAAGGTAATCTGTCTTGCCATCATTTGCCTCTCGTTTGGATCCACAATTGGCTGGCTCGACATCAGACCAATGGGCTGGAGGTTTCTGCGATCTTGAAGTGGACCGGACGTGTTCAAGGGGAATGCAAATTCTTGAGTTGTTTGTCAGTACCTCTCAATCTTGTATCAGAGACAGATACATACGGTACCGGGTAAAAGCAGAGATACAGGCCGTGGAGATCCTTCGGGTTCCTGGCCCATGATCGTCATCCAAGTAAGGTATACCAGGCTATTTCTTGCAGTTAGTCATTTGTTACTAAATTTTGGAGAGCACCATCTTACCTGGCTATCCCCTTGAGCAGGATCCCGGTAGAAAGACATTGTACCACCAAATAAGATTTGCTCGAGATATCTTCCAGACTCACCAACCCGGTTGTCGCCATGGTTACCAGCGCGCATGGAGGGAGGTGTCAAAGGTCGCTGACCATTTGAGAGAAAAGTAATGAATAAATGTCCCCCAACTTCATGGACGAACATTACTGCAATCATGAATTGAAAGACCGTGAAGCGTGTAGCGTTTCCGGAGGAAGCGATCATATCTCTTACTCTCTACAAGTAACATTTTGATCAGCATTACAATCCTATTCAACCCTCACAGGAAAACTCACAAGCCCGTTCACGTTGACCGACTGCTGGCGAGGATTGAAGCTCTGATACGTACCCTCCCATTCGCCTCGAGGATGATAGCCCAGGAGGCCTCGATTGATCATAGTATCGTTTATCACGATCATCGGAAAGTTGGCTCGTATCTTTGCCAGAAACAGATCAACGAAATTCCTTGCCAAGACTGGATCATTTCTAAACCGAGTTCTTCCTCGATCGTTGTCGTAATCCAAGGCGAGCTGTCTCAGACATTGTCTGGAGACCGGATGCTCCAAGATTGAGAGAGCAATACTGACAGCCGAAGCAACATATGTGTACTCTGTAGTGTTGGGTTGAAGCTGAGTTACGCCAGCAGGTGTTGCACCAGCTGCCTGATGAAAGATGACAAAATTACTAGTCATTTCTTCGATGTCCAAAGAGTATATTGGCTGGTTGGGTGATACCAATAGATATGGAAGAACTGGCAGTACAGAGTAAAAATTGGAAGAGAAGTAATTGGATTTCTGTGGAGATATTTTCATGTTCACTGTTCCAATATATAGTCTTCACCGCAGACGCTGGGCCAAAAGTAATGGACTCCAACAGAGGCACAGCCGCACAACGCCATCAGATTGGGACGCTTGACTCCATGGCCTCGAAACAGTAGAAGTTAGAGACGATTATAAATTTATCTCCAAGTTGATTACATCCTGTCAATTTCCAACAACTAGGGAGGGTTGCTTTGGAGGCTTGCCATGGTCTGTGGCCAGGGCCAGATATGAAACAATAGCCGGCGGCTGGGAATGAGGGGGTGCACGAAACCGCGCGCGTTGCCGCGGTTAACTCAGTTCTTTTCCATGCTACAACTATGTCTTGAAATGAACCTGGTGACACGTCATAAGCGCTTGCTAGGTTGGACGCTGGTCCATCGCGTATCGAGGGGGATTGATGCGACGAATGAAGTTCGGGGGCGCTAGATGTAACACCAAGGATTGGAAACAGCAGCGGCCGCAGCGGCCGCTTGGGGTGCCCATCATTGCGAAGTTGCCTCGCATCTTCCTCACTCTTCATCTCATTTCTATTCCCACAGACAGTGCAAGTCTACCAGCACTGCATCGTGACCTATCACCATTTCATTTATCGTTTTTGATGTGACTACCAGACAGGAAGCTCCTACTCCCTCTGAGTTTCTGTAATGATGGCGAGCCCTAGTGATAATAGCATTTCTAAGATCACGCTTTCCAATGTTTCGACGGACCATCTCAAAGCTTTTGAAAATGTGCTTTCCAGAATCTTCTCAACGGATCTAGCCCAACTTACGTACTCGCAAATACTGGATGGTCTTCCTGTTCGCGATGTCTGGATGGTGTACGCTCATTATCGGAGCGATATCGACCAACACCACGAGCCGTGCTCGGAATCAATCGAAATCTGGAAAGCATTTCGAGATAGCTTCCAGACCCAAAAGCTACAATTCAATCCCAGAACGGTCCAAGGTTATCAAGATACCATTCCTGGAACAAAAGACTTCAATGTTCGACTGATCGAGCTGATTGCCGTTGCTTGTCATGACACTGCTGCGCTGCTCTACAAAATTGCCGATGGTGGTGTAGGCACGCATGCTGAAAAGCCGCCAGCTCGGACGTACCTGGATCATGACGGCGTGCCTTACCCGCCGATCCCCACAGATTTCTATCATACCGAATATGTGGACTGGGAACAATATCCAGAAGGAGTTGCAGATATGGTGGGGTATTGGGCAGAGTTCGAGCTTTTCGGCGGCGTAGTTGTTTTCGATCGAGGGGAATCAGATACAGAAGTACGTCTGGTCTCCCGTCCAATTACCTCTGCTGACTTCTCTAGTGCAAAGAGGCATATATTCATTCGGGCGGTGGCTATAAACTCTTTCAACTGTCGGAGAAACAGCTCTCGGCATTCGCAGAGCTAGGAAGCCAGAAATCGGATCCTGCTATTCACGATGGGGAACCAGTCCCTTTCCCGTTTCGCGCAGAAAGATACACGCACCGTGTCAGTGAGGATGATTCGATGTCTCAACACATCTATCGAGACAAGTATGAACGCAAGGCGAAGATTGTCCCACCTTGGCTGATGCAGCATCCAAGAACTCGATTGGAGGACGAGATAGTGCTGTTGGATGTCATGGAGATATTGAAAGCTAATGACGGGAAGCTACCACCCAAGTAGCTTTCTTCCGAAATATCCTTGGTTTTATTCTAATATAAGCCAATTCTTTTAAGTTCTTAGTAAGATTACGGGATGGAAAGAAGTAGAAGCATATTATGAAGCTTAAGGCTTATTTTACTTTCAAGACTCTCTTGTATTCGTCTCTCATTTATTCCGTTATACTATACCGGATCTAGGAAGATGCATACTAGATCTGGGCGGACTAGGCAAGAAAATTGGCGCTATGATGCCACACATAACACCGATTGCGCTCTTAAACACTTGAGAACTCAAGGTGCCATGTCGAATACGCCACATGTTAATGACTATAAGGAGCTAACCTAGTCCAAATACCAACCCAATCAACGTTCTCAGCACGTAAAGGCCCTTTCTAGGATCAGCTACTCGCTCCAGCCTTGCACTCCCTCCAGCCGCTCTCGATCCAGCCTCTCGTCTGTCGCGAAGATTTTCGAACTGAGCGCAAATGGCCTGATAATTCAGCTTCCCCATCGAATCTGGATTAACATCCTCCAATCTATCCGGTTTGACTCTCATATACCTGCCGCCATTTGCAGAGATATCTACCAGCCAGAGTGCAGTCCGATGCTCGCTTGTAGTTGCTGTATCTCTGCAGCTGAGAACAGCCAGAAACTCCCTTTTCTCTCCCACCTGCAGCAGAGGTAGTGCGAGATGAAGGCCCTTGTTGTTGATAGCAAAAGGCGTCCTGACTCCCAACAGACACCCGTCACCCCGAGGAGCGCTGGCTTGTATGATATTACCAGAGCGCTTGAATGAAGCTGGAGAGCGTGCTAACGGTCCGATACCATCCTTGATTATGGTAGTGTCGGCATCCGAATCCACAATCCAAGCAAAGATACTCTGGTCATCCGACACCTTTATGATCTCATCCTGGAGCCGTCTGAAAGCCCTTTCGCGTTCTCCGTATATCAATGGCATCCGTATATCGAATATACCCAATAAGCAATAGGCAATATCTTCCACTTTCGTCGTATTTCTCTTTGCAGCCCAAGACATTCGCTGAGCGACGCTGGCCTCTGCAAGATCACCCAGCAGAAACCTCTCAGGTATGCCAGTAATTCCGGATATTACGGACGAAAGTTCATGTTTAGTGCCGATTCTTGTCCAGTCACTAGCAAAGAAGATAACCTCTGATGGCCCGATCAGCTCCTGGAGAGTCCAGCCGCGTGTAAACCACCTGCTTTCAGCGAAAGAGCTCGATGTATACGGGTCGTCATTTGGCGTTACGTCGGCCAGATACGCAAAGCAAATTTGAGCCTCCCGATACCAGTTATACATAGAGTTGATGGCCTCTGCAAGCTCAGTGCTGTTGGATTTGTCGATGCAACATGTATCGACCCAGAAGTATTCCATGCCACTGCGCCTAGCCTGTTCCCCGCAGAAGCGGATCTTATCATAGCCAATCTTTCTTTTGCCGGTTTTATCTAGAAGGTCTCCGAGGGTGACCTCGTCTGTATCTGGTCCCCAGGTGTGCGAGAGAATCGCATAAGGGGGAAAGTCATTGATGAGATCTCTCGTAAGGCTGAGCTCGCCATCGGGTTTAAGCTGTAATAGACGCATGCTTACGCATGAAGAATAGGGCCTTGTCTGGCCCAGGAAATAAAATTATGATTCCACGAGTCTGCGGCTGTGGTGAGTGTGTAGAATGAGCGTGCTTTCGAACGCGGTTTACCAGATCGTCACATTACCGCTCATAACTTTTCGCGATGCTTTGTAGAAGGGTTCACCGGCCAAACGCCCAAACCGCTCAACCGCCCTCACTCACCCCACCAAAATTTTGACGTTTTATTAAAGCGGTTGGAAATTTCTAAAAACTTGGCAGAATATAGAGAATTCTCTCGGAATTTCAAATGCCGTATTGTTTTCCTCGAGTTATAGCGTAGGGTTTCAAAGTCAGGATTAGACGGTTGAGTTGTGTAGGCGTTTGGCTGGTGAATCCTTCTAAGCATGTCCTTCAAGATTTCTATTGGCCTACTTTTGGTGTCTCTAGGCGAGGTCACCGTCGATAGCCGACAACTCGCAACCGTTCAAACCCCAATTGAATCGTAGCTACGCTATATAATTGCTATATTCTACGGGTCATAGTTGTGGCCCTATGAGCGGGATTTAGCTGAGGCGTAGTATGTTAGCTGCGGGGAGGTGTTTCAACAATACTTTCCTCCGCATGTTAAGTCTACAGGACAAGGCCGGAAACCCCTATGGATTTGATATACCATCCTTCTACAAGCTTGACTCCTTTTCAGACCGAGACCCTGAACTCCACCTCTCCAGTCTCCAACTCCATCTTCCCGTAAAGCAGATCTTCATCTCTCAGCCAATGAAACAGGCAAGCCCCACATCCACTCCGCGTCCCAAACGAGTTCAACTCAATCAGCTGTCCTCTTCCCTCCTCCTCATCCCACATCACATCGAATGTGAACCCCTGCTTCAACATAAGCTCGTCCAGCTCATCTCTTCTCTCCTCCACAACTGCCATGATCTCAGCATGTACGAGTCCAATCTCGCTCAAGATCTTCCTGAATTTACCTTCCAATAGCTCTGGAAATATTGAAGCGAAGATCGATCGAGCATGCCACTTATACTGACTCACAACCGATATCCTTCCATCTCCAGGTGGGCAAAACACTCGGAACTCTCTATCTGTCCTCATCTTCGCGTTGTATGGCAAGAAGTACAGTGGAACCTCTTTCGAGCCATTGCTGAGGAGATCGGTGATCGCATTGACAGCTCGATACGAAGTCGTCAATCTCAAGATAATCTCATCTATGGTACGAAGCGGTTGCGTTCCTTTCACTCCATCTTTCGGTGAGCTCGCATCGAGTCTGAGGAAGAGTCCTTGAGTTGGGAAGGTGAGAGTGGAGAGTGTTGGCTTTATGGAGTCGTCGATGTCTTCGGCGTAACCACGATTGGGTTCTCGGGTGTGAAGTGATGCACCGGCAGCTTCGAGAAGCAGTTGTCCTTGTGCGGGTGTTAAGCTGAGCGTTTGGATGAGGTCGGATGGGATTCTTTGTGAGCTGAAGATCAGTGGAAGCCAACGGGAGTATTGCTGTGGGGTTTCGGTAGGGACTGGGAAGCCAGGTGCTTCTTCTGCTGTGTGAAAGTGGCTGTTGTAATTGTCAGGGTTGTTTTCGACGTCTTTGGCGTCGATCTTGATAAGCTTTAACTTTGGTTCTGACATTGTAGTTGCTATTTCGATATTGTCGACCTGATCTTTCTGCGTGGTGCTTTAAGATTGTCTTCTCGTCTCATGTTGAATGAAAACTGTTGGAAAATAAAGAGAAATGGACTTATAATTAGCTATCGAGGTTAGTGTACCAAGGATGAACGAATTGCAATCCAGACCAGCGGCGTGACTCATAATCACGTGGGCTAACTGCAAGGACTTCGAGCTACTCACACCCGACAAAATCTGAGAATACGTTTTGAGTCCCAATTCTCGGGCTGAGATAAATCCTAGCTATTCATGCGGTTTCCAGTGGACTTTTCGAGGTGGATAAGTAGAAAATTTGAAGCGATTGAAACATCTAGCTCGTCTATTACAACCATTAAGAATTAAACTGCCACTATATACAATATTGAGCAGAAAACGGACAACCATCTACGCGATACAGGCACTTAAGTACTTGATTCCATACTCCTATTTCGTCACAGCAGCCCAATGCCTCTTCGTCGCCAGAATCTGCTCTCTCCATAGCCAACCAGCAAGAAGCGTTGCACCAGACCCGATGGATGATACGGCTAGCCAATACCCAACAAGCAATACAACCCAGCTGGTCTCAACCATTCTCGCTTTCTTTAAATCTTTGAACAGAAGCACAATCCATATGCACCCGCCAAGCTCAGCTCCGATAATGCCACGTAATGCTGACGGAACCTCGTGCAGTGCCGGTACTTGTGGACCTGTTCCCGTGATTCTGTTGTAGTTGAACAGAGCCGCTGCAACAAAGGCAGCAGGAATCACGGCACGTCGAATGGAAGGTAGATCTGCTTTCACGCGGTAGAAGCGGTCGAATGGAGTGCTGTCTTGTACCAGGCTGGCGAATAGACGATGTAGAATTACCAGAACAATGGGCAAAACAGGCCAAATGAAATGTAGATTCTTGGAGAGTTCAGCTTCTGGATATGCTGTGATGGTAATCGCTGGGAGTATGGCTCCAATGAAGATTGTCGGAAGAAGTGTTTTTGCATAGTTCATCTGAAGGAGTCGTTGGTCGAGGGCACCAAATAAATCAATAGGCGACCATGAGTAGTGGAGAAACAACCAGAAGTCGACCATGGTGGTCATGCCGAGGAAGTAAGACAGAATGCTGAAGAATAGAGGCCTATGACGGCAAAGTTAATTTTGGTAGAAGAATCTGTTCCAGCGGAAAGGCTTACCATTGAATAGGATTCAAAAAATATGCACGCCGGCTTCCTTCCATAAGCACGATCAAGAACAACGGTAAATTCAGCATTTGAACAACGAGCGTAGGTGCTTCCTTGTTCCACAAGGCATTCACTGCAAGCAGAAGAAGAGGTAAAGCCAGCATTGCTCTCGGCTTACGAGGCTCCTTCTGGCCAGTTCCTTGAGTGGGATTGAAAGCCATTGTCCCATTGAGAGATCGTTGCGGGACGGGCAGGAAGTCAACCTTCTCGGCTGCAATGTATCTCTCACTCTGCGTCGATTCTCCGCCCATGTTTGGAAGAAGATACTTAATTATCATCCTTACCCTACGGCTTGCTAGGGTGAACACCCGCACATTCTGAAACCCATGCTTGGTGACCATGCTGGCGCGTGGGTGTCGATGAGTCTCGAAGCTCTTCAAGCAAGTCTCGATGTCGGCTGTGGTGGGAGTCTTCCCCTCGCTGTTGTCTACAAGACGCTTGAGATGGTTGGCTAGAGAGGCCGCCGTCTCAGTGACAATTGTTGTTCCGATTCCTGATTCCGGAGTGACCTGTTTGTTGTCAGTAAGCCGATTCGTGTCTCGTATCTCGTATCTTGAGAGTCATACCTTGTGCACGCTATCCCCCACGCATACAATTCTTCCAGATGTCCAGACTTTGAGATCCCCCTCCTCGACTGGTACTAAAGCAACGACCTCCCTGTTCTTCCACAGGTCGGCAAGTGTAATATGATTCAGTGTATCTGACACAAGAACTCTATCAAGTTTACTTTCGACCCATACCCGTGCGTCCTCCTCAGTGTAGCGGGGAATATTTGGCAAGTGGTATTCCTTGTCCAATTTCTCGACCATACACCACATAACGTTGCCATCTTTGAGAACAAACCAATAGAAAGCCTCATCCCGATTCAGAGAGACTTGGACAGCACCCGTGTCAAGACCAAGTACCGGCCCTGAGATAGCATACATGCCTCTCCAATTAGCAGTCAAGACTGTTTGGATATCCAGTCAGTGATCGAAAAGGATTAAGAGACGGAGAACTTACAATCTTTATCGCTGCTGGGAATCTTTCCCGGCTGCTCCTTGTCAGTGATCCGCCACATCTCCTGACGAACCACGCTGCGAACGCCATCACACCCAACCACGATGTCGCCGGAGTACGTAGATCCATCTTCACATGCCACGATAGGTTTGGAGATTTCGTAAGTAATATTTCGCACTCTCTTACTGACAAGAATCTTCTCCTTCTCATTGATGTGCTTCAGCAAGGTTTGGAGCACGGCAGGACGTCGGTAGAAAGCGCAAGCGTATCCAGTTCTAGGACAGCCTTCTCAGTTCAAATCACACTCGGAGACTGAAGCTCAAATTCATCTCACCTTGCCTCGCTCAATGCGTAGCCATAACTTTCAAACAAGTACTTCCCATTAACGTCTCTTTGAATGGCAGCCCGGGTAGGTGCTGTCCCAACAAATTGGCTTTCCAGATCCGAGAAAACGCCAAGTTGGTCGAGAATGCGGGCTGCAGGGGGATCAATCTGATTTCGGTGTCAGCGAGTGCTAGAACAATCCCGTCACCAACACATTCGAAATTTTCAGAGGCCGTGATGTGTGAAATATGCTTACTCCCACTCCAGCACCGAAATGCATGCCAATCTTCTCCCTCGACTCTAAAAGCACGAAGTCTATGTTTGCATGCTGGAGGCAGTTCGCCAGCGTCAGCCCGCCAATACCACCCCCAACAATTATGACTCGGAGGTTGGCCATGTCGATCGTTCTGTGTTAAACTGAAATCACAGAAAATATTTGTAGATGGAAAAATGATCCGGTGCCTGAGGGGCTCAGCTTCTTATATTCATCCGAGCTTTACGGGCGTAGTCCGCTGGGATTCAGGGATGTTTTAGGTGCTGACTGAATCTGACCGCCCCCCCCAACGGAATCGGCCGAATAGGCGTCCATTCCACTCTGCGCACAACTGCGATTCGCTGCGATTCGCTGCGATTGCGAAAACCTGCGCATGTACCCGTTACAGCTCGGTGGCTTGGTGACTAGGAATTATGTTTGGTTAGACAACTTTAGCAGATATACAGGAGTCTCACCTAAGTATTGATAGTTGTGATATTTTAAGTTGAATACCTCTCAGTGTAAGATAATTCCATCTCATAGAGCTATTGTCAGCCCTCGTCATATACTCAGATTATCTGCCAAACTTTCTTAGAATAGAAAATTCGAGGGATTGAAGTTATCAGCTCGGCCGATGGCGCTGACTGTTCTGCTGGACGCTAAGTGAGAAAAGGGGCTACCCCTGAACGAGTACAGTAGCCGAGCTGACTAGGTAGTAATGTAATTGGCGTTGAGTACTCGTAGATACCTCGCGATGGACATAAAGGCGGGACTAATTATTGTTGTCCTCGCTCGTCAGGTAATGCTAGAGTTGGGCCTTGAGCAGACAGAAATAAACGATTTCACGCTCTCACATTTCCTATCTGCATCGGGGGTACAAGATCAAATTCATGCATTATTTGGCTATACCGGCAGGGAGCATGGTCGTATGAGAGTGTTTGTCTTGTCCACGGCTGTTTGCCCGTAAATAGGAGGACACACAATCTTTTGAATATTATCTCAACTCTTTATTTATGCTCCCTTGCACGACCGGGTCTCCGACCAAGGGGAAATCAGGTGTTCTCGAAGTAATTATTTCAGGCACCACTTGAAGGTGACAATTGGAGCCTGCATTGTAACAGGTAAAATAGTCTTGCTGCACGCCAAAACTCCTTAATTTCTTCCAAGCTCTGTGCGCTTCAAATGCACCGCTAGCATTTGGAACTATTTCGGGTGGCAATGTGGGCTGATTATTACTTTGGCAATTGCCTCGATAAAACATCCATCAATATTCTAATACTGTCGCTGTAACTCATCGAGGAAATCCGTGTCCGATCATGTTCCATATCTTCTCGAACCGTCCCTTGCAATGCCTTCAGCCGAGAAGGGTCAAGATCTGGGCATATCTGACTATCTTTCTTTGTACATTTGTTCAACCTGGCCTTCCGTCTGCTATCTCATGCTACTTCCCTGATGGAACAATTTTCTATGGAGGAATGGCATGTTTGACGAACGGAACGAATAGCATGTGCTGCGCGTCAGGCGATGCCTGCACGACAAGTGGGTGGTGTCTAGGCTCCTCGGGCTACCTATATCGAGGTGGCTGCACAGATCGCAGCTGGACATCTAACGCATGTATGAGCATCTGTAAAGGTATTGCATCCATCCATTTTTGGTTCTTTCCTTGTACCAATACGAAAGAAAAGGTGACGTTGACTATGAACTCGCAGACTAGTCTGACGGGCTAGAGATGCTTTACCCATGCTTGGGAGGCTACTTCACACGCACATTTTGCTGCTCTGGACTTCAAACGGAGTCGTGCTGTGCAAACAACTATATACTTTCGGGTTACTTTAGTGGGCAGCCATATTTACCTGGCCAATTTCATGCGCTTTCTGTTCCGGAAACCTCAACCTCCTCAGCCTCCTCAGCCTCAAGCAGCTCACAGCAAACCGGGACAGCAACGGTATCGTCATCAAGTCAATCAACGAGCAGCAATAACGGCAGATCTTCACCAGATATGAGTGTCCAGAGCACACTTAGACTAGCGGTTGGTTTACCGCTAGGAGTTTTAGTAGTCGGAATCTTAGCATTTTTAATCTGGCGAGAACGAGGTAAGATGATTTTATTGAACTCGATGTTGATTTCTTAACTAATATAAGTAAAGGACAGCGTATTAAGAAGATGGGTAAAGCAGAAATGCAATCGCACGTTGCCTCCTCTAATCAACTCGACTAGGGCTATTAAAGCTTCCTATTTTTAGGAATCGCTACTAATTACTACCAGAAGCGTAAGGTATCGATTCCTATCGCTACTAGTATCGCTAGTATCGATTTAGCTTAGTAGTAGACGCGGGGTAGCGCGTACCCTACTAAAACTTTAGAATCGTTATATAATAACCTTTTCTCTTTATTAATTATTTAAGTTCTTAAATCTATTTAGTAAGGCGCTATATAGTAGTTCTACTAATAATTACTAACCTATAATAGATAAGCTTCCTATTCTATAATTAATTTAACTCCCTATACGTGCCCTATATATATTAATATTTATTTACTTACCTTTACGTAGAACTTCTTCTCTTATTTACTATAGCTATTAATTAATAATAGTAAGTACGCGTCTACTACTACTATATAACGCTTTTTAACGTATTCTCTTAGAGCTATAGTCCTTTTTAATTAACCTACTAGCGCGGTAGTTAGTAGCGTTAACCCCTTAGTCTTAAGAGTTACTAATACTACTATCTTTACTACTTAGCCCTTAAATCGCCTTTAATAGGCTATTCTTATATTACCTAGGCGTGATATACTATACGTGCCTAGTAGTATTACATAGGCCTAAATTATAAGTAATTAGCTATTATATATAAATAGGGTATTAATTTAAAAGGCTAGAGTTATTTATCTATAAGGTGATTATCTTAATTACTAGTAGTAAGGCCTACGCCTATTTATAGAGTATCGTCGTATATAAGGACACTTTAATAAGTATTATAGTAATTATAAGTAGCGTGAATACGTATAGTAATATCCCTAGTTACGAGATTAATTAGACTCTCCTCCTCCCTCTAAATCCGATAATAACTATTATATAATAGAAGAAGGTGAAGAGGGGCCTAGTAACGTGGCTAAGAAGTAAGTAGTGATCCCTCTAGGTTAAAACTTTATAATAGTAGTCTTTACTTAGTAACTTTACTAGAGTAAAGGAGGTATATTATCCTTATATAGTAGTCCTCCCCTTTTAAGAGTTACTTATAAGGCTTATTTATAGGTATTACTCTTATAATAATATAAGGGTAGTACCTAGAATATATATCTATACCTCTACGTAGTATTCTAGGACTAGTAGCTAAGTAGTAAAGCTAAGTAGATATAATTTACTTAAAGTAAGTAAGGAGAAGGGCTTTAATTACCTTATATAATAGATTAGATATTAGGGATCCTTTTCCTAGTTAGCTATCTTTAAGTAGATTAGCCTCATCTATTAAAGAATTCAAAATCCTACTCTTCTTTTAATACTTAAGGTACTTTATTATCTTAAGTATCTCTACTATTATTATTAACCTCTCCCACGTTACTATATAATAAGCCCCTAAAAATACATACTCTAGTTTATTACTTATTAGTAGAACTAAGAGGATCTTAATTACTATAAGAGAGAGGCGTAGCTAGCGCTACCTTTAACTATCTTATAACTATTACTTAAGAGCTCCTTACTTACCTAGATTATATAACTCTAAAGAATTATAGTCCTCGTACTTATCTTTACTTATTAGCCGGGCGATAAGTATAAGGGATATTATAATCTTATTAAAGGTATTAGGCTTAATTACCTCTTTACCCTTTAAACTATACTTAAAAGCGAAGGAGTCTAGCTATAGCGCCTTAACCTCCTCTTAGTACCTCTCCCAAAGCTCCTTTACTCTTACTAAGGCCCTTTAAGCTAACTCCCTTAGCTAGTGGACTTAGATATATTTTATATGATGAGCTAGGTTAAAGATTAAGGTGGTAGTATAAAGTAGAGATATCTTAGTTTTGTGATAGTACTTATTAAGGACGCCCCTCGTAGTTTTAAGCCGCTTAGCTATATTCTTACTATCCTTATCCCTCTTCCCTTTATATACGCCCTATTATATAGTAGTTAGTCTAGCTCCTAAAAGAATAGAAGAGCGAGCTTATAATCTTAGTAGTTAAATACTTAACTAAGATATCTATTATAAAGAGCGTCGTATTAATTAATATAGAGTCTCCCTTAGTAGCGAGCGTAGCTTAATAAAAGGGTCTAAGAAACTCCTTAATTATATAAAGCTTTACTTAGTCCCTAAAGTCTAAGGCGTCCTTTATAAGCTCATTCTCGTAGTTAAGAGTGAAATTATTAATAACTAGTCGTATATTAAGGAGAACTATAAATATTCTAAACTAGCTATTCCACCTCGTACTATTATCTATTAGAATAAGTATCCTAGACTTCTCTTTAAACTTATTAATATAAAGTAGCGAAGCACGAATAAAGATAATAATATTATAAGCCTTACTAAGTAGACCTAGGAGCCGGAACTTAGCCTTCTTAGCCTCTTCCTCTATAGGCGATACTCCTTACTTTTCTAGATTATTATATAACTTAAGCTCTTCTTCTATAAATATATTTGTGAATAAGAAGGCTTAGATAATAAGATTAATAATATAGCTAATATAACGGATACGCTAGTCGTTCACGGCCTAGTAAAGCCTAAGCTTAGTTAAAAAGTAAGCTTAGATAAGTCAATAAAGTACGTTATTTAGAGGAGTATTATTAGCGATAATTACTCCTAATTATTATATAATACTATAATCTTTAAGAACTAGAAGAAGCTTCTTTAATTACTCTTCTCTATTATAGCTAAAGACTTATAAGAGCGCGAGTAGGGCCTTCCGCTTCTTTGAATTATATGTAATAAAGTAAGTAATAATCCCTAGGAGAAGTAGCCTATTTAGTAAGGTCTAGATATTATAAGAGATATAAATTCGTGAGAGGGCTACTTAGAGCTCACGTTATACGACGTTCTTATATCTAGGCTAGATCTAACTAAGCTAGTTATATATTTAAGAATAAGCTATAATAATCTTACCTTTATATACTAGATTAAGGGCTCGGTATAAGGCGTAGAACTCTAGCTACTCTATGAGATTTAAAGGCTAGTTTCGTATAATGATTAGGGAAAGGAGAGCTTTAATAAGTACTATTTTATTTAGATAAGACTTAAGGACCTTAAGCTTAAAGTCGTTAATATCCTCTATATCCTCGACTTAGTAATAGAGCTACTTAAGTTACTCCTCCGCTTCTAGATAAATCTTACTCTTTTTAATCTTAACGAAAATCTTATATATTTTAAGGAACTTAGCTATATTTAAAGATTTATTAGTATTATATAGCCTATTTAGTCTATTAAAGGGGCAGCTAGTATAATATAGCTTTTTCTTACTCTTATTAAGCTTAGGCTTTACGTATCGGTAGTAGGCCTAAGTAGGAGAGCGTTTCCTCTTAAATTCTTAGATAATTAATTCTAAGTTATTATTAACTAATAATTAAGCGAAAGAGCAGCTAATTTTAACTGAAGAAGATATTTTAGAGATGAATTCGTTATATAATAGGGTATAGTAGAGAGTGAGGATCTAAAGTAGGCTAAAAAGTGGTTAAGGAAGCGATTCCTTATCGATACTACTACTACCTAACTACTACTAATATAGTATCGCTACCGAAGCGCTGCCTTAGGAATCATTGACAGCCCTGAACTCGACCTTCCTATAATACATACGGGAGGTCTATATCAAACGCCAGAGTTTAGGAATGAGCTCCCAGTAATTGGCTAGAGGTAATCAAAAGCGTCAGAAATTGGGTTAATTCAGACTTAGTAGAGTATTCCTAGCAAGAAACGGGGGGGAGATAAGGAAGAGTAGCGTGGGGTATAGAGATAGAAACGGGACACCTGGAAAGGATTTGTACAGCCTCTTATTCTTAATTGATTACTCTTGAATTACTAAACTTGAGATTTGCAACTTGCTATTTCGTCCTATATAATTTCTGACCCAGTTGTAATAATGTCAAGCCGTACTACTAGCGACGTATATCTGCCCGAATTTCCCAAGCCGGAAACAACTTTTAGTCAATGACAAAGACGAGAATCATAGAATCAAAAGAAGTTAAGCCTTTTCGAATACCAACTGATCTATGTATCCTTGCTTTGAAGCATTTCACTTACGCCTGCCTTACCCCTAATCAGTAGTAGCATAGTTTAAAATAGAGCTGTTCTAAACTATCTATACCTTATTAATTAGTCTTAACCTAAATGCTATATTCTTACTAAATATTATACTAAGGAATAAAATTATAATAGATAGAGTAAAAGGTAATATAATTAACTAATTAAGTAAGAGAAAATACCTAAGCTATTTGCGAATCGCGATTTTATTATGTTTCGCTTATATCACGTGCCATAGCTCACGTGTCAGAGTCCCCAGATTCCCCAATGTAATATCACTCTGAGAAGGCAAACGAGCAAGCTGATTATTCGAGTGCTTTTATTAGTTCTGTTTAAGGATGCTTAGCGCTTAGCTAAATCGGGGAGGATGAGGTTATTCTGCTCTGATTTGTTATGGCCTTACGCTAGTGAATTGATGCTTTACCAAAATGCGCGCCTATTTCAATCGTACCAAAATTATTGGTTCAGCGACTTCGGAAAGAAGCCCCATCGTCAAGCATGCAAGAAAAAGAGGCGTTGATTGGGGGAAATGGATGCAGTAACTCAGCCATACTAACCGAAAGGACTCACCGAAATTTTGGACGAGATTTGCGCTTTTATGCCGCAATTTCCGGAACGACGCTCATGCCTCTAAATTCTTTTTTTCTTCTTCTTTCGTTCGGCTTGACGTTCTCTTCGGTCTCATAACTAGTTAATTAGAACCTAATCTTGCATTGAGTTCTGGGCCCGAGTCCGCTCAACTAACGAGTCCATTTACGATCTCTCAGTTATTGTACAGAGCCGGATTTCATTATCCAATCAATCTGTTCGCTGTGGATGCTGGCCTAAACAATTACAATGAACGATTCTGGACACATCAATCAAATGGACCTCCCATTACCGCATAAGGAAAAGGCAGGTAGTGTTTTACCACTGGCTCACTCTAACCTCGACAATATCCAAGATGATGATGCGACTACGGCGGAACCTCCAAGTGATGTGGATGAAGGAGTTATGCTGGAAACCCAGAAGACAGAGCAAGCAGTGATGCGAACACTGGCAATGATCAAGCAAATCCAGAAATAGAACCCAGCGTGGGCACCAGCCCACCGACTACGGGAGAGTTGATTGATGAAGACGAGGTGCAAGATGATGACGCTACTCAAAACAGTAGTTGGAGCACTACACCTCCCCCTCCAGCAGGTAACATCGATAAGTGGTTGTTTCACACCGGATTCGAAGATTTTGCAAACGATCTTCACGAGGCAGCCAAAGCAGTTTTTCCAAATACACCCTCTGCCCGGTATCGGAATGTTTACGTATTAATGTTCAAATGGGAAGATGAAGATCCTAACCTCCCAGTAGGGCTGGAGATTAGAAGACTCTTCGACGTGTTTACAAAGCTTTACCACTTTCAGACTGAAATTTGGGATATTAAAGACCTAAATTGTCATGTCGAAGTCAACCAGAAGATACTTGATTTCACCAGGCTAGGGGGCGCTAGCAAAGAAGATCTGAAGATTGTTTACTATGCTGGTCATGCAAAGCTGACCACAAACAGATTGCTGTCATGGACAAGGTAAGCGCCACTTATGAATCGTAGTTGTCAGCCTTTCCTTTATTTCTTATTCGACTATTCACAAAGCTAAGTTTATATCTGCAGTTGGCGGAATAATAACAAATCCAAATGCCCAACAGTCAAATGGAGTGGCATACAGAATGCGCTGGAAGAGTCACAGAATGATGTTCTGCTCTTACTGGACTGCTGTCATGCAGGTACAGCAAACACCAACGAGGGAAATGGCATTACGGAGGTTATTGCAGCTTGTCCATACAGCTCAAAGGCGAATGGGGTTGGGCCATATTCTTTTACGCATGCCCTCGTCATAGAGCTAGAAGCTCTGGCGGGTAGAGCGGAATTCTCAACCGGGGAACTATACAACAATATCTACGGCAGAACACAGATCAGGTTACCAGACGATGGAGCGGGAACTGAACGCCACCCAGCACCGATTCACCTCGTACTTCATAACGCTAGCCAATACCGGAGGAGCATTTATCTGTCAAGGAGGCAAAGCTCCGAAAATAATTGCCAACCAGGTTCTACATTAGAGGCAAACTCACCACCAATTGAGCAACAAAATATACAAACCACTCCGGAACTATTATCTACTCTTGACAAGAACCAAGCGGAATCCAGTTCGGCGGCCGCGTACAAGATCGCACCTGCAAAGGAATTTCCGAGATTGGCATTGGCTATACGATTCAACGATGACTTGCGTTTGCAAGACTTGTCAACCGACCTTTTCGTTGAATGGCTGCGAACGATACCGTCAGTAGCGCAGCAGGTGAGAGTGGAAGCTGGCTTTGAAAGCTTTTCTTCACTTTTGGTTGTGTCTATACCAATCTGCCTGTTTGCATACTTGTCATATAACCCTGCGGTCACTTGTCTAGGGCCGATTACGTCTTCAAATCTTGTGGATTCTGCCCGGCAACTATCAATGGAAGCACAGGCTGGAGAAATTCTTGATTATGGTGTCTTACATGGTGTTGAGGTAGCCGAGCAACAACCAGGAGCTCATGAATCATTCACAAAGACGGGCAATGCTCCCTGGGGAAGAAGACAATCGAATGCTCCGTCAATTTCATCCTCTATCAGTACTGTAACTTCTGCTGGAACAGAGGATTCACGTCCGGAAGCCTATTCCCAAACATCTCGGTCGCCAGGAATATACCCAACAGGCCCTGCGCCAGAAAATGAAGATATTCCAGAGTATCTGACAAATCTAGAGGAATTTGGGGACAGTCTCAAACTGGCTGGAGCAGATAAATATCCCTTTGAAGACGAGATCACTTACAGCAGAGTCTCTTGTCTCCTTTTCTCATGGGCGAACGAAGATGCAACCCTTCCTCAGTTTCCTCTGGCCAATAAGGTCTTGAATCTCGGAAAGATGCTGAAGGAGCTATTCAACTTCGATGTGGAGCATTTTTCAATCCCTCCTGAGCGCAGTCACTCGCAAGTTTTGACAAAGATCACCGATTTCTTGAAAAATGAGGATCCTACTCATTTAAAAATTGTGTATTATGGAGGAGGTGGCAAAGTATTTGCAGATGGGCATTCCAGATGGACAAGGTAATGTGCTCTCTGTCGGATAAATAATGCATTTCACCAGTTGAACTTTTCTAGCGACCATCGCAGCGGCCAAAGCAAACAACATTCGATTGTAGAATGGTCCCTTATTTTCTGCAAACTGGAATCATCAATATCTGATATCCTCATTTTTCTCGACTGTACGGGTGCTGGAAGCTATACGTCCACGACGGGCAGAGGAGTTACGGAACTAATCGCTGCTTCGGCTTTTAAAGAAAGTTCCGATACTATCAAGAACCCCTCTTTCACTGGAGCACTAATCAACACATTGGAGCGATTATCTAGGATGCCATCTTTTACTGTCAATTACCTTTATAACTGTCTCCTCGAAAAATGTCAGGCCGACCGCAGATTTCGGAATAAAATTGACCCTGTCCATATTATCCTAGGGCAAGAAACACGTCGTCTTCGAAGTATACGTTTTCCGACAAGCTTCAGACCCGAAAACCTTCCGATGGATCCAGGGGTTTTCTCGCAACCTTTCTTAGGGTCTGCCGCATTTGATGACTTCTCCTCTGGCAACGAAACCGCTGTTGAAGGCAGACTGGTCCCTATTAGAGCCTCACAAGCACCTGCCCTCTTTCTCACTATTAGGATCCCCGAATTTACAGAGTTTGAGGATCTATCTGCTGATCTCTTTCGAGAATGGCTAAGGGAGCTTCCTATTCCGACCAACTCGGTTGTGGTTCAGTGGGGCACTGTGTCTTACTGAATGGGGAACTGAGGAGGTAGCTTGCAAAAGCATAGAGTTATTGAGTTAGAATGATAGGTCATAGCATTGATGGGCTGCTGATCAATGTAGTGCGGCAGCCGGTTTTAAGTCGATTTTGTGTTTTCAGTGCATTGAGGAATTGTCAACTTATGTCACGTGACTTCTCCCCTATGATGGGACGTAGCGAGGGCGTAAGAGACTAATTTATCGTATAGTTGGTCAGAGGACCTTCCTTTCAATTAATAAACTAACCCTTTATAAAAAGTTTATTATTAATATCAAAGGAAGTTTACGTGTTGAGATAAGACGATTGTATTGCTAGGTGAAGGAAAGACAAAATATTTCAACGCGAATGAAACGAAAGGGTGCGGTGAACAATCTTGCACCTGCTAGGCCTAAACATTTTATGCCAAAGGTGTGCCTATAGAAGGGGGCTATTGCCCAAGCAAAGAAAACTTCGTGGAGCCCCAAGTCCGAACTGTCTCACGTAACCATTGTGAACTGTATCTAAATGCATTGGGCGAGAGAGGGGCAGCGTTGATTGCAACTGGTACAGCATCGGGTAGCTTTATTGTTTGAAAGCTTCAAAACATATCTATCAAGTGAATATGTCAGCGCTACGTGGTTACAAACATGACGACTCACGTGAAGCAAGGCAAAGTTAGAACCATTCCGTGAGTGTAATAAGTGTCTGACATGTGTATCTCAAGCATTTCGGTTTCACAATCTCTGGAGAAAGGGACACTGGTGGCAACTCCAATAGGATATTTCGACTTCAAGGACACTACGGATGAGCAGATACACGTCAACGGCTTCAGCAATGCTTCCTCTATTTAGGATACTATTTCCACAAAGTAGAAGCACAGATACGTGGGCAGGTCTTTCTGAATGTATTTGAAGGGGAATAAGATCAATTACGAAGATAAAGACAGGGTGGATATGAAGTAACCTCGCAACGAACAAGAACAACCCTCCAGCAACATACCAACTCGACTCTGGAAATCAACTCCCTTCACTGGCACCAATAGATAGTCTTGTAATTGAGACCATTCTCTGAGTACACGATGTGCTGATCATCCTTGAAGATAGTGTAACTCTGGTAGTTGTTCTTCGCAGTCCCAACCTGCGTGCCGAACGCCTGGGCCTGCGCATCCGCATTGATGCTCCAGGTAAACACGTTTCCATCAGGAAACGTGACTACAGAACACGAAAGACGTTAGAGCCAGCTTCAAGTTTGGGATCGGGGGAATTGACATACCGCTCTGGTTCTGCTGTTCCCAAGTCTCAATCCCCGAAAAGTCGACGATGGCTTGAGGCTGCGTCCCGACCACATTTGCGATGTGTGGGTACCATCCAACTGTGCTGTGGCCGTTGCCATTGGCATCGATGCCGTTGAGCAAGAGGAGACCGTTAGGGCCACTTGGAGAGGGTCCACCACCACCGCCACCACCGCCTCCGCTTCCTCCTGTTGGATTTCCGTTACCGTCTGGCAGAGGTCAGTATCCTGGTTCGTAAAGTAGAAGGAGAGAACCAATACCCTGAGGATACGCAACTTGGCCTACCACATTGCCCTGTGGAGAGTAACGCGCTACAACAAAGCTTCCGTTCTGTGCGATTCCGACACTCGTGGTGCTATACCAAACACACTATCCTCCAAATCAGAATCTGGAGTTTCCAATAGAACAAAAACGGGAAAGGAAGGGAAGAGATGAGATAAGCATACCTGAGTATAGTGGCCAGTAGCTTCAGTAAAGCCGCCACCATGGTTAGCAAGATATTGGGTCTTCTCGCCCAGCCAGTCTTGCGTGGCCGCCGAAAGCATTCCATTTCCAGGCGGCGAACTCCAAAATAGGTTCTCCCCCTCCCCGGCGTTGGGATCGTGTTGAAGTCCTCCGCCACTGCTTGCCAGATAATCTGCCCACTTCTGAGCATCGGCCTGCAAACTCGAACTCCAGGCGAGCGGTCCTACGCCGACGGCGGTTCTTGCTGGGGGAGATGGTCAGCAAGCTGTTGTAAAGCGCTTTGTTTCAGAGTTGCTTACCAGCATTGTGCAGATCGAGAGCTCCTTGTTGATCGCTTGTGAGACTCATGTTGTAGTTTTTAAGTGCTAGATGCTCTGATAAAAAGTTGTAAAGATAGAAAAAGGGATCTCGTTGACTTGTTTGTGATGACTTGAAATCTTGTAGTTTTACTGTGAACTTTGGTTTTGCTGTCTCTGGAATCCACGAGGCTTTATATATATTTGGATGCCCTATTCAAAGCAAGCACATGCAACTTCGTCCAAGCCTCCAAGGACGCCCGAGCAGAAAGTACGCGACTTTTCAGCCCGGAGTGTGGCTGCTGACTTATTTTCGTCAACGCAAGCCACATGTTTGGAAGGCTTAAATCCTCAGGCTGCCGATAATTTATCGTACCATATTCTTCACATCAAAAAGCAAAAGGCCCTTTTCACCAAGCAGGATCCGGCGATTCTGAACGACGACATCGGAGGTTCAGCTAAGCTTTTGGGGTTTTGGAAAGAGAATGGTGGAAACTGTTTCTCAACTCACCGCTAAAACCTGGGCGTTCTTCAAGTTGACATCTGACAGTAGCTGATTGCAATGCGACGCCCATCGGTGTGAGGAAGTTTTCAAGTCGAGAGATGCAAGATTTCAACTTCACAAGCAGAATCTGGCAATTTTGAACGACACCGGATGTTCAGCTAAGCTTTTGAGCCTCCCGCTTGAAATTGTGGAAAATGTTTACCAACTCACCGCTAAAGCATGGGGGCTCTGCTGGTTGACATCTAACGGCGACTGCTTGTTGTGCAATATCCATCGGTGTGAGAAATTTGCAAGCCGAATTTCATTGCATGATAATTTGGAGTTCGTCTGCTCCAAAGTCAAGAAACACAGTATCTTAATCTGTAAGCCTCGGCGACCCCGGCCAGATATGGGCTATAAATTTATGCACTCGGCCGCTCCCTAATCATCCCATTGGTTGTTAGAGATTGTGGACCAATAACTTGATTTTCATGACTGCAGGAACATCTGATGTTCGTTCCTGCGAGAATAAAAACGAAGGCAAGCATGCATATTGTGGCTGCAGAATCGTAAGCATGAGAGGAATGAGCTGAAATCACATGCCGAATAGGCCACCTGGCTAAAAAGAAGCAAAATGCTCCAACTGACAACAGGATCTTTGATGGGACGAGGAGATGGGACGAAGAGAGAAGGTGAATTAATGGGCAGCTATTCCGTGATATGCAAAGGGGACGAAGGGGATCTGCCCCTAGCACCCTCTGCTCTCTACTACGAGGCAGGAAATTTGAAAAGGGATTTTAAACGTGCGTTCAATTCTCCATTGGCAATAGCTGCCTACGGCACGTTCCTCAACGACTCGACTTCCTTTGCTCTTCTAACATCTCACGCTGCACCGTAGCCTCCATCTCATCCAGCTCCTGCAACTTCAACAATCTTCCCTTCTCAGCTTTGATCTTGTCTCTCTTTGCGCGAAGCTCCTCCATTCTAACTGAGCTTCCACTTTCACGTCCACTTACATCAGAAAGCAATGTGTGACTCGAGAAATCCGCGGGTTCTGACTCAGGCTCCGATGTTATGTCTGCATCCGCAGCGCTCTCCTTGTCTCTAGCGAAGATTTCGAGGTCGTGCGAGGGTTCATATGGTTGGCCGAAAGTCCGCTGTGCGTTTTCGGTCTGTGGCGAACTCGCGTCTAACTCGCTGCTCCTACCCGTGGTCAAATCCGAGAATCCGTTCCCTAGGGTATGGTGAGTTGACTCGACGGGAAGTTCCAGCACCACTTCTCCCGCCGGAGAAACTTTGTGCTTCTCTTCTAGCTTCTCCAACTCTTTGTACCCTATGTTTTGCCCATCCTTCTCGTGCGTATTGGATGCTGTTGGCAGTTCTGCTTCGAAAGGTAGAGGCTCGTCGTGACCACGGGCTCTTGTTGATTTTCGATGGCGGCTGAAGAGGGTTGTGAGGAGGAGTATGAGGAGGACGGCAACCAGCGCACCGATTGCGACTCCAGCCTTAGCACCAGTTGAGAGACCGGGCTTGGTTGCGAGTGGTGTAGGTACGGAAGTTCCTGACGAGGAAGAGAGATGCGTTTGAGAAGAGGTCCCGGTGGGAAGTGTAACGATTTGAGAAGTAGATGAGGTTGCCTGAATTGTGCTAGGAGTGGTGCTCGGAATGGAAATGCAAGTTGAGGCCGATGTTGAATTGCAGGTATTTACCTAGTATTCATGTCCGTCTTGGTAATCTGTGGGGGCTGTGCAGACAGAACTGATGCAGCAAAAGTATGGGTTATTTTTGTCTGAGCAAAAACAGTTTGCGCTACCGCAGTCCCCCTCGTCGTTCACGGCAACAGATATGCAAGTGGCCTACCTCGTTAGCATCGAGCCATATAATGGGAAAGGAAAAATGATTCTCACAGCGCAGCCGGGTGGAGCAAGCTCCCCGTTTCCACCTCCTTGGGACCACCTTGTGCAAATGTCCGTGCAGCGAATAGACCCCGAAGGCTGTAGGCTTCCACCGTGTAGCCTCTCTCGAGCTATCACAGTGAGAAAACTGGGTATCGAGTAGAAGTTTCAACGTGGACTACGTATAGACACAGAAGAATTTGGATCACATACTGCTACAAGTTGAAAGATTTCCGAGGAAAGAAGAATCAAGGCAGGCACTTTGGTCAAGCAGCGTCAAGCAGCTCTAACTCAGTCCAGCTGTCGTGAGGCTGATTTCTGAATCCCGCTAACCTGCCGCTTTCAATATCCAAGGAAACGACAGCTCTTGGTTGGTTTTAAGTGATCCTAAGCCCGAACGCCCAAAAAAGAAAATTAAGCCCAAATTTTTCAAAGGGGGAGAGATTGCGGCGAGAGGGCCATCTGGAGGCTCAATGTGATATGCGGCTCTGGAACACAGCGGCAACAGTTGATAAGGGCTCACTCGCTCAGCCTCGCCATACCTAGATTCGACATCGAGGTCGAACAGAAGCTTAGTTTGTGTCCTCAAGGCCAAAGAGTGAAATCACATAACACAAGACAACAAACAAGCAAGCTAAGAATGATACAGAGGGGCGAAAGCAGTCAGAGCAGCCAGCTCGTTCATTATTTGTCTCCTAATATCCATATTCAAGACCTAGGTCCAGAACAACGGAGCAGCCTTCCTTGCCGTGCTGTGCAATTTATGAATAACAGTGTGTGGCTACCAAGCCAAAGTATAAGACTTTCCAAAAAGGTAAAGATTACGACCCTCCAAAGATTGAGAGGCCTGTCTCTGACTCGGAAGCCAGCATCCAAAAATAAAAATAATAAATTATAAAAATAAACAAATTTGTAACTTTTTCCTCCTCCGCTCCCGCTAAAGGTATTGTTCGAGGCAGCACTTGGCCCTAAATCGAGGTTCTCAAGCTTTCAGGCTACGAGGTTTGCCGCTCCTGCTCGCAGCTAATACCGCTCATACTCCTTCTCCCACCTCTCCTTTCTTGGATGCTTGATGACCGTATTTGGTGGGTGATCCTCCTTCGCAAAGCGACATCCAAACGCATTGCACACGGGATCCTTGCCCGCGGCGCCCATGGTAACAGACGGACAATGATGCCCGTAAATACAAAACTCAAGCTCGCAGTCCTGGCCGTTGAGACAGGGGTTCAGACGGGTGAGGTAGGCGATGGCTTTCAGGTCTTCGTCAGTAGCTTTATACTGGTGCTCGAAGCAGCATTCATCGCCCTTGGCGCAGGGACCCCGCAGGTAGTGGTTGTTGCAGAGCTTGTTATTCGTGGTGCGGCGTTTTATCTTGTCGAGAACGGTGGCGTTGACGGTTATTGGGGGGTCGAGACCACGGGGGCTAGGCACCCAGGCTGGTTTGGCGATTGGGGGGACGGGTGTCTTCTTTGCTGTGCCGTTGGCTTTGGCTGGAGCTGGAGGGATGGAGATGGGTGCTGGTGGAGGAGGAGCTATGGATGTTACTCCGGCCCAGGTTGAAGGTGGTGTAGGAGAGGAAACTAAACGGTCGACGAGCTTGTCTGCGCGGAATATGTTGTTGAAATTTAAGATTTGGAGGCCGGTATTCACGAGCTCGCGGACGGTAGGAGGTCCTTCGATTATGGTAATTCGGCAGCGGTCGTCCTGGGTTACTACTTCATCAAGGAAGGGCGCATAACCGGCATCGTGGGAGATGCCTAGGAGGATCTGTTTGCAGTTGTGGTTTCGAAGGTGCCAGCGCATACATTCTGTAGATATCAGCATTGATCTGCCACTATGCAGAGAATTCGTACCTTTGATCTTTGAATCTGCCCTCTCCTTACCATGTCCAACATCGATGAAATCAAATGATGCTTTTCCTTGTGTAAAACCTAATGTAAAATCCCTCAAATCGTCGGGGTTGTCGAGTGATCCGTCTCGACGCATCGCCTTCGAGAGTCCCGTTATGTTTGCACAAACTTTGGCCATAATTTCGATTTCGTCTGTAAGTTCGCTGCAGTGTTCGAGGACGGAATTTCGAAGAGCGTTGGCTGCCTGCTTTCCTCCCTCGATCCCCTGATGTATGAGGTCCTCATTGAACTGCAACGGTCAGACAATAATTCGAGACAAGGTTGCAGAGACTCACGATCATGCCATCTCCATCAATCAATACCATAATATAGGGATTGCGATTCTGCAACGATCAGCATACAGGCACCACGCTCAAAGCCTGCTCATACCCTCATGGAATCACAATCGACGCTGAACTGGCCGACTCGCTGCTGGGCCAGGTTCAACTGCTGCTGCAAATCGCGCCTGGAGCGGCGGGCATCGTCGAGATCTAATTGCGCATCCTCAAGCTCCTTTGCGAGCCTGGCATTCTCGAGGCGCAGGCCGGTCTCCATGCCCTCGCAGTAAATCAAAAGGTCCTAGAGGAGAGAAGTCACGATGACGTCCGCAGCAGCTGGAGCAACGCAGCCTGGACCTACCTTTATTAACTCATTGCCGGTATCTCGCTGCAGCTGCAGCGCTTGAAACCGCTGCACGAAATCCATGATGGCCATCGGGGGCAGTTGTGCCATCACAGCGCCAGGCCGTTGAGATAGCGATGTTGAAGATCAGGTGAAAAAGAGCAAAATTTTGAGGCCGTCGCGTGTTTCCTGGGGTTCTGCAGCGGGAGACGCGCCAGTGGGTCCAGCCAGAGAAGGCCTGAAGCCCTGTAGCCAAGAGTGGGATGTCAAATATACCTTCCGTTGAAGATATATCTGCTCGACGATGGATCGTGGGTTTCGAGATAGATGAGGAGGAAAAAGAAAGCTTTCTCAGAGATGGCTCTTGCTTCTCGCACTTTCCTTTTGCCAATGTGATGCCAGCCTGGTCACAGCTGGCGCTGGCAAAGCAGCCTGCGCCTCAGCCCGATCCCAATCTGCGCTGTTTCGGTTGGCAGCCGCTCGCTGGTTTGCCCAGCCCCAGTGTGCCCAACTAAACAGCTGCTCCTGCGAGTGCTGCTGCCTGCCTTACTATTGATCACCCTGGCGCATCGCTCGTGTTCCAAGCAACGCAGCAGGGCTGCTGTGTAGACGCGCTTAATGTGCATGGCTAGAACAGGGCCTACACGGTGTGTGATGTCGAGACCCATCTCCGAGCAATCAAATTGCGCCGAAGTTTGGTGTGACCGGAGAGGTTTGGGCTGCGTCACGTGCATGGCACCCTTTCATCATCACTTCTTCAGGAAAACAGCAGCATTTGACAATTCATTATTTAAACCGTTCAGAGTTACTCTGTTAATTTGTATATAGCCATTTGTGTTATCGTATTTTCGCATCTATAACTCCCTAAATAAAAGGCGGTACTTGTTATCATAGGCCTCGTACATTCGGACAGGTGGGTCCCTTTAGCAGGCGAGTCTCAAACTGCTGTATACCCTTCCTCCCATCTCGAGTGCAAGTGCGCTACGTAGCAGAGACTCGTCTTTTATATTTCTGCGCGGCCATCTATTGAATCTTGGAGCAATAGATGATATTCGAAATCCGAGATCGAAGGACGTAATCGAATAGCATATCAAGCTCTTCTCTGTCGAGAATCGCGAACTCGTCTAGCTCCTCTTGAAGTAAAGGTTCGTGGATGATGTATCTGGTTGAAACGCAATGACCTGCTGTGAACTGCAAGGAAGGTGACTGTTATCTAGTAAATTATCGTTTTGAGACGAGGCGAATAGGTTGATGATCTTGGCAGGCTCTGGTGTGTTGTGTCAACTCGCCATTTCATTGGCCAGTATCTTCAATTGTGCTGAAGTATGAGGGCGTCGACAGTTGGTTGGTTGCCTCTGCAGGTGCCACTGCCTTGCAATGACAAGGGTTGGTCGGGCACTAATCTTTGCACACGTCTTCCCATCCTCTCCAACACAACCTCAAGAATCACGACATGAAACCAGCCTCTCCAACACTTCAAAAAAAAAAATATGTCGTTTTCCAAACTCCTGTCTCGCTTCAGCTCCTCTGGGAGGCACGGAGACCCCATCGACAAGCAAGCTTTCATCCCATACACATATCTGCCTCTCGACGAGGCTGCGCACGAGATCAGGCTCTTAACCCTTCACCGCGGCAAATTCAAAGACCATATCAAGATTACTCTAACAAACACTCCTTTCACCGACGACAACGTGCCAACCTTCGAGGCACTGTCATATACCTGGGGCTCCCCCGAGAACCCAGTCGATATCTTCATCGGTCATGTATCAGGCACCGAACCCGACCAGTCGCTCCTCGTGACCAAGAACCTTGGTGAAGCTCTGCCATATCTTCGACGGGAAGATCAGGATAGGGTGTTTTGGATCGATGCCATTTGTGTGAACCAACAGGACCTTGTTGAACGAAGCAAGCAGGTCCAGCGGATGGCTGCTATCTATTCAAAGGCTACTAGAGTTGTCGCCTGGCTAGGGCCTGGATCGAAGAAAATCCCTTTAGCCTTAAAGTGTTTTGACAAAATCGACCGAAATGTTGAAGGAGATTGGAACAGTGGGTCACTGCGAGCCATCTCAGGTGATCCGTCCTGGGAGGATGACGAGATGCCGATGGGGCTTAAGCAACGTGATTTTTCTGCGATGATGGAATTCTTCAAGTCGGAATGGTTCGAACGTCTCTGGATATATCAAGAGATCCTTTTATCTTCGACTGAGTCCAGCCTAGTCTATGGGCGCCATTCTATCAACTGGACGTCATTTCGAAGTGCGGCGTATTTTGTAATACGGAGGTCACACTTTATCGGAGTCACCGCTGATCTTGACTCTGCCACTAGAAGAAAAAGGTTGGATGCTATAGTGAACCTGTGCTTTTGTGATGCTCGAAATACAGCAATGGAATCCCTCCTCGCGTATACTAAGGCGTGCAAATGCTCGGATCCGAGAGATAGGATATTTGCCCTATTATCGCTGGACAGAATAACGTCCAGGTATCAAATCACGCCTGACTAAACGAAGAGCACGCATGAAGTATATGAAGATGCTTTCAAGCGTATCACAGCTGCCACAAAAAATCTAAAGCTCCTCACTACTGTTGAAATGCATCCATCCAACGCCCTGGATCCTTCTTGGGTACCGGATTGGTCACATCCAAACCGGCCCTTCAGACTTCCATGGTGGTATTCTTCCGGTCTAATAAGTCGCGCCGCACCCCACTTTCCTTCTGAGAAAGTCATGCAAGTGGATGGCGTGGTTGTGGACTCAATCGCACTTTCCGAACCATGCCAAATACAGATAAATATGGAATTCCGCCCTCTCGTCCTAGAGATGAGAAGGATCGTTTCGCGTCTATTCTCGACAAACTTGGCGGTAGATGAACCCAGTCTTATTTCATTTTGTAGGACCGTTTTCGCTGGCTACTTCTCGGAAAGATTTGATCCTCCGTTACAACCTTTCCTTTCCTTAAGCCAGGCGGTACAGCAGCTCAAGATAATTCTATACAAGCCGGATGAGGAATGGCCACCATTATCTTCGAAGTTTTTTACGTGCATAAAATCATTTCCCTCTGGAAGATGCTTGTGCAGAACCCATAAAGGGAACATCGTTCTTGCTCCCAGAGTAGCCGCTAAAGGTGATGTTGTGACTGTGCTTCTGGGTTGCCCAAATCCTATGATTCTACGACCGACTGGGGAAGGGAACTTCAAAGTTGTTGGCGAAGCATATTACGATAAAATCGCGATGGGGGAGGCATTAATGGGTCCGATTCATGATCCTTTCAAGTCTGTCTTTAGATGGAATGCCCCGGAGCAAGGCTACTTGCCTTCTTTTCTGAACACCGAGAACAACTCGTATCAGTGGGTCGATCCGAGACTAAGTGAACTGCCTTTGCCAGTTAGTTGGAGAAAGAAGAAACATAAGATGGAAGATTGCCTTCAGCTTTTCATCAACGATATTACTGGAGAGGAAACCAAGTTCGATCCAAGACTCACAGCAGAATCCCTTAGGGAACGCGGAGTAGATATACAGACACTGAACTTAATATAAGACTTTCAGTGGCTGATTGACTGTGTAACTGTATATTTAACTAGAATTGAAATGTCTTCAAATCTTTTGACATATCTTCATTGTTATAGAATATACAACTGAAGCTAATAAACTAATAGAAAAATACCCTCAAACCCCGTAAGAACTAGAGTTCACCACCTCCTTATGAGCATAAGTAGAACCATCGCGTTTCCACTTCTCAGCAGACTAATTCAACCATATTGTATATTGTACAACATCACGTTTTGGAAACTACCATCGGTCTCAGCCCCTTCACAAGGATTCTAAATACTTATTACTATTAGAAAGTTGGCATGTAAGTACCTTTTTGCGAGTGAGCTTTAAATTAACTAGTATTAACATTTAACAAATATTTGCTTCAGTTACCGCAAGTAATTGTTTCTTATGCACACTTCGCCTCGCTATACTTTTGCTAAATCAACAATAAAAGTTCGATATAGAGTAGAGAGAAAAGTCCATAAAAATCTCCTCTAGGATCTAATATCTCCTCCACGTCAGAATATAACTAAAAATGAGATTATTACTTTCGGCGCAATTCCTATAGTTGCCTATCTCCACCCAGGAAATTCCTACCCTGCAGATTTCAGGTCTTTCTCAGGTATCTAGCTACCTTGATGAAATATTCTCAAATTTTATACTGTCTGGCGTATTTTACAACTTGCGAATCCTGGTCACCCAAGTTGGCCTTGCACTTCATGAAATGCATATCATAACATAAAGTTTTGCATAGCCACTACCTAATGGACACAGTCCCAACACACATCACATCTACTTATATAATTCGCGCCGCGTTGCCATCTGAACATACCCATTTCCCAGTAAATATTGATTAATCATAAATTCTAATAGCAGTCTCATTCGGGCCTCACAAACATTCTTTGGTGTTGAAAATTTACCCATTGCGGGGAACGAATATGAATCCGATGTCTACAGCGACGACAGCAAACCCAGGCTCTCCACAACCATAAAACAATTCCGGAACAGCCGCACAATCCCCCTTAAAATTTTTATCATCGCCCTCAAATGGAAAATCAAGTGTCCCCTTACGGCGACTCTCATTCTCGTCCTATAACGCCCGCCACCCGCAAGCCCAAGCATCCGAACTAGCCACCCAAGCTCTCGAGTCGCTCCAAAATTTCCTGCCCCTCATAATCGGCATCACGATCTTCGGCGCCTCAACCTTCGCATCACTCGTCTCCCAGCTCGAAGAACCCACCTCCCGCTTCTCGCTTGCCACCGTGCAGGCCTTCATGGCCATCGCCTGGATCCTGTTCATCGTCGCGCTCGGCATTGCCATGTTTGGCGTCACGATCATCAAGCCCGGGCCAACTGGCTCCATGCAGAAATCAAGCTTGAAGTTTCTGGTGAAGGGGGCCCGATTGGTGAAGATGGTCTGTCAGCTGTTGGTTATTGTGGCGTTTCTGTTCTTGAGTTTGGTGGTTGTTGCGTATGCGGGGCCGGTAGGATGGGTTGCTGTTGGGTTGACGGCGTATGGTTGTTTGGTGACGGTTTTGTTTTGGGTTCAGTGGGTGAGGAACCCGGGTCCTACGGACCCTTTAGCTTGTGATTGAGATTCTGTATGGTACTGTTACTTTGCCCAGAAAACATCACCAGTACTAGATGCATCGACTTAGAAAGTAGGAAGATTAACGCTCCTTTGTTTCAAGTTCTATCATTAATCTACGGCTGCCATCTAAGAAATATTTTGGTGATAGGGACTAATCTTCATCTATGGTGTCTCATTAGTTGACAGGCAGTACTTGAAACCATGTTAATTCCTACTAGGCTACTAAGCCATCTTCTAAGTCAAGGATCAACTATCAGACCCAAACACTCTAAGATTCGAACTTGCAGCTTTGTGCACAAACTCCTAGTTTCTTTTTTGCATTCTGTGCGAGGCTCGCTTTGTCACCCGCGTCGCCAAGTACAATATAGATGGGTGCCGTTCTCGACTTTAAGTGGCTGAAAATCTCGCTTGCAAAGCAGATCGGGGGAAGCGAGGGTACACCTATCGAAAGAGGAGGTAAACTATGGATATGCTGATTAACAATGCCAAGTGACAACTTGGCAAGAAACCTGAACCCCGTCTTGACATCGCGGAAACGGCATCCCCGTTCCCGCTTAGCCACGGGCGCCACTAGTTGAACAGCGATACTTGGATCAGGACACTTTGTAAATTGCTTGGCAACCATGAACTCCGGAATGATGACCTTTACTAGAAATAAATATAAGATAGAGGGTTCGAGAGGAGTACTTATAGAAGATTCGCGACTCTTGTCTCAACGTCATTCCTCACAAAAGAACACTTCTTCATTCAACTATATCTCCTCACAACTAAAACTCAATCCACCCTTCAAACAACCGTAATCACCAACAAAGCTACATTCTTCAACATGCTCGTCCTCATCGCTGGAATCACAGGAGGTCTCGGCCAGCGCCTAGCAAAAGTCGCCCTATCAAGAGGACTCTCCGTCCGCGGTCTCGGCCGCAACCCTTCCAAATTACCCTCATCCCTATCCAACCAACTCGAATCCTTCATCACCAGCACCTCCTACTACGACATCCCTGCCCTCTCAGTCGCCATGCAAGGTGTCGACGCTGTAATCAACGCGTCAGCCCCGCATCCCCTTCTCGACCTAGACGGGCACCTCCTGCTCCTCCGCGCCGCTGAGCGCGCTGGAATCAGGATCTTTATCGCCTCGTCCTGGAGCCGAGACTGGACTAACATCAACTTCGGAGATTTCGAGCACTATAACAATCATATCGCTTTCGAGCATCAGGTTGCGACGAGTAGTTTCATCAAACCGGTTTATATCTTGACTGGGTTGTTTGCGGATTTGCTTTACACTGTATATGGACCGGGGAAGTTCGTTGTTAAGGAGGGAGAGGGGCCGAGGATGGAGTATTGGGGGGATGGGAATAGAGATAAGTATCCCTGGACTACGCAGGAGAATGCCGCGGCGTGGACGATCGATATTTTGATGCATGGGACGGGTGTACAGGCTGGCGAGGGCGGCTTTTTTAAGATTCGGTCTGGGGTGACTACGATTGATGAGCTTGCTGCTGTGCGAGACGGTATTTGGGACGAAGGTCAAGGTCACAAAGCGGGGAAGTACTGCCAATCTGGTGGCCGAACTGGCTAGGTTGCGAAAGGAGAAGGGAAGGGTCAACTATATTGAGTATATGTCGGAAGAAGCTGCTGTTGTTGCAAACAAGGGATTGTGGGAGAATAACGAGGTCGCAATGTTGGAGGAGTTCGAAAAGCCTACTAGCCTGGAGGACTGGCTCAGAGGAGATAAGTCTAAGCTTGTGGTATGAAGGGTGGATTCTGTAGTTTTGAAGAGTTACACGGCAAGGGTGGTGACAATATTCAAATAGAAGGGAGGAAAAAATAAATAAAATTTAAAAGTTAAAATTCTTTGAGTCCTTTAGTCCTTCTCAGTACAAAGAGAGACAAGTGATCTTCCTATCGTATTATTAGAATTCTTCGAAAAACAAAATATTAAAGATTTTGCGGCTCTCTAAAGCTTTGTATACCCAAATCCGGTATTTACTGGGCAATCCGAGTATGCAAAAGAGATTTCGCGCCTCCTTATTGGCTGATGGGCGACCTATAGGATTGCGTTCTTCAGAGACAACTTGCGGTCAGGATGTTTGCTTTTTACGCGCTGAGGCCAAGAGCTGAAAAGCTGAAAATATTGCGGCCCAAACGATCAAACTTTCAATGTCACTTAACACTCAATTCTTGATTCCATTCCTGTCAATAACTCAAAATCCCGGCGATTCATCAAAATGGCAGATGCAGATGTTGAGAAGGGAGTGTTGCAAAATGATGAAGGGTCGAGAGTTGATAAAACAGATGAGAACAGAAATGGCACCGGGAGCGTTGGAAACATACGACGGTCTGACATTGGCGTTATCAATACAGGGGACGAGATACAAGGAGCAACGAATGTAGATCTTTAGATCCAAGATCAGACTCAAGGCGAGTCATCCGAGGCATCATCAAACCATGTTGCACAAAGTCAGGAAGCGACCGACGAGAGCATCTTGAACCAGCTGGTCGAACGGTTTGGTCAACCATCATTCTGGGGTGTGCGATCAGATCCCAACGAGCATGTAAAAGTCTCTGGTGAAGGGATGAAACCGACGGAACAAATCCTTGGTGCGATGCACTTGAGGAATTTCCACTACCTCAAACGAAGAGTTTTGAGGCACCACCTAATCATCCACGGTGTAAACGATTATACGATCAGCGACGAAGCGAGAAATTTGTGTTCTGCAAGTAGGTTTCTCCTGTTCACAACCTGTTGGTGTACACTAATCAGGTCAGTGTGCGGGCCGGAAAGACTGGACATGGTCAGAGATGACTTGGTCCATTACTGTAAGTATTTACTACCGCAAAAACACATAGAATTCCAGAGGTCAATGAACTGATGAGTTGAGCGCTTGTAGGCACTGCGTTGCAAAACTATAAATTATGGAAAGAAGATTGTCTAGATCCGATCATTCCACCCGCAACTGGATTTGAGCGACACGGAGGAACCCTTGCCATCGTGGAGTGTACTGAATTTCAGGAAAATGGCTTGCTCAGAACGCAGCGTGGCATAGATTGGAAGACAGTGGTGGATGGTTATATTTATCCGGGCCCTAAAATGATGCGAAAAACTACGACAAAAATACACTCTGCACATATAGAGTCAACGGGAAAAGCAGAGAAACTGGGACACTTCCTCTCCCGCTTGGCTATGGCTATGTTCGGTGGACTCGCGCTTATTGCACCAATGTTTATTATGAGCTTGCACCAAACACGTCTCACAGCTCTCCTCACAACGTCAATGTTCGTCATTGCGGTAGGGGCAATTCTGGCTTGGTGGATGGATGAGGCCAAAAGTCAGGAGATTGTGGCTGCAACAGCAGCTTATGCTGCTGTCCTTGTTGTTTTTGTGGGCGTCACCCTGACTCCAACCACTTAGGGTAGTGCTGGACGACTCCTGATGACGGCTCAAGTTGATCCAATGGGAAAAAATCTCCTCGGACCTTCGTGTCTCCTAGTAGATGGATACCGAATGGAGTATTCTGCAGACAGGTAAGGTTTCATTTTCAGCAAAGGCAAGAATACGTTGCAAAAGCCCACTATCTAGAGACAAGAGAATAAGATAAGCTATATTTGAAGTTTGAAGAACAGATGCGGTGTTCTTATAATGCAAAACCTGTATATCTTCAAGGACGGATACTAGAAGTGAGAAAGAAGCACGGGAGGGAAAATAGAAACTTGCACTGCATGCTTTCTTCGTCTTGAGCTGTTCAATTCTTTGGACGGCAGAATTAGCAATTATGCTTGTGGAAGGGAGATAGGCAAGATGGAATCGGTCGGCGAGTCAGTACTATTGCCTAGCGCTTATTGGGTAATACGAGTACGAGAACCCCCACGTTTGCGGCGTCACCCACGGCGTAGTGCCCTGGGCTCGGACCACAGCCTTGTGCCGTACAATATCGTCCCCATTTCATAAATCACCGACATTTAAGAAGCCGTTGACTCCCGTCAAAGTGTCAACACATCGCTTGAACACCCTAAAACTCACAATGGCAGCAATTCAAGCTTCGCAAAAACCTTCCTACTCTATTTCTCCAGCTCGAACTCCAAAAGAAGTCGACGCCGTACACAGCCTGATCTCTACTTACAGCAAAACCCAGGTACCACAACAGGTACTAGTCCTCACCTCCGAAGCCGCTACTCTCCCCGGACGTTACTCTCAACCACATGGAGAGATACTTCTAGCTCGTACAACCACTCCTGATCAAGCGCCGATGGGCTGGGTTGGTCTTCGACCATTTCCTGAACTTTCGGATCCCCAAGCTGCGGAGCGAGACACGGATATCTGCCAATTCAAGCGACTGTTCGTTTTGGAGGAGCATAGACGGAAGGGTATTGGGAAGGCCCTGGTGGAAGAGGTTATCAAGACGGCAAGAGAGAAGGGGTACAAGGAGATCAGGATCTCAGCGGAAGTGCATCTGGAGAAGGAGATTGAAATGTACAAGCGGATGGGTTTTGTGGTGAGAGAGAAGTACTTCGAGGGCGCTGTGCCGGAACTGGTGTTTTTGGCTCTCCATCTATGATTTCAGCTACCGGTCTACGTTTTTGTTGTTTGAAAAAAGGGGAGCTTTGTTTTGGTAATAATAGCTATAAAAAATCCTTTTAAGTATTATAGGATCCACGCCGATATGAAGTTTGTATTAGGAGGGTTATAGTTCCCTGTCATCACCGTCATGCAGCGGCGAAATTGTACTGCAGAGAAGCAGGAGAGTCATGTGTGCAAAGTAACTCATAGCAAAATTATCTCGGCATAGCTAGGAGATTTATGCAGCATGGGCGGGTGAAGGCAACTTTGCGATTGAGAGGCCCCTTGCTTGCATGAAACTTCTCGGCTTCCGTGCACACGGGACTCAGCGAGACTAGTTTGGGGTCTGGAGCCGGAACTCCTGTGAGTGGTGGATGGACGGCAGTCAGTGTGGTGTTGGCGGATATAATATCACACCCTTGGAGGTTTAATTGGATTAGTTATCCAAAGGGCTGTGAGGGGTGGTTCGAGGATGGTGGAAATGTTCACATTTTGATCTTGCAAATATGGATGGATCTTTCTCGCAGGGCCATCTATTGCAATAAAAAGAAGTGAGATTCTATGCATTCACAATTTCAAACCCCTTCCACCCATCCAAAGCCTCCCGACATTCGATAACATAGTTCGGAATCCCACCAGCATAGTTAACCTGCTCAAATGCTTTCCCAGGCATACTTCCACCCATGTACGTCGATTTTGTTGTAGGAAACAAACTCGCATTGCTGAGGTCATTGATACGCTTCTTCCACGCTTTAGTGGCCTCCGTCGTGGGGTTGATATACTTGATGTTCTGGCGTTCCATCTTGCGGATGCAGTCGACGATCCACCGGCCCTGAACTTCAACAGTGCTTGGACCATTTGAAAGAAGCGTTGGGCCGTGTGGACCATAGAGATGGAACATATTCGGGTACCCAGACACTGTCAAGCCAAGATAGGTGTTCGCCGCAGCTTTCCACTCATCATGAAGATTGGTGTGGTTGATACTTTTGAGGCCCATATGGGTCATACCACCGGTTGTAATATCCTGTCTTGACTATTAGCTGCAGTGCATGTTTTGGGATAATTTGAGAGTCTGACAAAACCTGTAGCTATGGCGATGACGTCGAATTCTTCGTGGCTGCCGTCCTCGAGCTTGATGCCTGTCTCAGTGAACTCGGCGATGGGGTTGTTCTTGATGTCGATGATATCAACATTAGGCCTATTGAATTGCTCGTAGTAATTTTGTTCTAGACAAGGCCTCTTCACGCCGAAAAAGTGAGGCATCTTCAGTGGTGCCAAAATGTCCCGCTTCCGGGGGTCGCCGATTCGATTTCTTACATGTTTGGCCCAGAAATTGTATGCTTCCTTGTTGGCATCAGCATTGATCAGCATGTCCTTGTAGTTACCAAGCCAGAAGCGGAATCCTCCGTAATCCCACAATTTGTGGTAAAATGCGTCACGATCTTCTGGGGAATCATCAAATGTATTTTTCTCGTACATGGTGTAGAGGAATCCACCAAAGCACTTTTCGCGGTATTCATAAAGGCGGTAGTACCACTGCTTTCCGAGATTCTGTTCTTCTGGGGTGAGCATGCGCTTTTGCATAGGAACTGCAAGATTGGGTGTTCGTTGGTACACTTTCATCTCGCCAACTTCGGGGCCCCATTCCTGGGCAATTTGAACTCCAGAGGCGCCTGTGCCGATCACCGCGCATCGCTTTCCTTTAACGTCAACACCTTCTTCGGGCCAGAAAGAAGAGTGGTGTATGACCCCTTTGAACTTATCGAGGCCTTTGAACGGTGGAATATAGCGTTTGGATGCCTGCAAATGTAAGTCAGAGTACAGCACGGAAAGTCTTGGCCATGCGTACAAATCCAGCAGCGACAATAAAATACTTGGCCTTTGCCACACGTCCATCCTCAGTCTCAACATGCCACTTCCCTTCAGAAGGTTTGAATTGCGCACCAGTCACGACTGTTTCGAACGAGCAATCCTTCTTGATATCGAGAAACTTGTCGACATGGTCAAAGTAAGCTCGGAGCTCTTGATAATTCGGGTAGTTGGTAGTCCATGTCCAATCCTTGTAGACCTCTGGCCAAGAGAACTGATACTCGGGCACCTCAGAGTCAACTCGGGCTCCGGGATAGCGGTTCCAGCGCCAAGTTCCCCCGAGATCCGTGCCAGCTTCATAAATTACAGCCCGAAGACCATGCTCTCGGAGAGTTTTGAGACAGAAGACGCCGCCTGAGGATTAATTTGAGTTCTTGGGCCCCATCGGAGTTGTGTTGAGGATTAATACATACCGAAACCTCCTCCTACAATAATAACATCAACGTCCAAATCATCGGCGTAAGGCCCGATGTTGCTACGACGGTGGGAGTATTGCGTCAGTTCGGTTTTCATGCCCCTATCGATGGATCCCATATTGCTAGAAGTTCGTTTGGCTTGGTAGCCAAGGGAAGAAATGACGTTTTGTTTTGTTGATTGAATTACGACAGAAAACATGTGCTGAGTAGTCAGACGAACAAACCCTGATTAGTTGGGAAATTTCTACTATATAACCTCTTCCACCATCCAGCATAGAGCTTTTCTGGATTAATTCGATCACTCTCTACCCTTACCATCGATCCCGCAGTATACCTTTACGGAGCCGCAAGTAGACATCAGGATCCGACTGCAGCATAGAAGGTCGGAGCCGCCACCAGTCACGTTGCCTCCGCTTTTCCGGAAGCAAACTAGGATTATAGCGTGTCGGTCGAAGGCATCTAAATGGATCTACGCTGTATCTAGCTCAAAAACTCTGCCTTAGGCTACGGTACCGCATTCATGTCCGGAATCGCCTCAACTTCGTGAAGAGCGGAGCCGGCTCCTCCCTTACAAGCGTTGTGGGGAATTGCATGATAGAAATCTGCGAATGAAATTACTCTGCTCATAACG